>CM041785.1:47767093-48247093 GCA_023375725.1 Nephotettix cincticeps
CTTCTGCTGTGACAGGGTATGAAAATTGTTTGTAGACCTAGACATCATAACCAGCTGAACAGTAAAAAACCACTATTTAGGTCATCACACACATAATACAAGATTTATTTATGATTTATAATCATAACTTTTATGATTCATAATCTATAAGACTTATCTATGTGAATGAACTTGAATTGCTGTGAAAACTGCCATCAGGAAAGTAATAAAACAAATTCTAAAATTGTAATGCGTTACAATGATTGAGCTAGTTTTACTAATGTAAAATAAAACTGATTTACTCCTATGTTTAATGTCTTTTGAAATATTTTCAGGTGCTTAAAAAATATGGCAAAGACGTTGGGCTTCATATTAAAGCAGTTCGTTCATATAGTCAGCAGCTGTTCCTTGCATTAAAACTCCTTAAGAAAGCTAATATTCTTCATGCAGATATCAAACCAGACAATATTCTAGTAAGTGCAACATGTAATAATATTATTGTTGTAATTACATGCTTTTAATTTTACCTTATACTGATTAATCCTTAACTGGCCCAAGGTTGAATAGAGTGTGTCACACACACACACACACACACACATATATATATATACTAATGTGAATACACTGATTTTAAATTAGAATGAAGTATTTCTTAGGAATTATTCATCAGCATTTTTCAAGCTATTTGTTTTTATGATTTCTCTGGATCGTAGTAGGGGTCTGTGGTGATCAGAAAAATTTGGTACTTTATGGTTGGAACGTTTTCCATTCAAATATTTATCCAATTTATTTTGCTTTGTTCCGCTTTTTAAATAATGTTTTGTTTGATGAATGACAAAACTCATGATATGTTGTGCGATGGACGGTGGCGTCGTCCTGTAATCCAGCTACTTGGTAAGTCAGGAATTGTGAATAGTTGTGAGCAATGGCTTGTGTTTAAGTTTTTTTTTCTATAAATACTACTGTAATAAGTAACTTGGTTTGATGCAATGAAAAAACATTGAAGAAATGGGAATTCACTGAATTTGCCTTCTGCTGTGACAGGGCATGAAAATTGTTTGTAGACCTAGACATCATAACCAGCTGAACAGTAAAAAACCACTATTTAGGTCATCACACACATAATACAAGATTTATTTATGATTTATAATCATAACTTTTATGATTCATAATCTATAAGACTTATCTATGTGAATGAACTTGAATTGCTGTGAAAACTGCCATCAGGAAAGTAATAAAACAAATTCTAAAATTGTAATGCGTTACAATGATTGAGCTAGTAACTAATGTAAAATAAAACTGATTTACTCTTATGTTTAATGTCTTTTGAAATATTTTCAGGTGCTTAAAAAATATGGCAAAGACGTTGGGCTTCATATTAAAGCAGTTCGTTCATATAGTCAGCAGCTGTTCCTTGCATTAAAACTCCTTAAGAAAGCTAATATTCTTCATGCAGATATCAAACCAGACAATATTCTAGTAAGTGCAACATGTAATAATATTATTGTTGTAATTACATGCTTTTAATTTTACCTTATACTGATTAATCCTTAACTGGCCCAAGGTTGAATAGAGTGTGTGGCCTTGTCAAACTGATACATTATGTACAAAGAGGACACCACTCGTCCTTACTTGTAAAAAAAGTCAGAAATTTTTTTATAGAATTTTGTTTTAGCGAATTTCCCATAGGGAAGAAGCTATTACCGTAGGTCTCATGGCGAGACTTAAGCCCGGGACCATGTTATTTTTTCTTCTTTAGGTGCCCAGAGTCCAAAACAATAGTCGTTAAAATTTATATATATATATCTGTCTGTGAACACGATAACTCTCGTAAAAATGGTCCGATCGAGACCAAATTTGGTAGAGACATGTATTCCTACAAATGCTCGGACGAGTTCGTAAACCAGACAAATCGGTCAATGGGAACGGGTAGTTTGGGGGGGTTTTGTACCCCAAAATGAGGTTTTTTGCGTTTTTCACATGTAATTTTTAAAAATTTCAATTTTATATTTCACCATTGGAATCAGCTTAAAAAACTACACAATTAAGTTCCTTAAATTTTTCTCTATCTCCAACGGTTACCGAGATATTAAAAAATCTAAACACAGTACGTTGTATTGTGGGGCTCCAATGTTAATCTTATGGAGGATAGGGAAAAATTAATATTTCTCATATTAATCAATATTTTTAGATGAAACTAGATATTTAGCTTCATGTGGTTGAGAACTATCCATTTATGCTTAAAAATCATAGTTTATGTGTTTATCATGGCAGCAAACCTGCATACTCTTTTCCCATATTAATCATATTGGGAATAGGCAAACTCCTTTATTTATGGACAGATGTTGATGAAAGTTGGTATAAATGTTAAGATAAAAATTATTCATGGTAGAAATTACTTATTTCAGTGTTCCTCACAGCAGCTAACCTGCACACTCTTTCCTATGTTAATCTTATGGAGAATAGGCAAATAATTCTCATGTTTATGGACAGATGTTGATGAAAGTTGGTATAAACGCTAGAAACACCTACTTTCAGCGTTCCTCACAGCAGCAAACCTGCACATTCTTTGCCACGTTAAACTCTGGAGAGTAGGCAAATAATACTCATATTTATTGACTGATAATGATCAAACTAGTCATATATTATTATTATTATTTTGTTATTGATTTGGAAATTCGCTGAGTACGCAGGTCTGCTGCGACGGGGGTATTTTAATATCACTCTGACCTCTGAGTTGTATGTTCGGTGGTCTGTGGAGTTTGTGACTTTAAGGTTCGTTATCTGTTGTTTCTGTTTGTTTATTCTTGTCACGATGTCGTAACAACAAACATTCGTCATTGTTTTGATTAGAGGTTTGCAGGTACCCGAAAATCCAGGTAATTTCGGGTAATTGTGTAAACACTAGTGGCTCGGCACATCTCGGGTTTCATTCGGGCGGGCTTTAATTAGATGTCGGATCGGGCAGGTACCTAATACTCAAAAGGCATTGGGTTGAACAAAATACCTAATTTGACATTGAAACTAACCCAAGACCCCCGGGTAATAAAATTTCGTCCAAAGTTTCTGTCTGATGACATTTCTCGCAATATTATTATTTATTACAGATGTTCTTGATCGAGATGTTCTTGAAAGAGTAATTTTTACTCTTTTAATACATTCAATTGCACCATCTCAGTCACCAGGACTTTTGTGAAAATCAGACAACCAGCTGTCTCCCTGTTGGCTCAAAATTATTGTGCGTTCACAGCTTATTGTATCCTCGTATAGCAGCTTACGGGATCAGGGAATCGCTCCTCCTTTTGACACAACAAAATAGTCGTACCTTTATGAAGCTTGTGTTAGTCGTTTTTCAAAATAATAGTGATGGGATTACCTGTGATTTTTCAATTACAATGAAAACCATGATTGCTCACCTGCTGGATATTCATGTCAAAAATTTAAATACTTGTAATACCTTGTTAGAAAACATTCAGCTAGATATATGGCGAGTAAATATTCATGGGTTATTTATACTTATTTACACTAAATGTTTAAGTGGACATTTTTGAGTAGGGGAATTTTCTGATTGTTGAATAACGTTAATCTTATAGACTCTAGCATCCTAAAATGATCATTATACTTGTTGGTCATCTTTTATGTATGGATTTTAGGTAAACGAAAACAAACTTGTATTGAAACTGTGTGATTTCGGATCGGCATCTCATGTAGCTGAAAATGAAATCACTCCTTATCTCGTCAGTAGATTCTACAGAGCGCCTGAAGTCAGTAAGTAGCTCTTTAGTGACCCAATCATAAAAATATGTGCTATTCATACCTACAATGGCAGACACGCTAGGGGCGCAGCCTTTGAGGGCCGGACACCACCTGATGATATTTTTTCGGTAAATTTTAGGTTCAGTTATAGGCCATAGTACATGTAATATAAATTCAAGTAAAATAATTATAATATACTTTTATGTCATACATCAATAGAATTTATTGTGAATATATACTAATTATTGCTCCATCACTCACTTTTTGTTGATGAAGAAGTTTCAAATTAAATCACTTCTAAAACTTATGTCTTTATTACACTTGAGAATAGGCCAATATGATCTTAATACAAACCAGGGAAATTCAATAATTTTTTCAATTCTCTATAGTAATTTATAATGATAAAGATTAAATTACATAAAAATTACTGTGCTGAAAGAAAAAGAGTTCCGAGTTCTATGTTATCACTGTTATAAATTTTTCTATAGAACTTAATTTGTTTAATATGATTAAACAAACTAATTTCCAATATTTATATTAAGGAACAAACTGTTAGGCCAAGTATTACTAATGAAAATATAATTTTACACTCAACAATTATTGTATCTTGCTTTAGAAACAAATTTCTTTATTAATTGTTCAAATTTAAACTCTTCCCTGTTTAGTATATCAGCTCCAATATTCAGAATAATTGCAAGAGGATTTTTTTTCTTTCATAATTTTTCTTTTTTGAGAGTTGAACACAGACATGACTTTATTCTCTTCATCAATTAAATAGGCCTAAACCTTTCTGCAGAGCAATTACTGTATGCAATTTCGAATTGAGGTTCCTACATACCAACTATAACTAGGTGGGACAAGTTGAACACCCCATTCCCCGACAAACTGTGTCAAGAGGTGGTCCGCCAGTACACTCCTGTGGAGGTTCCCCTGCAGGATTTTCATTATCTATTTCTGCTGCTGATGGGAGTCATCAAGAGCCTCTCGAAAAATGTGACAGGCACGAGTTCCAGGGATGTTCTCTAGAGGAGAGTACTTCTTCTCCGCACAGAGGCAGCACTTGGCCTTTGCTGTGCAAGCGGACTTGAAATGTCCCTGCTCTCCGCATTTGATGCAGAGTCCGCTTCCTCTACAATCAGGTCCTTTGCAGATGGACTGCTGGTGCCCTCACCCAAAACATCGGAAACAGCGAGTGACCACGGTCTGGAGCCGGACGAGATATATGAGAGCAATGGAATAGCATGGTGTTTGACAGAATAAGAGAAAAATCAGTTAAATTCTAATTACAGAGCGTGAAATGCAGCCGGCCGAATCGTGTTTAGGGGCGATGCCATTGGAAAGTCCATCATTGCATGCCTACAGGGTTTACCAAAACGTAGATGCAATATTGTCTCATTCATTAATTTATTTTATGAATTTATTGATTAATTTGTGTAAAATTTTATTTATTGAATTGGGTTTTTCTTAGATATTGGAATGGCCAAACAATATATAGCATTTAAAACAGAATTAAAATAAATAAAGTTGACTTAAAAAAAATATATATATATATATTAAATTATACAAATAAATGCAATTTCGGTCTTAATGTATTAAGTGTGGTTGATCAAATCTTGATCCAAAAAAGGTAAAAAATTACTTAAAATTTGAGAACTAATTTTAATTATCTTTAACAAATAATAATTACCTTTATAGTTTTCAACCTAAGGAAATTCTCAGAGTTTTAAAGTTCCTTTTGTCCAGTTCTAGGTATCCCGTATGACTTTGGTGTGGACATGTGGTCAGCAGGGTGCACCATTTATGAGCTTTACACAGGGAAAATCATGTTCTCTGGAAAATCTAACAATCAGGTATGTCTAATTCTGTTCAGACTTATTTTTATAAATTAGTTATATCATCATAGCCGATAATGGCTGACCCACTGTGTTATAAAAGCTTAATTAAAAAAAATTATATTTAATCATAGTTAAAATACAATTTTAAGCCGATTGAAATAATATAAAGCAGATCATTTAACCTAACTATTCATGCAAGAGGTCATCATAGTTTAACCTCAGCCATTAACTAATTTCACATTAGTAATCAAGTTTAAAAGCCACTAAAGTGAACTGTTTTTCAGTGTAGTTATTGGCATTGAGATCCCATTTTAACTGAATTCAAGTATTGTCAGTTATAAGTACGAGGTTTGTCCAATAAATACATGAACTGGGTTCACAAAAATTTTATTTTTATCAAATTTCATTTAACCCTAGAATGGCCAATCGTCTATTATAGATGTTTGGTTTAGGTAAGGTGATGGCCAATTATATATTTTAGATGTTGCTACAAACAATTTTTTAAACCAATATTTAATATTACTTTTATGAAATAAACGTATTGATACATATACCATTGGAAAATGGAAAGTTAATAAAATAAACTTAAATTTTTCATATGCAACATGTTCATCATTACCTACCTTAGGACAAATAAAAAATTAATACACATTTGAAATACCGCCTTGAGTCACTGTTGATCGAGCAGCAAAAGCAAAATCTGCCATTTTCTAAAATTCTTCAAAGCTTTTGTTTATATCTTAGAGAGTAGTGGTTGGCACATCTGAATATATCAATTCTATTACTGTATTTCATCTGTTGAAAGATTTTGTTGGAAATTTTTATATTTCTCCACTTGTAGTTTGTTTTGTAAAATAAAATAAATACTGAAATCTTCAGAAGGAAATTCTCTACCAAACAAGTATAGTCCAAACATCTCGATAGCGATATTTTAGTTTTTGTATAGATAATATACAATTATCTAACCTTTTTATGCATAATCAAAACATGAACATTTTTTATATTTGGAACTAAAGTGATTTTTAAATAGTTTTAGAAGGGCAGACTTTACAAATTGTAAAATTAATTTTAGAAAAAAAATTTTTCGATTTAAAGTGGATTATTCTTACTCCAAATCAAGGATGTATAACATGTGTGATATTTTCTTTTTATGCAAGTTTATCTGAATAAAATCATATATAATACATTATTCTTGGTCTACTGTATATATTTTTCATGATTTTTAGAAGAGTTTTATACGCGAAGCATGGAAATGGCTTATCACTGATTAATTTGTATGCATTAGTTTGAGGGTTAAACACCTGAGAACTGTAAGGTAGAATGCAGCATTTTCTGTTTGACCTCTTTCTTGACTTTTTGGTTCCAAAAAACCACAATTAATCACCAGTTACAACCCTGATGAAGGAATTCAACATCATTTGCAACTGAATGTTTCCAGTCTGCGTCTAACCATAGTCGGAAATTGGGTGAAATTTGTGGTTTCATTGGAAAGAGAGATGTAAATCTAATTGCAGAAAACCAATAGAAAAATACAAGTAAGGCAGAAAATTAAGGGATTTCACTGACGGTAATGAAGTTTTGTTTTCCTATTAATTTTAAAATAAATGGCAACAGTACTGAAGAGAATTAGCCCTTTCTGGGTGATAGAATCATTTCTGCAAGACTGATGGAATAGACAAAGTTTCTGGTAATTGTTATTTGTGTACCAATAATGTCTGGTGTTGTTGTCAGTGCTTTGTTGTTGACAACAGATTTATGTTTTTCCAGATGCTGAAATTCTTTATGGATTTTAAAGGAAAATTTCCAAATAAGTTGATAAGAAAGGGGGCTTTCAAAGACCAACATTTTGATCATAATTGTAATTTTTTGTACCATGAAGTAGATAAAGTTACAGAGAGGGTAAGTTTTGAATTGCTATTTTTCCATTTTTTTAACTGTTTTCTTGACTTTCCAGGAGTAATATTCTGAATAAACCTAATATGTTAGTATACTCATACAGTGCTTTAAATAGTAAATAAATATTTTAAAGGGTTACCGAACTTCCCTTTTCCCATGCTGCATAATTGTTATTTGTTGGATGGATTGTTTCATTAACTAATTATCTTTTCTGGAAGGATTTTACGTACATGTTTGTAGGGTAATCGTTAACTGTTATACTAGAGCATTTAAAAATACAACTAATTAGGATTGACCCATCCTTAGTGAGAAGAGAATTTTAAATATATTTTTCTAAAGATGAATTATTAACAGCTATCATTTTAGGTATACAACGGTACAACACCTAGTTTTTCCTGAACATTCTGTTAAGAGAAGTCTTTTGTTTAATTAATATATTAGTTAGTTTCCTAGTGTTTAAACTTTAAAAGGTAAAAACTATAATTTGTCATTAAACCAAACAGCAATCACATGTCTTCACATAAATAAAGAGCATTTTAAGTCACTGCACTGTTCTTTTGATTACAAGGAATTTAAGTATACTCCTTGTAATCAAAATCCTTTTTGAGGATTCCTTAATTTGAGCTCTATCCCTTAATCCTAGTTGTTGCGGGATGTGAAAATAAATCGGAGGACTACACCTTGGTAGGATAGTAATAATGAAATTATTGATACAGAAATTATTGTAACAATATATCTTTTTTTAACTATCAAATACTTAATTACTGTACATAGGTTATCCCAGTTCATTTATTCATAATCTTCCTGCTTGTGTTGATGAAAAATTATTTAATGTTGAATTGAAAAAGTAAATATTGAGGAATAAACCAAGTAGAACAATAAAAATATTTGATGATGTAAACAATGTGTAAACAACAACCAATTAAACAAACATAGCCTAGTTATACATAAAGATAAACCAGCTTCTATTTTTTTAAACCAGATTGTAAGTAAACTGTATGTAACCATACTATGGTTTTATTCAAATGTTTGATTTTGTACAGGAAAAAGTGGTGACTATGTCCACGATAAATATAACTAGGGACCTGCAGAGCGAATTGGTCGGAAACCAGCACTTGCCAGACGATCAGGCTCGTAAGGTTAACCAACTGAAAGACCTGCTTGAGAAGATTTTAATGCTGGACTCCAGCAAACGAATACCGATCAATCAGGCGTTGATGCACACGTTCATCCAAGAGAAGATTTAGTGCCTGCAGAGGTAACCGATAGTGTGGACAAACTTATCAATTTTTATTGTAAAATTTTCTCTTGATTTTTTCGATTCGATTAGTGACTGCAAATAATCATTTATCAATACATCGATCATCATAAAATTCTGAAAATTACTTTAGACTTTTTTTATCATTGGTATAGAATCGTTGGTATTTTATTTTCCAAAACTTAAAATGATGTTTACTAGGATTTGATGAGGTATTGTACTATATCATATCATATTTTATTTTTTTAAAGAAGAGTTATTTTATCATAAAAAGTGATTATTGCACTAATCATACCTTAGATGTAATCGGAATCATTATTGTATATTTAAAATGTATTTGCTTTGTAAATAAATGTTTTCAAAGTAACCAGCCCGTGTTACAGTGATATGTTTTATTTTAAAAATGGAAAGGACTTACCAATAAGCTTGTCAATGTGAATAGCTTATTTCAAGTTATAAAGGTTTTTGGACAGAGTCACTGTTATTAGTTTAATTTCTAAATTTATGTGCAATACTGAGTTATTATTGTATACCGCTTTCACTAGACATCATTGGAAATTGTGAAATTTCTACCAGCTGTACACAAACTGAAATATTGTTAATAGATAAATATAAACAGTATTAACATATGAATGCGATTCCCCTTTTATTTAAATTGATCAATCCTTATAAATAAAAAAAAATACTTGAATTAATATATAACATGGTTGAAGTTTGATACGAAAGCATAAACTTGGATGAGATTTACTGATAAGCCTAAACGGAGTCTTCACTATACAATTTAATATTTCATGAAATAAATTAATTGATTGAAATAGGTGTTTATAACTGAAAATACTGTAATATTTAGTTTTCTGTTAGTTTATTAAATTTGTAGTTCCTGAAATAAGTTCCTGTTTGTAGGTATTGCTTACTTTAGATATTTTAGTAGAACATTCAACAATGTTGACAAGCTTATTGTTGATGTCTATCTGTTTTTAACATAACCTGGCCAAGAGCCCTTTACTGTTCAACATGTTTATTAATGATTAAAACATGTTTGAATGCTTCCACATTTAGATGGTCTCAGCTGTTATAACTGTCCAACATTGCTTGTGAAAGGTACTTGATTATTTTTGTAAGGCAAATTACTGGTAGTGATTTTTAATTTTCCAGATGAGCAGACAGTCTCTACCTCTTGAGTTTCCAACTTCGGTAATTTCAGTGAAGGTAGGACGACTGGAAAGTATTATAACATAATTAATTACAAAATCACTTTTTTCAGCAAAGATTTCTTACCAATAATTAATTGAAATTCCATCTATACTACAAGAAGTAAGATGCATTTCTTAAAGTTTTGCTTGAAATTATAAATTTTTGTACCCTGGAGATGGGTTGTGTTTTTTTGGAATGCCTCAGATAGCTCCCAGTGTTCAGTCAAAATAAACCTATATTACTATTTTTTTAGCTTTTTACTGAGTCTGATCTTTCATTGGCAATCTAATCTCAAAAACTAAAGAAAACATTAGTCAAATCCTGTACTAGGGAAATATACGCGAATAACATAAACCAAACTTCAAGTAATACTAATAAATTAGTATTATATCTTATACTGCTTAACACAACCTCACATTTTAGGAACATTTGTCCTAAGGCTTAACATAACACATATATTTACAACATTCAAAATTAAATAATTAAATTATCGTAACATAAACATAACCTTGTTATCTGTACTCCAGAAGGCATGATTTTAAACATTAATCAATGAACATAGATTTTCTTTCGGACATGAAATCAAGATATTAAATAGATCCAAAAACATTACATTAATTGTGCGGTGTGTTAACGCTCCTCCAAACCTCAAATGAGGTAATGCACGTAGGTTGTAGGGTGCAAGCTAAGAGTCTTTTTACGCATGCGTTTTTGAACGGATGTCAAAAAACAGATGCTCGTAAAAACATTGAATAACAATCGAAAAGCTGTAAAACAGTACAGCATAAATGACAGATTGTTTCAATTAACAATATTTAATCAAGTAATAATTTTTGGAGTACAATTCGTTTCAGTGTATTTAGAACCATGTGTTTTTTTTATTAACAGTTCAAAATCGCATACATAATCGGGCTCTTAGAGTAAACTATTAGTACCACTCAAGAGTTAAACATCTGGTGAGTTCCGCGCTTAAGTGATGGATTAAGTCAGAATTTGTGGTTTTATCATTTCCCGTAGTGGTAATAGAATGCTGAAATCAGGCATCAGCAGGAAATCTATCTCGCTTGTCTGTAGATAGGCTACGGATGAATCAATCATCATTCGTCAGTAACAAGACCAGGGTCTTAGACCGTTCCTGATTAAAAAAATATTCAACAATATGCTTTTGGTCTACAAAATACACCAAAAAAATCCACTGATCGACATGTGTTCCAAGTTTATCCATTAATTGACTACACGTGACATAAATTACCATATCCCAGGATTTTTTTGGCCATTACCATTATACTTATTATTATTCTACTAAATTCCAATACAATTATTATTTACAGATGTTTGACTAAACATTTTCTGGTGTTGATGAGTTCTCTGTTTGTCCTAATATTATTTTTTACCTCAACTCCATCGACATAGGCCTAATGCCTGTGTGGTAAACTAATAAACAATAATTCTTTATTCACATTTTCTTAAAGAACAGTTCAAGCGTCAATTATAATTATAATAATTAAAAATTAAAGATAGGGAGCTACCATAGCGGCATCAGTCACATAGTTTACCCAGAGGTGATCTGATAGAACTGGCTTGCCACTGGTTTTGAACCAGGGATGTTTTACTCTCTGGAGGGGTCAATGTTTGATCCCCAAGGTATTGTGACAGTACCACACAAAACATGATCTTGATTAATATGGAGAATATAACTCTGATTCATTATACTTAACCATGTTACGAGTACATCTAAAATACTAATAACAACAATTTCATTGTTTGAGTGATATTATTGACTTTATTGTGGCGGAAAGTTTATTTTGATAACCCATTTTTCCTATTACTGTTCCTGAATTATTAAATTTTATTTAATTAAACAAAATATTCATATTTGTCACCTATTATGTATACATTTAATTGTAAAATATAAAACACAGTGTAAAATGCATCAATTGTTTTATAAAATATAAAAATATTATTAAACAACAGTTTTTAATTATTAAATAACTTATTTTGAATACTACATGATAAATAATAATTAGAAATTTCTCCTACTTTTTCAGGTATATTATTATTATATTTAATGGTGATTGACTCCATAAAGTATTTTTAGTTATATTTAAAATTCAATGGTACCTTTCTTACAAGCAATGTTACATAGTTATGGGGTCGAATATTTTAATAAATATATATTTAGAATTTTAATTATTTAAACTTGAGTTTAAATGATTATAGGTTAGTTATATATTTTATATATTAAACCTCTGATGATAAATTTATGCAATGTTAATATTTATTGAGAGACCAATCATACAATCTTTTGAGATCGTAAATTGCTGCATTTGGTGTAATGGGTAAAAAATTAAAATAGACAAATAGTTTTATAACGTTCAGTTCTAATAATCTAAATATAATATGAAGCATAATGTTTAAATATAAAGAGGTTAAAGTTATGCTAAAATACTATTACTATTGTTTTTGTTACTTTAAAATTCTTTATAAGTGTGATAAATTTTATTCAAAGTCATTTTTGATGGATTAAATTATTCAAGTCTAAATTAATTATCAATTTGCTCAACAAGATAAATTTCCTAACTGGTATTCTTGAAAAGCACAAACAAGTCTTAACATATTTTTAGTGACATAGATTTTTATTGTTGGAAAGCAATATATCCTTTAAAGATCAATGAAAAGTAGACAAATCGTCTTTAAGAAAATTAATCAGGTGTTTTTTTGTTAATGTCTGCCTTAATAATTAAGGCAATAATTATTATTGTTGAAGGGTGGCTCTAATTCCAATTTAAGATTTTTTACTTTTTAATTGTGATCTTGCATTAAAGTTTGACAAGAGACTGAACTAGCCATTAAAAAGTTTTTCCTCGAGTTTTATATAAGGTTTATTGTTAATATTATCATTTCAAATGTGTGAACATTTTTGTTAGCATGTCAAACTTAAAAGTTATACTTCAGATAAGTTTTATGCTTGTGCATTGATTACACCTATATCATTACTTAAATTTCCTTTGAGCTCTCTATGCCATCAAGTTTTTTGTATGTTGGAAAAAAGCTATTTAAATATATATATCGACTGACACCACAATATATAAATAAGTTTTTAGACTAGTAATGTATATCATAGAAGTACAAATGCAATCAATGTATAAATCAAGAAAGAAGAGGAGCAGCCAGGAAGATATATTTGTGTCAAATCAAAGCTGTTTTATGGGAATTAACACAGATCAGTGATTTGATTCCAGACATGTATGATGTTTAATACTTTGAAGTTCAAATGTTATTATTACTTACTTACTTCATTTGTACTAATTGAGAAATGCTGTATGGAATAACATTCATTTGCTGAAATCATGGGAATGCAAGTCCTGGAAGATAATCGTCAGTCTATTGTTTTAGAATTTGGGGAAAGGTTGAATAGATCAGAAAAATTGTGAATCCATATAGTTGGGGGAAATGGTTTGAAAAAATCATCACTAAGTAAAAATAGTATATGCAAACACAATGTTCTAGCATGTAGATTTGGAAATGTTTTGTTACCTCTCCTGCTTCTTTATGCTTCAAAGCAATGAGCTATTGGAGATTATTTTTTCATTAACTATACACAAGATAATCTTAAAAAAATATTTCAACTACAGTTTTAATTGATTTTTGTTTAATTCATTAGGATTTAGGAATTAATGTTAATTGGTTTTTCATCATTCCAGTCTTGAAAATAAGTTTTTTTGATTAAGTTCCATTATAGTACTTTTACTATAGCCAATCTTCAGTAATGTTTTAAAAATCTATTCGATTGTTTTGTATTGAAATTTATAAATTTATATATTCAAAACTATACAAATTAGAGTTTGTTGAACTAAAGGGTTCCTAAAACTGACTCTGTCAGTAGATTATTTAATCAACTATTGAACCAATACCAAGCTTCACAGTACATATTTGTAGAATATTATTGACCGCTACTGTATTATGCAATCAATTATTTTCTAATCTAATTCTTATAATATGCATCTTTTAACTGTCCAAATTAGATTTTTAAATAAAACTACTTGTACTATATTACATTGATTGCAAATTAATTAGTGCACAATTGTGCAAAGGGGCCCATGTATTTGCATGTGTCTTGTAATATAAACTTTGTGTTACAGAACATGATGATTACGTAGCAGGGTTGAGCCGCAGCAAGGCGCCTCGCTTGCTTAGCTCGCTCAAAGGTATTTCCCCGGAAATTGGTCACCATCCCTCAACAAAATTTTTCTCATCAAATCTGTTGGGCTTTTGTGATAGCAGAACAGGTTAAGGATAATTCCACTATAAATACAACCTCAAATGAAGGTGATGTGTTGCGTTTGTCAGAAAATGATCATAAAAGAGAAACAGTAGTTCCATTTTGACCTTGATGGAACTGGGCCATGATCAGAATGACTACCAAGTCAAAGTTCAGATATAAGAGGAGCAAATAAGACACATTTCCGAGATAGAAAAAAATAGCTATACAGTGTTGGAATCAAACTTGGTTTTTCCTATCACCCCTTTTTACATATCAATTGAAACAAAATATTTTTGAAGTGTCTACTCTGTTCCACAGCTGTTCTGCTATCATAGGGAATGCCTTCTTATTTTAATAAATAATGTTTAGATGATTAAATTTAATCAACCTTGAAATGAATTTACTCAGGCGAGAGGGTTAATTATAGAGCATAACATTGGTCATGGGAATAGTACGGATGAGTGAGTACTGAAGATTATTAAGAAACGTTATGAGGCTTTGGTTGTTTGAGGCTACTATTTAAAAAAAAAGTTACAAAAGTATATCGATAGCATAAAAATTCTAATTATGATTTTTATTTTGCCAACCTGGCAGTGATTGTGTGTGTCTTTTACTGGGAAACACTTCAGGTGGAACATTTTAAAGAATACTTAACTAATACAATAGTATGTAAATAAGATGGAAGAGAACTGCCAAAATAACTGTAATGATACAACTAAAAATATAAAAACTATTTTTAAAATGACTTATAAGCCTAAATAGATAAGGAGTACCTTCCGGAAATAATTTCTTAACTTGAATAATTTTAAAGAATTGTAAAGAAATATTTCAATGCACACTTGACCTTAAAAGCTAACTAAAACTAACCTTCCAAGTAATACTAAACTTTTGTTGGGAAAGCCGTTTGAAGTAAATACTAAAATGAATGTTGTAAAATATTTATACAGTCTTCAAACTTTGAGCTTACCACTAATTTGTCGATTTAAAGATTATTTTATAATTTTTTTATAATGGAATTATAATATATTATATAATGGAATTAATGTCTGAACTGGGTAAAAATAAATTTAAAAAATTTCAATTCGATAGTAAAAGGAGAAATTGATGATAAAGTGAATATATTATGAAATATTTGTGATATCGAAATAATTCCCTTCCTCTTCACAAGATTACTGCTGATTTCTTAATCCTTATCATTGTCACTCATTTGTTGAAGTCGCCTGAAATTTAAACCTTTTTAGTATATTAGACATTTCCTTCTTGAACCCTCGGATGACAATAAATAGTGACAAAAACCCATAAAACTGCCTAGTTGGCTTAGATTTAAGTATTCTAAAGGTAAAATAGGTGTTTTATTCCAGTATCACTCTTGTATTGGCAACTGGATAGAATTGTGTTTCTAAACAAATGTGTGTTCCTCAGGAGATGGCCGTATGAGTCTGAGCTCCTTGTCTCTAAATGTTATGGTGAGTCCTTTTCAATTTAGTCTTAGTACCCGTTAAAAAGTATATGTGTCTCATGAAAATTGATTCTACTAAAAGCTTGTTGCCTATGGACCATAAAAAATTCAGTTTTTCATCAGATTACAAGTTTTGAAACTCACATTTGATTTTAAACTGTGAACAACAAATCTTGAACAAACAGTTGAAAATACTTCTCACAGAAAAAAATTTACCTGCTATTGCCAATTTAACATACAGATTTAAAAATAAAGACAACATTTTCAAAACAAGTCATGAGATGGAAATATGTAAGTAGTTTATAACGATCTAAGGGGTGTTACCTCCCTTAGATCAGTACCTAGTATCTACTACCCACAAGTTGTGGTTCCTCTTAAGTGTTGGCTAATATAAATTAATTTTTACAACTCACAAACCTCAACTACTTCTTTTAACCATTTTACTAGTGCCATATTGTGCATCAACATAGTATTGTGTTTTAAAACGTCATTTGACAAAATTTGGACAAATACATTTATGTATATTTTGATACAGATTGATTATTTTGATACAGTTATGAATCAATAATTAAAGACACATAGTTATGTGTATTAATGTATTCAGTTTAGACCATAAGAAAAAATTTCTAAAATATTAATTTTAGGGTATTTTGAGCCTAATACACACTTCCTGGTATACTTACACTAAGCTGCAATAAAATTTTGTGAAAATTAAAAAAATATACGCTTGAAGTGTGATTTAATTTGTTCCACTTACTCCTTACCAGCTCTGAAAAAAATTATGTTTCAAAACATTATTACTCTTTAAAAGATTAAGGCTCATTTATCACTTGCTATCCTTTTATGATTAATTTATTAACTAAATAACATTACCAACATTTTTCTCACATTTTGTTTATCTTAAATCTTAAATTAATCTTAAATTTACCAACTTGCTATTGATGAAATTTTCACCTTATGAACTTATTATCCTGTTATTATTTATTCGTTATTGTATTTCAGATATGAATTATATTTAAAATTCATTTCAGCCAGAATTGTAATATAAAAAATAGTTGAGTAAATCTTTAAACTTAATAACATACATGGTAGTCTATCGTCATCATCCAGAAATTCATATAATTTGAAAACATACAAGGTCAATTTGAACCCAATTTTTTAAAAGTAAATACTTTTTAATTTCGTCATAATTACATAGTTGTATGTTGTACTTAATAATTTATCGTTATCTTATTAACAGTTCCAATTATTTCGGATTAGCGGGGCTCCACTGTATATCTTTTGTCATGGCAATTTAAAATGTTCGGTTATGCTTAACTCAACGAAATGAAGCCAACTTACTTACTTACTTACTTATGATTTTATCTTTGCCAGTGGTGTAACCATAAATAAAACAAACGTTCATTGGAAACGTTCTGGAAAATTTGATTGCCTTCTTAATAACAAATATATTTGTTACCATATTTATTTTAAAGTGCTAAGGAATGTCCTTATGCAAGAGTCATCTCTAATTTTTTTAAATCCGTATAAAGGATATTATTTTTTTCATACTAGACAAATGTTGAATATGTATTATATAGATTGTTTTATTTTATGTGTGTAATCTATTAGGGTATTGTTGCATTACAGAGTTATTACGAAACTTAAATCCAACATTGAATATCCACAAAGAGCAAGGAGTACCACCGGTACTAGTGGTATGTATTCTGAAGAGGGCAAGGTAAGTCCATTTCTAATACAAATGCCTCCAAAAGGTTACTGTTAAGATTTTTTAAGATTTTTTTTAGGAAATATTAAACAATGTAATAAGTAGTGCTACTAAGCCTTATTAAATCAAAATCTAAAACTATTTAAAAGAAAATAATTCGAAAGCAAACGTTATTAGGCAATATAATAAGTATTTAAAAATGAAATGTAAGGAAACAAAACTGGTATTTTACACAGGATTTTGAGTTGCTATTATGAATTATCACAAAAATATCGCAATCTATATATTTTAGTTTTACAAAATATTTTATTCTTTTTATTATTAGAAAATTATTCTTAAAATGGAAAGATGTAATTGCTAAACCGCTTGACAGGATTGATTAATAATTTATAAGATCTTTTCAATTCTGTATATTTATGTAGAGGATTTGTTCAGTTAACAAATTGTACTCTCAGTTTTATTTTTTTAGACTGGCTTTCATCAATACTGTCACAGTTTGTGGCCACCCACACAGTGATTGTGTAATTTCAGGCTTGGTGTAACACATCTACAAGCCACCCAGTGCTGAATATTCCAAGCCAATTCCTGTTTATGTGCTCCTCTAACACATGGGCCTAGATCTAGTGAGAGTTGTGACACTCCTACCGACTATCTGCAGCATCTGCTTGCTAAAGAGTAACTGAGCTTGACTAGATACTTAGCAACAGGTTTGGTCTTGAGTTTGACGACACCCATGCACAGGAAAGATCGTTGCACAGGTAGAAAGAAGATTCTCTTCTTTAGGCTACAATCTAAGCCTTTCCAAGGACTAACGACTGGTATCACTCATCCAGGAGCTCTGAAGTCTGAGCTTAAGTTGTGCCATAACATAACACGTCACGCTGAGATTGGTAAAGCAACATCATCAAAATAGCCAATAAGCAATGTCTTGCTAGCCTTTTGGTCTTTAACTTGGCCTATTGGTGCAATAAGTCATAGGTCCAAATTTCGTATGCCCATTTGGGTTTCTACATTCTCCATTTAGGTTTCCATCTGTTCTAAAAGGATTGAGGGTAAAATCACTCCCTAGCTCAGTCAATATGACTCTGGCGCAAAGATAAAAGAAAATAAACTAAGGTAGACTATGATGATCTGGTCCTCAACGAACTACTGTTTTGTTAAATAACCAAGGCAAAGATTATGATAGCATCAAAGTTAAGAAATTGTAGCAGAGGTCAGGAAATATTCCCTGACATCCCTGAAGTGGAATTTTGAGAAAAATAAAAGTGTAATGAATATGATTATATTTCCTTATTTGTGATAAAAACCAGCTATTCTATTTGTGTGGGCCTGCTATTCATTAATAAAACTGACTATTATTTATACATAAATACTTTGTCTTTTGGCCCTAAAATAATAAATTTATTAATACTCTTTAACTCCAAGCAATATTGGTGCAAGGCATTGATAAGATCCTGTTTTAAATCCTAACATTTTTTCTTATCTACACATTAATTTTTCTAAATATACATATTATTGTATACTTCATTCTGTAACCAATTACTTATCATTAAATTTTGTGATTGAATAATTTTATTGCTACTTGTTTTGGATAGGGCCTAGAGCTATTTTTATGAAGAAGAAGATAATGGGTCAGAACTATTTCTTTTCATGCCATCTTTAAAAAATAAATAAACTTTTCTTAATATCTTGTGTTTTCATTAATATTTACCTTGAACCCAAAACAAAATAACTGAAATATGAAAGTAAGGTCAAATATAAAACTTTTTACGTTCTATATTCATTATGTAGGGAAAATAATCAGAGGAGTAATTACACAATTATTTTAAATTTTACTGATATATACTATTAGATGACAAATAAATATTGTAACAATGTTGTATGTTTTATTCTTTCGCTCACTTCCAGTCAGAAGATACAGTTTTCTGCTGTTGAGAGGTTTTTGCCATCTGAAGTTGGTTCTACTTCCAGTTCTAGTCTGTATCTTGCAAAATCTCTGCAACTATAAAGCCATACCATTATTCAGAGTGAAAGTATTCCCAAGATTATATGTAATATAATTTATCTTGCAAGTGATATACCTTACACTTTTTTCAGTGACTATAATAAATTATCGTTTATTCAATAAATTGTATCAGAGGACTGACACATACTTTTTCCTTTAAGTAAATTAAAAAAACTATAACCTTTAATCATATCCTTCAAAGTTTGTCTAAATATCTATTAAAAATGTACAGTTTCAAAAATAATTATACAATTTTTGGGACTAACAACAAGAGTAAACACGTTAAACTAATTGTTAGAATGTTTCTAATCCCCCCCCCCAATAATACCAAACCTTTTTAGTGGGTTTTGATGGGTGTTGTGACCTTACACTGCATAAGTGTAAGGTCACACTTCGTTCTACGTTTAGGTCACTAAGGTTCTTCTGTCGTTTGTCGTAGGCTATGGGTGAATGCCTCAATTGCATCCTCAATTGATTTCAATGGGGATTGAAATTGACTTCTCAAACAAATATATAATTAATTTACTCCCTCAAGTCCACCCAGTTTCAAGCTATCAAAGTCCTTAACATTTTATTTGAAATAGTCCAGAAAAACATCATACCATCTTATTTGTGACAAAGAAATAACTCTATATTTTAACTGAACCAAAGAGAATTAATGGCCAAGGACAACTTGCAGTGTTGAGTGTTGCCAAAGGGTGGATTCGCGGTGAATACAATTGTGGCTTGGATCCTACAATTACCTCATTATTATTTATTATTCATTCTTTGTTTTAAATATCTACTGTACTGTGGTATGTCGCCATTTCAAAGAAAATTCACAAATACAAGCCAAATACATAAACATTTTATTCGTTTTTTATTTCTCTATTGTTCAACCACAAAAAATAATGATAAATAAATTTGTATAATGCTATTTTTCTGTTGTTCTGTTGAAGACATTCCATTGAATGTCTTCTGTTATGAAACACACCATAAGAAAAACAAACTCTCTTTATTTCTTCTGTGTGATTGGACTAAATAAATAGTATAAACAAATTAGTTGTGAAAGATTTGAGTACCTGGCGTTTGGATATGTAAGACACCTGTTCCATCACTGTCCATATGACAATTTCTGTGCAAGGAGGTGTTGTTAGAGAACCGTGGTATCGGAAGAACTTCTGGTGTTCGTAAGGCAGTAATCTTTCCAGATTTAAGGGAGCAGGCACTGAGGTCATGTTACCAAAACTTCGAAAAACCAACTCGTCTTCTAGAGCTGATATTATGGGATTGATGAATTTATTTTTTCAAGCTATCAAAGTCTTTAACATTTTATTTGAAATAGTCCAGAAAAACATCATACCATCTTATTTGTGACAAAGAAATAACTCTATATTTTAACTGAACCAAAGAGAATTAATGGCCAAGGACAACTTGCAGTGTTGAGTGTTGCCAAAGGGTGGATTCGCGGTGAATACAATTGTGGCTTGGATCCTACAATTACCTCATTATTATTTATTATTCATTCTTTGTTTTAAATATCTACTGTACTGTGGTATGTCGCCATTTCAAAGAAAATTCACAAATACAAGCCAAATACATAAACATTTTATTCGTTTTTTATTTCTCTATTATTCAACCACAAAAAAATAATGATAAATAAATTTGTATAATGCTATTTTTCTGTTGTTCTGTTGAAGACATTCCATTGAATGTCTTCTGTTATGAAACACACCATAAGAAAAACAAACTCTCTTTATTTCTTCTGTGTTATTGGACTAAATAAATAGTATAAACAAATTAGTTGTGAAAGATTTGAGTACCTGGCGTTTGGATATGTAAGACACCTGTTCCATCACTGTCCATATGACAATTTCTGTGCAAGGAGGTGTTGTTAGAGAACCGTGGTATCGGAAGAACTTCTGGTGTTCGTAAGGCAGTAATCTTTCCAGATTTAAGGGAGCAGGCACTGAGGTCATGTTACCAAAACTTCGAAAAACCAACTCGTCTTCTAGAGCTGATATTATGGGATTGATGAATTTATTTTCTTGTGAAGAGGCCTGAAATGCAAGAATTTTAGGATAAAGCTTTGCTGATAAATCAGATTATGGATTCATAAATAAGTTGGTGCTGTATTGTGTTTACCTATCTTAAATAGTTTTTTCAAGCTATCTAAAAGTAACTCATTATAAAGCAATTCTATAACATAGTGAAATTCATTAATTTCACTTTTTTATTAGTGGTTTATTTATATTTGTAAGCTTTCACTTTCCAATTTGAAATCCTAGATTTCAAATTTTATAAATATATTTATGTTTTATATTAAACTATATAAAATACCATATCCTTTGAGGATGAATATGAGAATTTTAACTATTAATAATATTACCGGAGTTATCAGTGGTGACATACAACCAAAAGAGAAATTTTTAAAGAAATATAATTTTTTACTCCCAACTTTACACAAAAAATGGTTACATAATAAAACGTGATGCTATTAATTATTACAGTATTACTTTTTCGCATATATGTTATCTGTATATTTTTCTTTTAGAACCTTCATTAAAATAAACATTATAAATTATTTGTCATGCTTTCTTTAACCTACCAAACTACAACTGAGATCTACACGACAATGGCAATTCCAATACTATTCTATTGTGCTTAGTTAATACATGCCTCATTTACGTTTAAAAAAACATTCTGGTAAGCAAGCCTTTTTTATCTTTTAAACTGTGCCCTGCACCTCATTAATAGTTTTTTGTATGTATCAAAGTTCATATGGCACTATTGAAGTTTAAAAGCATGTTAAATTAAATATTCAACAACCAACGCTAGAGTTCCAGCCAAAGCTTTCATGCGCCCTGAGAATATTAGTCCTGAACCATGGACCTTAAGACTTTATCTGTTATGATAGGCAGAAAGAGTAGCCTTTCAGTTGTGGGCAAGTAATGGGATTCACTTATTGACGTTTAGTTTCTGAAGTAATTATATATCAGTCAATTTTTTTGCGCTCTAAAGTACTGAATGTTACTTATAACTATGTATCTGTATAAATAAAATTAGAGTTTTGTCTGTACATTGCTTAGAGTTGTTTATTTTTAAGTTAATTTCATGTTTTAAGTTTTGTGCATTAGAGAAGCTGAAACAAGTCTTATCTCAATTTGTGTCTGTCTGTCTGTCTGTGACATTCCATGAGGCATTTTACAGTGTCTTCTCCAAAAAACCGGGAGAACTTATAATATTGAAACTCATTTCATGCATTCTCATACATTCTATAGAAGGTTTTTCGAAGCTTGAAATTGTCCGCCGCCCCTTGAAAAAGTAAATAACGAGCATTTAAAAACCCACTTTTTATGTGATATTAGTCACATTTTGCTTTCAATTATCAATGAATCACCTACTGGTAATAATCAGTTGTCTTTGTAGTATAATTATCTAATAGAAAGAAAAACAAACAGCTGTCAAATTAAAATCAATATTAGTTAGCTTATATTGGTCAATTTTAAAACCATTTCGAAATCATACTGTATTAAAAAGTTATTTTAACGTGTAACTAATATTAATAATGGTATAATGCTCTAATCTTTTTAATTCAAAAGTAATGCTAAATAATAAAGCTGGGACTTTATTTATTTTCATTGTACTGATTTGTTAAGGATATCAGGTTTACATTTTGGTATGATAATTTTTCTTCTTTAAACTGAATCCTACAACCCGTATAAAGGACAGGCTTAATGCTACTCTTTAATAATGATGATTTTTAGTGAATGCTCTAATCGCAGTTAAGACTCCATAAAATGCATCACATTTAAACCTAAAACCTCTTTCAAATTTTCATCTTGAAAATTGCCAACTCCCCTCTCCGGAGCTAAGATATATCCATGTCAAAATCAGTAAAATATATTCTGTGGTTATTTTTAAATCCATTGTTACTTTTTTCCACCTTTATTATTGTACCAGACAATGAAAAAAGTATCATATTTGTTAAAATAAAAAAACTCAGTGTTTGTATTTGTTTTGAGGTCTTTAGTACCAAAGAAGTGTATAACTATTACAACAAAAAAGTGAATATTGTAATGCAGAGCTTGAAAAGCAGTGAGCTTGAATCATAGCAGTGCAACCTGAAAAAAACTTTTATGGTACTTACACAAAACAATACAGCAATAATTGCCAACCCATCACTGTGACAGAGGGCGGTATTTTTATTCTCGTAATTACTATTGTAGTGTATCAAGTGCATTTCCAGGGGATACCTGACAAATATAGTTGTTAATACATGTAAAACTCTGATTCCTTTTTATACATCCTTAGACAGTGTGGTCTTTTGTTACCTATGTTTGCCACCATTACTATGTATTAATTACTAATACTTTATATAGTAATTGTAATATTTTGTTCTCTGTATCCTTGACATGCACAAAATAGTTTTTAGTTGTTCTCAATATTAAAAGTGTGCATCTGAGAACTTAAAAAATTAATCTATAAATAATAAACATAATAGTCCACCAAAACCCTGGTAATCTGAATCAATTGGGACCGAACCCTGTTCGGATTATCCAGAAATGCAGTATAAGTTAAAGTTAAAAGTACAGTGCTAATAAAGTCCATTATTTTACCGATCTGTGTATATAGACCAATTAACTTACATCAAATCACAGTTCACAACAGGTGTGTCTACTACATCTTTTGCCTGAACTGCATCAAGTGTTCCTGCAGGGACGTTCTATCCATTATGGACTCGTCATTAGAAATATAAAACACGACACTCACAATGACTAAAAAAACAAACAATGATAAAACTGTAGGCCTAATTTTTACGTGATCCCGGTCATTGCTTAACATGAACTCTAATGTTCGAAAAGTAGTTCGCCGAAAAGTGATGATAAAGAGTTGTACCGAGAATCAAGCCTATTGTGATGTACTGTGGGTGCAGCTAAACATCGTTCTTCGCTATCTCAAGCAACAGTGTACTGCTATATTCGCAATCGTGATGTTTATGAGACAACGGCGTAACCTAGCATTGGCTAACTGGATTTCTTTGTTGCGTCAAAAGACGATAACTGATTTCTTATGTTCCTAAAAGTAAGTTTGTGTTTTTTAATCAACATTGTGTACGTAGTCTTACAGTAGTAATATATAATTAATGATACCGTGCTGTAGATTCAAGTGTTATAGCTCCGGGTTACATTGCCTATTTCCCCATGAGGTAGTTCAGATTACCGGGTTTATTTAATTTACTGACATTGACTATATACAATTTAAAATTTGGTATTAAGTTTAGTGTGTATTAATACAGTTATATAAGACTAACATTACCTACAATCTAACATATTCTATTTTTTTATGTTTGTTACTGATATTAAATATATGCAGTTCTAATTTGTGATAAAAATAATTACAGCTATACAAGTATTTGGTACACAGTATTGTATAAAAGTATTTTTTTAGTAAAAAAAAACTCAAAATATGCAAATTTAATCTTATCTAGGGATTGAATAAACAATTGGTTATCGTTCTGTTTATAGTGATTTCAACAAATAAATATTCATTTAGCAGTTGCTTGGCTAGAGTCACCAGTTGTTATTAGGGTCCAGCGCTTATTATATTAGAGGCATAAAAACTGTTTCATTGTTTTATATATATTTTAGGACATTTTACACTACCATACTTTTGAGTTTGTATTAATTGCATTACAGGTAGAAAAATATATATGTGATGATTTGAATTTAATAAATTGTAATTTTTTTAACTCTTCTAGAGTTTCATATGGTTTTATATAAAAAAGTATTTAACATGAACTGTTTTTCTTTTAGTGGATGAGTTATTACAAAAATTGATCTATATTATTAAAAAATATTACATGGTATACCAAGTTTAATTTACGAATTGTAAAATAGATGTGTGTTTAACAGTGTGGCTGGCTTAAAAATTTTTTTATTAATACATAGGCTACTATATGTATGTCTGTAAAGTTATGTACCAACAACTGAAGAAGTATAAGCATAATACTGAGATGCATAAAAAATACTGTCATAAGGTTGAGGGAATTAACTTATCATTAAAAGTTATATTGTGTGATGAAAATACTGGGTGTCTACTCAAGATTAGTATGATTTCAAACAAAACTCACAGTCAATTCTGAACATACGATGTCCTATCCATGTTAGTTTTATAAAAAAAAATGGCAAAATTTGTTTATTTAATTATTATTGCCGATTTCATTGAACTAAATTGATATTAAAACTTATAATAAAAACGTTGATTGATCAAGATGAATCATGATGGAAACATAGTTTGTATATTTTTACATAGGTGATGAGCTAAATTTGTATCAGTATCTCTCTCAGGATTGCGACTTTTCAAAGCTGTGGTAAAGTAAGTAGACATATTGTATTGGTAGCACATATATGGGATATGTATCGGTAGCACATTTAAAACGTGCAACTTTTAACAAAAATACCTTAATTGTATCCCCCAAATATTTTATGTAAACCTAAAGAAAGTAACTGCCTTATTTCATTTAATTTGTTTACTCTTATCCTGTATACGATACCTTTAATGCTCTTCATAAAAAAACATCACATTATTTCAGAAAAGTTACGAAACTACTTTGTCAGCCTATGTGGTTGAAAAAACCTGTCTAAAATAGAATATCAATCTAATATGGGATCTTTGTTGATGTTCCAAGGCTTCAAGAGGGTTTTATGAGTCACATGTTCTACAGATGATATGTCTATTTATTTTACCACAGGTTTAAAAACTTACATTCCTGAAACAGATTCTTGAAAAAAATTTATCTCGTCAATGTGGAAAAATATATTTACCTCCCTCAGGGAAATAGCTTAGATCATGGATCTCTAAAGGGAATGTTTTCAGTTCCTGTAAACAGCTGTTCTCATAACCATATGATGTCACATCCGTTTCAAATTTGGGTCTGACGGATTGCCCATACCCCTCCCCCTCAGAGCTAACACATATCTATGCCAAAATTGCAAACCATGCTTTCTCTTGATCCTTGATCAATCAACACTGTTTTCCCAGTTGTAATTGTGATTCAGATGAATAAAATAGGCAATTATGATTACATAAACAAGAATTTACCACGTTGTCGATAAAACTAATATGTTTAGAACACTATATGTTGATAATCCACTGTCTGGCTCATATTTGAACTAATCTTTTATGAACACCCAGTATTTTCCATTATCTAGCTGTAATAGAAGCCAATGCTGCATTTGTACGGTTCACCTCTTTTCCTTGATCGTGTGCTCGGAGCCCCAGTGGAAAGTGATTTCATCCAGTATGAAGAAGTCTCGGAGGCCGCCTGCAGCCACAGCAACCACACATGGCTGGCTAACCTTAAACACAACTGAACATTTTTAATTTTACTGCTTTCTTTGCTAATTTAGCTCATGAAAATAAAAATAGAGAAGGTTTATGGATCATCAAACTTGCTGTAGCTCAATTGGGTTTCTCTCTAGAAGCCCAAAAAGGATCCCATACTATGGAACCAGAACTTTGTTTACATTATTTATAGCTATTTTCTTTTCAACAGCTGATTGATTTACTATATCTGTTAGTTGAATATATACCCCACAGATCAAAGCACTTCCATTTGTTTGTTTTTTATTTTGTTTACATTTTGGTTTTAAAGTTATGCGAGTGACTAATCAGCTTACATTTTAACTGTGACTTCTTATTGCTCATTTTGCTACTGTATTATGTTATTTTGGTTTATAATTTTCTGACATTTCAGACCCACATCCCCTACACCACAGCCAACACACAAAAAAGTAATGAAAATATCAGTTTATTTCTAAAAAAGGAGTTTAACGGTATGTTTTTGAGTCCTGGTTTTATGGTCTAGATAAAATATAGGCGTTTTGAATTACAACAAACTTTCAAACGGTCAAAATGTATGTAGTACAAGGCGAAAGATTTATTCGTTTTGAAGGGAAACCAGAGTGTGGGCTGTCCGAGGAGACTGCCAGGATGACTGCACCGGGCTTGCCGAGGTGAGAGCTGCCACTCTCGGCGTTATGGAGAGGGGTTGTCACCTTCCCTGAAAGGAGCTGGTCGGGAGACTACAGGCTTTTAATCATCAGGCTTTTAAGCCTGGAAGGTCCATGAGACTTTCAACAACAGGGGTGCATAAAAAGCCACACGTCTGACGTGCTATAGGAACACTGTTCAGCCCCTTTGTGTAATTCAGGTAATGTATGTAGTACTTTTTGGCTCTGCTGACCAAACGGAATGGTTAGAAAAACAAAAAGATTTATTGGAACATCAACTTTACCTTTTAGGATTGCCGATAACAACTACGGGGGTGTGGGGGCGGGGTGCCCATCGAGCGAAGATGGTAATAAATAATTTTTTAGTTGAATTATAGTAGATTCCAAAATCTAAAAAGATAGTCCAATTTCAGTCTGGAACTATCACAGTAATTGTTTTATACATAAGGAGTATGAGGGTTTACATTAGAATTGTTTAGTTGAAAGTGAAAAAGAAGATGAGGGAAATTGTTTATGCTTGAGGGAGTGTTTATTGTTGTGTTTGTGTGATTAGTGTTGTGTGTGACGACTTGTCTGATTAGCAAAAAAATTCTGCTCAGTCCAGTCACATATTTTATAACCATTTTTATCTTGTCTTGTTTTCTTAGCATATTTATCAAAAATTTCAGGAGAAATAAGACATTGCATGATCAAATCCAAATAAAAACAGACTCATTTTCACATACAGGTTAACCCTTGAAAAATACATTTTTTAAAAGTTCATTGTAGTATTTTAATAGTAATTTCATTTCTGTAACTAAATCTGTTGCCATTGCAGCCATTTAAAATATTTAATACCAAATTTTACAAAACTGACATGGCTAAGAAACAAAACTAAGCAAGATAACTATCAGAGAATTAAAAGGTGCAGCAAATGACAAGTAAACTGCCCTATTTTACACCTTTTATTAAAATTGAATAAAAAATAACAAAGTTGAAATATTATATTTCATTTGATTTTTATTCTCATTGTAGTCTAAGAGTAACCAGGCTAGGGTGACTTGTCTTCTTCACTTCTTCAGTGGCTTACCTGAGTGTCCGTTGTTGCATACTGTAGTGTTGACTCTGTCGTAGTTTATGAAGCGCAGGGGCTCTACCTTCGCCCGCCACAGGTTCTTGTATACAATGTTGATGGGTGACTGGTGCCGTCCCGTTGAACAATGGCCTCCCCAAACTGTGGCAAACATTTTTACAAAATCAAATCATAACCATTTCATATTGCAGTAGAACCTCTAATATCCGACCATGATAGGACTGGGCCACATTCGTAACAGCCAAAAAGTCGTATTACAGGAGGAGCAAATACAACAAATTTTCTAGATAAAAACAATAGAGTATAATACATTTTTACTATGCCTATATTTCTCATGATATATCAATTAAAACATCAAGGTATGTATGATAACTTGAAAATTACAATATTTATATGTGATTGTCTCTACAAATAAATTAAGTATTGTAGGCAATTTCACATTTTAATAGACTCAGCAACAGTAGAAGAGAATAACAGGTCAGACACTCAATAAAATATATTTTTAAAATGATTTATCACTTAATTTCTGTATTTATAACATAATTACAGAGCGTAAAGTTAAAATTAATGGAAATAGTGCTACGCTTGAGAATGGTTTTATGGAAGTGTTTATTTTTTAATTCAACTTTTTCAAGATAAAGTGAAGTTTGAGATTGCAAGTCAAGAAAAGTCCTACATATTTTTATTAGTACCTATTATGAATACCTATTGCCATACCTATTATTATTAGTACCGTTCCTATTAGTAGTAATTATATAGCTGTAATTTTAAGCAAAAAACTCAATTGTGTTATGCTACAGGGATGGAAGAGATAGTTTAAGTGCGGACTGGACTCAAAACATATAATTTAGATAGTTTTATCTTAGAGAATTACTGGACAATGTGCCCAGGGTTTTCTCAGTATTATTTCTTTTGTTGTAAATTATTACTCATGGTATTCAGTGTTACACAGTGGACAGTACATGGTAGGCATATTATTTAAAGGTATACAAATATAATGAATAACGTCTTATTTGATCAAATCTCAAACTTACCTTCATTCTTAGGATCTTCAGTATGCTTCCATTTACCACAGTGAACATGTTTGATATCTAAACATGAATAAAAAGGTTTATCGTAATCAATATTAAGATATAATTACCTTTCTTTATATATAATAAGAAATAAATAATCCTTTGATATGAAAAATTCCCTTGATACTTCAATAAAAGAAATCACCTAATTGAAAATTAAAAATGGTAAATAATTGTTTTTTTCCATAACTATGAAACCATTGATATTCCACATATATATTTTTAATGTTTAATACAACAACTTGTTTGATTAAAAATTAAAAGTATAAAAACGTTAAAAAATGCCAAAACTGTAAGTCGAGTTGTCTTTGAGAAAACCGGCATAAAACCCAAAAATCAAAGGCAAACATGATATTAATGAAAAATATTTTAGAAAAATATGTAGAAACTATTAGTCTGCCTTTATATTTGTACAGGTTTTTATGACTCCAGTTTAAGAAACAAAACCCTTATTATTATGCCAAATTATTAATCTGTAACGTGAAATAAAGTCAAAATTCAAATATAATTTTTAAATAGATTTAAAACCAACGATCAATGTAAATAAACAAATAGTGATTTTAATTTGACAGTTGAATATTTCTTTGAATAACTTTAATAGATCTCTTTAGTAACTAAAGATTTGATCTGGTATTAGTAAAAATTCATCATGCCAGTAAAGCTTTAGGTAAAACTGTAATTTAAAATTTAAAACTTACTAAATATTTAAAAATTCCAACTATTAAAAAAAATTAATTTAATATTTAGCTTTAAATAATTTCAAACTTACCTTCATTCTTAGGATCTTCAGTATGCTTCCATTTACCACAGTGAACATGTTTGATATCTAAACATGAATAAAAAGGTTTATCGTAATCAATATTAAGATATAATTACCTTTCTTTATATATAATAAGAAATAAATAATCCTTTGATATGAAAAATTCCCTTGGTACTTCAATAAAAGAAATCACCTAATTGAAAATTAAAAATCGTAAATAATTGTTTTTTTCCATAACTATGAAACCATTGACATTCCACATATATATTTTTAATGTTTAATACAACAACTTGTTTGATTAAAAATTAAAAGTATAAAAACGTTAAAAAATGCCAAAACTGTAAGTCGAGTTGTCTTTGAGAAAACCGGCATAAAACCCAAAAATCAAAGGCAAACATGATATTAATGAAAAATATTTTAGAAAAATATGTAGAAACTATCAGTCTGCCTTTATATTTGTACAGGTTTTTATGACTCCAGTTTAAGAAACAAAACCCTTATTATTATGCCAAATTATTAATCTGTAACGTGAAATAAAGTCAAAATTCAAATATAATTTTTAAATAGATTTAAAACCAATGATCAATGTAAATAAACAAATAGTGATTTTAATTTGACAGTTGAATATTTCTTTGAATAACTTTAATAGATCTCTTTAGTAACTAAAGATTTGATCTGGTATTAGTAAAAATTCATCATGCCAGTAAAGCTTTAGGTAAAACTGTAATTTAAAATTTAAAACTTACTAAATATTTAAAAAATCCAACTATTTAAAAAAATCAATTTAATATTTAGCTTTAAATAATTATAATTAGTATTATTTTGAAATTCATTTATAATCAATATTGAGGAGATAACAAACTACTGTATTACTTTTAGATAGAACTTTATCGTGACAGCTTATTAATTCTTACTATTAAATTACTCTAATACCTCCATTTAAAATAATTTTCTAATTTTTATTTTTATTCGTTGGACCCAACTACGATGGTAATATGAAAACAGAGTTTTTGAGATAGTTACTTAATTTTCAAAGGGTAGATTTTCATTGAGAAGACCAACAGTTGCTGCCTCCTTCAGCATTACAGACAAAAATGTAAATTGAGATCTAAACCATTCCATCCTGATGTAAAAAATATAAAATAACCAAAAATTCCAAGCATTGTTCACACAAACCTTTATAATTTTATTATATAAATTAAAAACGGAAGGTGAATTAACATTAGGATGTTTACCTGCCAATAGAACCGTCAGTAGCCATAGTACTTGAGGCATGACTCCACCGTCACCTGGCTCCGTGCCCCTCAACACGGGCTATTTCGGCTCGTCTATTTAATATTCTGTTTAAATCTTGGCAAACACACATGACATCATACTCTTAATTATTTGTTTCATATTTTCCCATTTTAAAGAGAGAACAAACATTTCATTTAGTGCAAACTCAATATGTAGAAGTATATGGACAAATTAGTTTTTTAATTTAATAGGCCGATTAAGATTATTAAAATATTATTCAATAATTATTATGAGAGCTTTAAACAAAAACAATTATACTAATTTGAGTTGTAAAGTCAACTACTCTAGAGGAGACTTTAAGGGAATATTTTTGAAATCAAACCATACAGAATAGCCTAATTCAGGTTCAAAAGTACAGAAGTAAAACAGTTGCATGTCTGATTTGTAGATAACACTGGAACAACAATAACGATATGTGGTTCATCATTCATGAAATATAAATGTTTTCATTCATTACTACTAATTTCAAAGTCCATGCAACCATAGTCATACGCTACGTGGTTTATCAATTTATTAAATATAAATGTTTTAATTCATTACTACTAATTCAAAGAACAATTTTTGAGTATAAATTCTTTTATGAATATAATTCAATATATTTTTAATTTTATGAAGATAAATAGTTATGAGATCATTCAATTTTGAACTTGATTTTATAATAATAAATTTCTTATATACACAATGAGTAAAAAATATATTAAGAATAATCAAAATTATAAGAGCATTTTCTTGATAGAGAGTTTATAAGTCATATTTGAATGCTCTTTCTACTATTCCCCTACATTTATTTTATAAACCATATTCCATAACAAACTAACCATTAACAATCATGTCAGTTCAATCACTTGATTATGGAAAAATCCATTTGAAATTGTTTAATGAGAAAAGTAATAAATTTTAGCTAGGCCAAATATTTATGTGCTATAAAAGTAGTCTGTTGCATAATTTTAAGATTGTTTGAGGAAGGAATTTACAAGAAATACTATGTTGAGTACTAAAATAACCTTTAATATTATCTAGAATCGATTTTCTTCATAGCATGATTAAATCTCTTCGCAAGAAGAATGAATACCAACATTACAAGCACCATCACTACTGTAAATGCAGACAACATGTACACCTGTAACATATGTCATAATTATCAATAGTCAAACATAGAAATTAAAGATAATTTGATGTAATTTTTAAAAACTAAGTGTTAGGTTTTAATTGTGATAGTTGTTCCAATTATTTTAAAAATATTGTACCATTTATTGCTAGCACTTTTTATACAAATAGTTTAGATGCCACTAAACATTTCTACATTTAAATAGACGATAAAAATTAAAAGTTACTGTTTTGGCTGTCAAATGTTTCTAGACTCTAGTGTAAATTTAAAAATAAAATGATGTTAAAATTATGGGTTATTTATTACTAAGCATTGTGTTCTCTATTTTAGCCAATATCCTAAAGGAAAATAGAGCTATAACCATGGTTTTCATAGCAAAACTTAGAACCAGGACCATTTTTTTTCGTTTTGTGGTCCCCAAACACAAAAAACACCATTCTTTCGAGACTGAATTGTGTTTATTATGCAGATTTCTGGCTACAAGGGTAGTATGGTAAGGAAAAGTATGTTTTCGCATAACACTAACCTGAGGCACACTCTTAGTGAGCTCTGACACGATGATTATTATTAGGTTGCCGAAAGAATCAGTCAGGAGCCACAGAGACGAGATCACGGATTTCATACTTTGGGGAGCCTGCAAAACACCACTTTTATCGAACTCATGAATGAATAGATGAATGGATAGGATTGATTTTCCCATCTCCTTTAATTAATTCAGAAATGGTGATTAATCCACCTTGGTGGGATTCACCCTGTTGGTGGAACCACCAACAAGGTTTGTATGGTTACACAGACAAAGTTCATTGAGAAGAGAAGAGAATGAAGCAAATGGTTGAAGAGACATTCATTCAGTGGGTACTTCCTGGATTGTATCTCTATTAAATACGTTAAAGTGTTTGGATCAATATTTATTCATAATTCGATAATATATAACAATTGAATGGTTCCCCGGAAAACATTCCAAGGGACAAAAACCTAGTTTCGGGTTATCAAGCGTAGAAAGTTGAATTGACTGTGGAGTCTTGCGGAGCGCGCCAATTCCGGCAGACGAAATCAGGGCTGCAACTCAAATAGCTTCAAAACCAAATTTATTACAGTGTAGTTTGTGGCGTCTAAAATCTTTTCCATTAAATATCTCTGTTTTTGAAATTTTGACGCTTGGAACGTTTTCCGGAATTAATTGAAGTAATTACACAAAGTTTACTTTTAAAACCATAAATAAATTGTTGGTAGTTACAGCTTACAAATTAAATGCCTCAATATTTAAATCAACTTTTAAATATTGTAAAATTGCAATGTCGCCGTAGCAAGAGATGACACGACCATGAAACTTTCTCCTCAAAATAGAATATTTTTTGAATCCAAGACGTTTTTATTTCAGTTCAAGAATCGAAAAATTGTCCAACATTCTGAGGTATCTCTCTTGATTGACCGTATGGCCCTCCTCCTACAAAAAAACACCGTACGGCCATCCCTCCAAAAAAAATTCCGGCTCGACATATTAGTATTTTTAATCCACCACACCCCACTGTATTTTGAAAATTATTGGTTTTTTAAAGTTACACAATCGACAAATACTGGATTCATAATAATTTAATCATTAGGTTTATCTGCCGCATCCTGTATAGCACTAAAACTTTAGTACATATAAAGATACTTGACCTTAGAATAAGAAAACTCCAACCCCGTGATAGAGAACATGATTTCTGCTGCTGAGATGACAATTATCTGCGGCAGCTGCCAGAGTATATGCACACTGTTTGGCTGGGTCAAAGTGAACAAGACGGCCTAAAGCAGAATAATTCAATTCCAAATTAGTTCAGTTGTATAACTCCAACATGAACACCACATATATGCTTTAATATTTAACTATCACAAGTGCTTTTAGAATTATTACCAACTCTTGTCAATCTTTCCATTGTTTTTGTTTACCTCTCAACCATTTTGCTATTTTTTTTACTTATTTATTATTATTCTTTTAGTATAATTATGAATTTATGAAAAACCTATCCTTAGGTTTATTCTTTGACCCATTTACATTACAAGGGTAAGTACAAAATATCAGTACAATAGAATATCAGTAGGTATATATGAATACAAACTCTATAATTTGATCTTCAATACACCAACACATCCAATAATCTGACGCTGTGAACTTGTCGATGAACCAGTTAATGTTCATTTATTGTCTTGTGAAACATTAAAACCACAATTTTACACAACAATAATAAAGTGTAACTTGATGATTCATACTTTTTCGTGAAAAGTCTGTTCAAAAACTAAAGTTTTGGAGCAAGATTCCTGAAATAACTATTCATTATTTTTGAAAAGGCCAGAAAACTTTGTACAAGGTCTGTGCTGACAAGGTTCACACAAGATTGCCGACAAGGTTAGAACTGTGGAACAGTTCTAAGGTTCAAGGTTATAATAAACTATAGTACACTAGGGCCATAATGTAAGAGGTTATAATAAGGCCATAATAATCAACACTAATGTAAAATTTATTCATTATTCACCTGTAATAATCCACCATTTTTGTTAATCCAGCCTTTCTAATCCGATCTGACGAAGAGTGAGAATAACAAGAACTTACTGTAGTATAAAGCTAGTTTGGTATAATAAATTTCCGAAAAAAAATAATTTGTAAATTTTAAAAGGAACAGGAAAAGGGAGTGAAGCATAAACTTCTACTTATCTAGGACAAGTACATATATTTGCTTTTTAAGTTAAAGATATATCATATTTTTTAATTCTTTAGTGATATTTCTTCAGTGTAACATAGTGTAAAATTCAAAACATTTTCGGAAGTCAATCATACACATAAATTATAAATAAAATTTTTCTTTTATTATACGTAAAATTAAAAGGTTCACCTGATCACAGCTCTGATCTAAGAGGATTGTATAAACTCCGCCAACATCCAAGGGGAGGTTTTCTCTGATAACTTTGTTGTTTACTTGTAAAATGTAATCGCTAAAAAACAAAACTGTGATTAAAAACATATAAATAAAATGTTTGTATTTACTTCCCTGTGGGAAATAGGTTAGATCATGGATATGTGTAAAGAGAATGTTTTAAATTCATCTAAACAGCTGTTCTTATTCTTTTATATTAAATATTCAATACATTAGTCCTGGTAGTTTCTATGGAAACCTGTTACCAATCACCAACACCCCCCCCAGAGCTAAGACCTAACTGTCAACATAATATTACTATATTAGTGCTGTGGTATTTTTATCTCACAATAATAATAACCACAATAATAACTTGCTGGAGGTCTTCAACAGGCGTGAACTACAGGGCGTCAAGTTTAACTCTTCTTTGTCTTCATTTTCCACATATGCAGTAAAGGCGATTCATATACACTACGGAAGAATTTGAAATATAAAGGGCCATAAAAAAAGAACCACAGAAAGTATTGAATGAAGAATGAGGCTTCAAATGTAATATATGAATGTAGTATATGAATCGGAAATAAAATTAACAAGTGTGGTCGGCCCAACAAATATCAACAAATGATAGGGGAGGGAGATAACAAAGGACCGCACACCGCCCTGATTAGACTAGCTTCTCGTACGTTGTGTGTCAATGCCGGTACCAGTAGTAATGTTTTAAATTTTGTGATTATGTATTTGTGTTTTCCCATTTTTATGTACCCAGACTTACCTTGCCCCACCCCTTGTTGCGTTTCAGTGGAAAGGGAGCAAGAGAGATGAAGATATTCCTTCACTCACATGTTACCACTTTAATTTTCATTCTTATAAGGTTTGAATTTGAGCTGGAAAACTAATTAGCATCGGAATAACAGAAACAACAAGACTCTAGTTGGTGTTGCCGCTTTGGGGTTGAAGGATTGAAATGAACTCTCACTTTCACCTTAGGTATTGCAGACTCTTAATTGCATGATGACTAAAATGACAAAATTTTCAAAACTGACATCAGTTTGACCGATCAACTTACCTCGTAGGTTCTACTATGTAGGTCTCCGTTACATGAGCAGTTAAATGTAGTGTGCCATCCACTTTTGATGTTTTACCTCTGTTATATAGTGAAAAACTTGTGTCACTTGATGTGCTGTAAACAACCCTGAAAGGAAATAAACGGTATCATTGGACTGACACGTACGTAGTATCATCATGTAGTATTTAGTAATTTAATAATTTATTATTTCAAAAATAATCATCCAATTTCTGAAAATAACAAAAGAAACGAAATTAAATTAAATGTTAGAATTTTATACCAAGTTTTTTTGAGTGGGTTTTGTTGGGTGATGTGACTTTACACTTCAAACCAAGTTTCATGGAAAACAGTTGAGAAATAAGGTAGAAATTGATTTTTTAATATTCTCCATAAGAATAAAATTGGGCACTCATAGACAATGGACTGTGTTTATCATGAGGTAGTAAATTTCTTTTCTCTGAAACCGTTAGTCGTAGACAAATAATTAACAATGCAAATTTATTAATTAGCAAAATTAATTAATTAGTTTGTTAAGCTGTTTTCAATGGTCACACTATACTTTACTTTTATTGTTTATGCAGAAAACGTAACATTTTTTTACATTTAAAAGCTCATAACTTTTGAACCGTCATCTTTACATATTATTATTTATCTTATATTATTTAGTACTCTATACACCATAAAATATAAAACTTTAATCAAAATCATTAGAGCCATTTTTAAGAAATTTAGATTTTTCATGTTTTAAAGTGTTTTTTAAGGTGTTGTAAACTACCCTTAAAAATAAAAAATTAAAAAAATGAGAAAAACGCCTGAAGATACATACAGTGAATATATACATACATACCTATTTCATCTAAATCGAACATGTAAACTAATGTCATAAGAGTTTATTTAATTAATACCTCTAAAAATCTATGATTTAAGTATAAGGAACTACTGTACCTGACTTTAGGTTCTGTATTGTCAGATTTTTCAAGATCATCAAAGTCTCCATCCAACCTAATAATATTGAGCACATTTTGAGATTCAGTAGTAATATACGAAACGGCCTGGAAGAAAAAAAGTTAAGATTCTACACAAAGCTCCTCAACTTTTGATCAAATAATTTTGTACCTACTAAAATATACAATGATATTAAGAAGTTGTTGTTTTTCAAGGTTAGTGGTTATAAAATAAAAACAAAAACATAATTCATAAAGTCAATAATATATTTTTGCAAGTTGACATAGGCACTCATACCATGGTAGTGAATATTAAAGTTCAATTTGTTTAATAAGTCTCGTTAATTTTTTTCTAAAAGATAAACATAATTTCAAAACATAGTACGTAGGCTGTATAATATATAATGCTTATAAACAGAAATAGCTTATCATTATACAATTTTCATTTATTTATATACTCTGTATTATATTAATAGGATTGCTTTTTATTTTGAATTCCTCCTCTGCTATCTACATTAAATTAATTTGTGTCATTTGATGAGAATTGCAGTCATTTCTTTAAAAAGTGCATTGTGTCATTTTTAAACTTTTATAATAAACTAGCAGTAAGCCTGTCCTGTGTACGGTTTGTAGGATTTAGTTTAAAGAAGAAAGATTATCATACAAAAATGTAAACCTGAAATCCTAAACAAATCAGTAAAATGAAAATAAATCAATACCCAGCTGTATTTTTTAGCATTACTTTACAATTAAATAGATTAGAACGTTTATACCATTATTATAATTAGTTATACGTTATAATAACTCTTTAATATAGTATGATAAAATCAATGACCAATTTTCTTTTCTATTAAATCTTCAAACTACAAAGACAGCAGATTATTATCAGTAAGTGATTCATTGATAATGGAAAGCAAAATGTGACTAATATCACGTAAAAAGTGGGTTTTAATATGCTCGTGATTTACTTTTTAAGTGTCGGCGGACAATTTCATGCATTTAAAAACCTTCTCTGAAATGTAGAGAATGTATGAAATAAGTTTCATTGTTTTCAATGTTCCCCGTTTTTTCGGAGAAGACGACGTAAAATTCCTCCTGGAGTGTCACAGACACAAATTGAGATAAGACTTGTTTCGGCTTCTCTAACGCACAAAACATAAAAATAACAAAAAAAAGAATAACTGATAAATGAAAAATGAATAACTAATGAATAATTTAATAAGTTAAATTTATTATTAAATATCTGGTTTATACCTTTAACACGTTCGCTGCTAAAGGACTGTGACGTATGGTCACTATGATGCTGAATAATAGTTTGCATCTGATTTAATAGGTATAAAAAATGCATTATGCACAGGTATGCAAAACTTATTGGTTTTTTTTTAATTTAGGGCAAAGTAATATTTTGTACATCCCCTCCACACGGCAATAGTCGACACGTTTTCTTGTACAACGTTGGTGGAGAGATGGACATTTCTGAATAGCATTGCCAAATGTCACGGATCGGTGCCAGCTGCACTGAACGTGTTAAGTAATTAGATTAGATTATTGAAATAGCAACCATACCACGAGGTAGGTATTTTAAGCCAAGTATGAATGAGGCTTGAGTGTTAGATGATTGTGGCATGATCTAGTAGTCTTGTTACTGACTAAGGCTGACATCCTCCTTAGACAGGATTATTAATTAATAAGCCCTTAAGATGAAAACCAAGGGACCTACTACAACAGTGATTCAAATTTAATAGATTGTTTTCTGAAATAGATATTCTGTAAAGTACTCTTGTGTAAATTTAATGGGTTAAATAAAATGACTTGGATTCAATCCAATTTTAGAAAAAATATACTATTTTTGCTGGTGTGATTAAGAATCTGTAAAATTCTATTAACCTCAGCCTCAAATATGGACAGTTTCCCATCGGTAACGGGCAGCAATGAAGGACACTGGACACCGTAGAATGCAGTGGAGTAAGTGAGATCTGCTTGCCCCTTGACAGGTAAAGACTTCTCCTCCAACAGTTCCATGCTGCCGACTGCCCAGTGGTAAGTGTTCCCACCACTGCTCACATTCAAGTGCAACGAGCAGTTGTAGTTGTTGAAGATACGCAGCTGAGCCTCCCCTGATGTGGGGAGCACAGCGTATGAATCCTGTCAAAAGTTAGGGATCTTCAATCATTCTGTAGGTATACCAAAGACAAGTTTGTTCATGCGGGTCTGTTACCGTTATATAGAATATATTGTAAAATATAGTAGTAGAGTTGTAAAACTGTTAAATTAAATTTGGAATGGTTATTTAGGGTATAAAAAATTAAACTTTTTATTTTTTGTTATAAATACATTTTTAAGAAAAGTAATAAAAATTTAGTTATTTAATTCTCTCCTGATGACCAATATTACAAGTTAACTAAGTTCACTATTTGTCACCTCAACAATCTTTTTACGACAATTATGTTGCCAGTAATACTGTCACAAAAGAACATTCTTATGAGACTAAAACTCAATTTAGCGGCACTGATGAAGATTCTTTATTAAAGTTTGTCAATCATACCTTCTAATCTAATCTAATCATGCTCTTAAATTTCAATCACTAACTTTAAGACCAAGATCGTCCTAAAATAACAAATAAATAGACAAAGCATGTACATTATAGTCTTGTGGGATGCAACACTCCACTAACCCGTTACAAAAAAATCCGTATTTAAATACAAATTGTGTCTTGTTTGTTAGTAAGGCATTATGAACAATAAAAATTCTGTGTTTAATCCATGAAAATCCTAAAATAAGATAGTGAACTGTGTCAAATACCTTTGATGTATCGAACACAATAAAGTTAAGTTATATAACCTACCAAGCAGGCAAAATATAGTTAAATGAGGTATTTTTAAATAATTAAAAATGAAGTAAAGATGCATTTTAAGTATTATTGATATAGTTTTTCTAAAAATACAACAGATGTTCATTTACCTGAACTTTATATTCTACGTAAGCCGACATAGCAAATGCAACGGCTCCTACTATTCCTCCCCAGAATAGTTTCTGCAAGGATGTCTTCACCAGTTTTACCTTGGCCAAGAGTGGATATATAACAAATTCAAACAGCGGTATGAAGACCATGATCAGGACAGGATTAACTGCTTGCATTTGGTCGGGTTTGATTGTGTAATTCCATATCTTGCCATTCATATGAACAGCTTGAAAAGTCCATCTGGAACCCTGCAAATAATTCAGATAATGGAGGTTTTGGATGAAAATATTAAGTTCACGCTCATATTAAGTTCACCTCAGACTTACCATTAGCAAATTAATTACGACTAACATTATATTCATTGTAATTTTATTTTCAAAACTCAACGAAGAATCATTAAGACGTAAGATTGAGACTCAGAACATCACATCCCAAATGTCAGTGACTATAAACAATTAAAAATAACATAATTAGTTCTGAAGAAACGACTTCAATCCTCATCAAATGACTGTCTAATGACTGTCGAAGCTACAGCAGAGACGGGGTTTAAATCACAAATCACTCCTATTAATGTACTAAAAATAGTATAAATAAATAAAAACCTTACCTGCTGGTCATACAAAGCCCAGAACAAAATTGTTGGTGAGAAGAGGTAAATGAGCTCTAACAGAATCTTTGTATCCTCGACCAACTGTGAGTTGTATTTGTCAGCTGCGAAGTCCAACCAGTGGTCTTTCTTTTCTTTGCTTGATATTTTACGCCAAAGACCTCGCTAACGAAAAACAAAATCACCATCTAATACAGATTTAGTATATGAATTATTATTGGAACATATGAAACAGGTTTCTTAGGTAGGTTTCTTTATTTCTAAAAACTAAAAATAAAGTCTCAAATGTTGTGTTTTATAAATTTTTATGAATTACTATTTTTATAACTAAGCAAATTAATAATCAACTAAATAAGCAAGTTAATATGTGGCTTACTCCAATGCACTTTGAAGCATCTACCATGATGTTTCCTTCAGGATTTTTCATAGTGTAAAGAGGCTTCCCACAGACAAAAAACACTGTAATAAAATAACTTTATTAATAAAGTAAATACAGATAAGGGAAAGTCATTAACATGAAATCTCATATCATTAAAAATACCACCATTAAAGCAGACCTGCGTACTCAGCAAATTTCCTGATCAATAATATGACAACAATAATATATGACCAGTTTGATCAATATCTGTCGATAAATAAGTAAGTTTGCCTTTCTACATAAGATTAACATGGGAATGAGTATGCTGGTTTGCTGCTGTGAGGAACACTGAAAGTAGGCATTTTTACCATAAACTATTTTTATTTTGACCATATACCAAGTTCCATCAACATCTATCCATAAAGGAGTTTGCTTATTCTCACAGTATGTCTAAAATGTCTAAAAAAAGACATTTTTGTACACACTTGAAAATGGGATAATCCTCAAAACATGTTGTGTGAAATAAAATGAAATAATGCAAGGGTACTATGGTATTCATTTACAAAATATATATATTCTTCATAAGTGCCAAATGATATATATATAATATATATATAATTACAATTAATGACTTAATGACAATCAATACGAAAAAGTAACATGGTCCTGGGCTTAGAGCATTCTATGAGACCTATGGTAATAGCTTCTTCCCTATTGGAAATTTGCTAAAAATATTTCCCATTAATTTGATTTGTCTTAAAAGTAATGACAGTGGAAGTCTGATTATCCAAACTAATTGGGACCAAAGTTGATTAGGAAAATCGAAAAATTCAGATCATTGGACATACATTAGTTATAAACCAAAAAGTCCCTAAATGGCTTTCTAACTGTTTTATTGCACTTTAGATGCCATAATTGGATACAAAAAAATTAAACTGTTACAATATTGGTATGTCTTTTGGTTATTAAATGTGAACAAGTTCCCTTGCATCTTTGGTTTCTCTTGCCTCTTACGGGCATGTAACCTTAGACCTTGGATATCCAGTCTGAATCCTCGATGGATTGTTGTCTGCTTTATTCTTGTCTAGTTATCTGGTTGTTAAGGTAGTTGCCTTGTTGACTGATTTAATTTATTTTACCGGTACTCAGTTAAAGCAATTAATTTAGTTATTGTTATTGTTGGTTCTTACATACTTAGCTGTTATGCTTTTTGTTAATTATAATCTATTTATTTATTATTATACACTAGATATAAATGTATTTGTATTACAATGTATATCAATGATTAAGGCTCATGACTTACTCAATTTCACATATTGTCTTTAAAGGCAATAAAATAGTCTTAATTCTTTCCCTTTTTGGGTGATCCAGATTGTCCTCTCCTGCTTTAATGGATGCTTTATTTAGATAGATGCACTAAAAATAAACTATGGCCGCAGTTTTTTTACTGTAATATTTCATGTATATAAGGAAGAATTTGTATTTGAATTTTAAAATATATGTTAGACATACTTCGCTTAGATTTCAGGTTTTTTGCTGTGGCCAATTTTTCAGGTTCCGGGGGACATGTCCATTCCTATTCAGTTGTCTTTGAGTCTTCGTGACAAGTGGACATGTTAAATCTAAATGGCATAAATCTACCATCACCAAAAATGAATTTCTGAACAATTTAGCTATAGGTAGGTATCTTCCAGATTAAAGCATCAATTTAACTTTTAGTTAATGGTAACTTGTAGTTTGAAGAAACAAAGAAAAAATGTTTCCCTCTCTAGTTTAGTCACCAGAAATATTTTACACTATTAACTGAACTAGCAACTGATCCTGGTATTTTAAGAATGTAAGGTGATTATTGTGCGATCTTGCAGTATTGCTTAGTCTGTGACTAAGGCTGACATGTTTCTTAGGCAGTATTGATAGTTAATATCCCAACAGCCAATGAAAAAAAATCAATAGTCCCTTTCAAATTTAATTTTAACATAACTTGTATTTTGGTATAGTTTGCAAAATAATGTACAAACCAAGAGCTGTAACCATCAAAGCAGCTGGCACTCCGAATGCTAGCGGGTAGCAGGAGTCACTCCCGAGACATGGCATGACCCTGAGCTCTGGTGTTAGGTATGTGGATATTGTGCTTCCGGCATTGATGGAGAAGTAGAACACACTAAAGAACGATGCAAGCTGTCGTTCTTGTTGAGGAATGACAAACTGGTCCCCTCCGAAGGAAGACACGCAAGGTTTGATCCCTCCTGTGCCAACCGCAATCAGGAAGAGACCGACTAGTGATAACGTCCTAGGCACATGTTCATGAGTCAACAGCACATCTCATCTCACTGGTAGGTACTAACACTGGAACATTTTTCTAGAAACAAAACTGTCACACGAGTTAAATGACCAAAATGAAGATGGCAGTGATCTACTCAATCATTCCCCATATTCCTGTGTTGTTTGAATTCAGTCTTTTATACAATAATTACAGACATGACATATTTCATTATAGGTGTAATGAATTGAACCTCAGATCATGAGGCTTTAATTAACTAAAACTTAATAATTATGGATTGTACATTACACACTATGTAAACAAGGAAAAGTAAACAAGGATGTTATTCAAATGGGTAAATGATAGATATCATAAATAATTACAACCAAGGAACTGAAAATAGCAAACTATCTTTAAACACTTTTTATAAACTGCCGTTAAATGATTAACATTCAATTTTTATATTATTAATGGCAAACCAAATTAAGTATAATTTTATTCAACTCATGTCTCCAATTCTCATTTTTTTCATAAAGGACGTATTTATACACTTTGTTCATTCTTAGCTCATCACAGAAATAATAAAAATTAAATAATATAATTAAATAATTTATGCAAATTTTATTGAGTTGAATTCTAGCATTCTACGGCCGTTGCTGTTCCGCATACTGTATATGACTTATCACGCTCTGGAACCGCAGCACTGCCTCGGTCAGCTAACTTCACAAGGCATTTGTATTTCTTCTCCTATCATGGAATATGGAGAAAAGTATTACTTTTGTTAACATTTACATTTACATTTTGTTAACATTACATTCGAGAGTGAAAATAGCCATTTTGATACCTCGTGAATAAGAAAAAAAACACTGGTTTTCAGACTGATGTCTGTTTGTCTGTCTACAAAAATGCAACTCAATTACAGCTTTTTAAAACCTAGTGTAATCAAAGTGTCAAAAGTCTCTGCCTCTGTGTTAAAAAGGTAGAAGAGATAATTAAAAATTATATTATATTTGATGATTCAATACATGCAATAGGCCAATGCGATTTTTACAATATGACTCCAATTAAACTTTAACCTCTGAAAATAAGCAAAGTTCATTTGTGGTTAAACAAGGACTTACGTCGGATCAACCGGAAGCTTCATACTGGATGCCGAGGACAACACTATGTTTCCGACAGCGTAGACTATTGACAGGTACAATATGGTTCTTGGAATCAGAATTCATCATTGTTTAGTAAATTATCTCAGAAAACATATTTTTTGGTGTCAGTTTCTAAACAGCATGCAACAATCCCTTCATTGACATAATAGTATATTTTAAATTATTCATGAACATCCGACCTGTCAAATGTAAATTAGATTCAAGCCTAGGCAGACTGAAAGATGAATAAGGGCACAGTAACCCTCAAAAGCAATTCTAGAAATTATTTCTAGAAAATTTAGACCAAAATAAGAATAAATAAGGGGCAAATAGCCCAGAAAAATCTTTATCAAATTTTTATGGGCAATATAAACTAACTTGTCCCAAGATAACTTTCTGACTGTTTCATTGCACTTCAGAGGCCAAAGTGTATAACCTTTATAACTGGATATAACAGTGAAGTTGCCACAATATTGGTAAGTATTTTAGCTGTCCATAGTGAATAGCTTTCCCTTGTCTCTTCAAGGGCATGTAATTTAAGATCTTGGATACCCAGTCTGAATCCTAGTGTTGATCAGTTAGTTCTCAGATGGATTGGTGTCTGCTTCTTACTTGTCTGGTTACTTGACACTCGGTCTGGGGAATTTGAGTTGTTGCCTCTCCCTCCCAGGTGACCCGGACTGTCCTTTCCTGCCTTACCGATCCTTTTAAATCAATTTTTTCTGGTGGCTGTGCTGAAGATCAACCATGGCCGCAGTGCCTAACCAGCTTTACTAGAGCCTCCTCCTATTCCTATTCTGACATGAAGATATTAAAGATGTATGAATATTCTGGTATCAGGCGTTTTTTTCATTTTTTAGAATTTTTGATTTTTAATAGTTCACCCTAAAAACCCTTAAAAACGTAAAAATCCAATTCAAAACGGCTCTAATTTTTGATTAAAATTTGACATTTATAGTGTACAGAGTACTAATAATTTGACACAAGCATATCTGTAAAAATGACGGTTCAAATTTTATGGGCTAAATGTCAAAAAATTCAAATTTTTAAATTTTCAGCGAAAACAATAATAAGTAAAGTATAACTTGACTGGTCCATTGAAACCAGCTAAAAAACTAACAAATTAGTTTTTTGAATTATTTGTCTACGACTACTTCCAGAGAAAAGTTAAATTTACTGGACATAAACGCAGTATACGTTCTTCTGAAAGCGCCAATGTTATCTATGGAGAACATAAAAAAATAAATTTCTTCTACTTTCCAGTTTTCCATGAAACTTGGTATGAAGCGTAAGGTCAATCACCGAACCAGCTCAAAAATTGTGTTATGTTGTTATTTGAACAATAATTTACTTTGTCGCCTCGTGTTTTTATTTTTAGAAATTGATGATTATTTTTGAAACAATAAATTACTAAATGATATTAGATTAACTTTGTAGAACTGAATAGTTTTATTACAGATTGTCTTTCTTAAAGTTAATCTTGAAATTTTAGAGGTCTGATTTTTTTCTTAACATGTTAACCTTTAAGAACCTTAAAGACCCTTGCAGATTTAAACTTTTATCTTTTTATTTTAGGAAAAAACAATTTTTATTATTCATAAATTTTAGTTACAAAAATTGTGTTTAAAAATATTTTTTCCCATATATCTGACTTTACTAGGTAATAATTCTGCAACAGAGTAAAGGCATCTATGTCACGAGTATGTGATAAAAATTTCAAGCACATAACTATAGTAGTTTTTCAAAAAATATGTCAAACTTTAAAAAGTTGAATTTTGAGAAATCACAATCAAGGAAGCACTATACTGACATGTAAAAGGAGGAAAATTTGGCTGAAAGGGTTAAAACACGATATTTAAAAAATAACATCCAGGATCATATTTTTTATAATTTCATTCACAAAACACCAAAAAATCTTTACTTTTTTTACTCATTTTTTTAAAATTGAGTAAGTAGCCTCAATACTAATTTTTCCATTTTTCAACCAGTGAACCCCCTTAACTAGCTAATTCTGTTCAAGAAAAACCAGTAGAATATCACCTGAATTTTCCCCAGAAACAATCCGCAATAATGGCTCCAATGAAGGGGAAGAAGTAGCAAAACATAATAAAACTGTGGTATATAATGGTGGCGTCATCTTCAGAGTAATTGAGTTTTGACTGAAGGTAAATCGCTAAAATAGCTGCAAATTGAACAGATTTAAATCAGAGTTTGATAAGTATAATTGTTACAGTAGTAATTTCATTCAGATTTTCAACTCATTATAATCTATACACCATTTTAGCAAATTTCCTATTGGAATTAGCGGGAACCATGCGATCGGTCAGTTGTATTTTTCTCGTTATTCCGCCATGTTTTCTTTCTGTAAATAATGCCCAAAATATATTGTTACTCACCAATGAAAATGAAGTAGCTAGAGTAAATAAATAAAATTCATTTTGGATCATTTTTGGCCAATAAAGATCAATCAGCCATGTTTAGGCGGGAGGAAGCAATACAATGAAGTTCAAATGTTACTGAGTCTCCCTCTGACATATTTACACTAACAATAACAAACCTAACCCCGCAGAGCGCTGTATGTCAGCAATATAGTTTGTATTATGATGTAACACAACGTGTATTGGTTGCACACCATTTCCATCTTTAAGTTCAGATATTTATACAGCTCCTAAACAGGTTAGCGCTCAAGACAAAGGCTCTATTTCCCTTGAACCGCCTGTGCTTCTCCCACCACACAACTCCGGTGACGTTGAAGAAGCATGGTGTCCCCCCTCACCATTCCCATCTCTTGAAAGAGGAGAAGCGGCTTACCGATAGAGATTCTCCCGGATTAGCCAATTTCCTCTAGGAATTAAGTTATTACTGTAGTTGTCATGACAAGACCCGTGTTGCAGTTCAATCAATACTGCATGTGTATATATATATTTACATATGTCTGTAAACACGCTAACTCTGGTAAAAACGGTTCAATCTTATTGAAATAATTTGGAACAAACATATAAATATGCAATTACTTAATCAAGTTCAAAATCCAGCCACATTGATCTAACCAAGATATTTTGGGTTGTTATGTACCCCAATATGGGGTTTTTACATATAATTTACTCAAGAACGTAATTTTAGCTAGTTTCCGATATAGAAGAAGCTATTACCATCCATCTCATGGCAAGACCTAAACCCGGGACCATGTTATTTTATCTTTTTAAGGTGCCTGGAGGCTAAAAACAATTATAATTTAAGCGTTATATAAATGTATGTATGTGTCTGTGAACAGGATAACTATCATACATATTTATGATCCAAATCATCATAAATAAATCATAAATTTTTATTGTCCAATCAAGACCAAATTTCGTAGAGATGTGTATTCCAACATTTACTCGAACGAGTTCGTAATCCAGATATATCGGTTGGAGGTAAGATCTGTGATGGGCCCAACAGAGTGTTAATCTAAAAGAAGGGCCTAATCATTAAACTTCAATAACATTGGAACACATTCTTATATAGAATTTCGTTTGTAACAAATATCAACATATTAGAAAAGAGATATGGAGATTTGTTTACATTCATTTTATAAAGTTTTAAATATGCATTGTTGAAAGAGATATTTACAATTTACTCTCACATTGCAATAATCTATTGGCCAATCATAGACCATTGAAGTGAACAAGTCTCCTAGTGGCTTCTAACAATGATCCATAGTGATTAGTGAATGTTCCACGGTAAATCCTACGTTGAACCTAAGATAACATGAAGAATATGCTTACTTCTATTTCCATAAAAGCAGAAACGTTCACAAAATTCGTTGCTGATAATAAAAAATACTTGTTTTGGATACTTCAAAGCCTGGAATATAAAAATATGTTGTTAGAAGAGTTGTTAGATTTTTTAATTGTAAACAATAATTTAAATGTGTTAAATAGTATAAGTTACTTAATTTCAATGAATACAAGAAAAAAGATTTTGTACAGTAGTGATATTTCATAGGCTGCATTTAAAATGTATGTCAATGAGTTCAATCACATTTTAAGTCAATATTTTATTTCAATTATGTTTAGTAGACAACTAGAGCAATCAAGCTACAATAGAAAAATAAATAGCACATATCTTAAATGTGAATAGAGTAAGGTCCGGTTTATCCGGATTTGAATCATCCGGATCGGGTTTTGAAAAAAAATTATATAAATAACGGTTAAGATGTGAATTTTGTCTCAAGCTTCTTCAAAATTTCAGGCGCAACCGCAGTCCCTTGCTGGACGACGTAAGTATTAATAACGATGAATGTGTAACACGATGATCACACACTCTGTATATTGGGGGTGTTTCCAAGCTACAAGATCTTAGCGCATGGGGGAGTAATCACCGTTTGACATTTCAATACTGAACATTTCAATACTGAATTTTGAAGCTAGATGTACAAGCTAGCGCATGCACAAGCGATCACAATTTGAGATTCCAAAAGAGTGTTTTATTTCCTATCCAAAACTATTAATAATGACTTTTTAACAAAATTAAAAAAAATTTTAACACCTGAAACGCTTGCGATATTTCACGGCTACGTTGTTGTACAAAGTTTTATGCAGTCTGCAGCACTAATATTGCAGGCACTTTTCACGATCGTTGTCTATGCAATGTGGCTGTCTATAATGATATATTTTGAGGATAGTTTCAGATCATCCGGATTTTCGGCTTTAAGGATCGGGACCACGCCACATTAATTCGGATGAACCGGACTTTACTGTATTTTTATTTCAATTGTTTTCTGTTGATATTTTTTATTCACCAAACATAATTTATCTGAATATTATAAGAATAAAATATTAAATATTAAAATACCTTAATTGTAACAGTGAATGTATAATATACAGTTACCTTTTCTCCCTCTTCTGGTATGACAGAATTGTTTGTGCCAACATCGTTTAGAGCTAAAATTTAAAAGTACTATATGAAAAACTGGAAATTGATTTAATTGTGTCTCTTAAAAAAACGACTTAAACAAAAATATCTTACATAAAGTTTAAAAAATACTGAACAGATATTAGTATATTTTATTTATGTATTTGTTAGAATAATTAGTATTTTTACAAAAAATAAAAAGATTAGCTTCCCGCAATGTTTAACAAGTCCTTGAGTTATCAGTTGTTTCAGAGTGCTACAATTGTATTCTTATCGTACAATTCTGATGACTTGTCATTCAAGATAAAATGGTTTGTTTATTAATCGTAAAAATAATGTCAATGATCTAAACAAAATTATTTAAAGTATTAAATACATTTTTCCCTATCTATTTTAAGCACTGAGTATTTTCACAGGTTAAATGTTTCAGAAACAGTCTTATTTTATCAGTTTTCTGTAAAATACCTGAAGTGGTTAGAAGTGTTCTTCGATATTCTTGATCAATCATTCAAATAGAACTTTAAAATAACTCATTTATATTAAACCAACAGTAGGGAATATTTTATGTGGAGGGAATAGATTTCCACATGCAAACTTAAAAACAATATTCTGGTACATCCTTAGAAATCACCTGTACTCAAACTATCAAATGAATAAATGAAACTTAAGACCATTTTTGTATACAAACAAAATTAATAAAAATAAATATTCAATTAAAAAAAATATATGCTATACACTGTGTTGTAAATAACAAACCAAGTATTCATCTTATAATATTATAAAGAAGAGGTGGTTTCTGTATGTTTGTGGGTTTGTGTGTTTGTGGGTTTGTTGTGGCAAGTGAACGCAAAAAATACTGAACCAAACAGTTTGAAATTTTACACTAAGACAGATCTTAAACTCATGCAACACATAGGCATACTCATTTCCTTAAAATCCTCTCGGGCTACGCCCTGTGAACGTCCTAAGTTTCAATGTTTACATTTTTAGAAAATGAAAACATAAAATTACTTGAATGTCAACAGCTGTGAACACTAAAATTTGACAGTTCGAGAAGCAGAAGACATGGTTGCTGTAAATACCCTGGGATTCAATGTTTACAGTTTTTAATGTCAACATCCGTTTACTTTACATTTTGACAGTTCGGGAAGAAAAAGAAATAAATTTAATTTTTACACATAAACTGCTGGATCGAAATTAGTGAATTATTAGTTCAAAATAGTGGAATGGTAGATTTTTAATTTTCTCCCGATGCCTGCCTCTATTACGTTAATGCTTATCCTCTCCCAATATTTGACATATGTTACTTTGTCATGTTTAGATATATACTTAGACACGTGTTTTGTCATTTTGTAAACAATAAAGAATTAATTATCAATAACTTAAATGTATTTGTAGATCCTACACCTCTCAGCCTTTTTTACCCGTGCGAAGAACGGGTACTTTGGCTAGTGAACAATATAAATAACAGTCTCGGTTTTTCAATTCAAAGAATATGACACCTAATCTTTATGTTAATACTGAGAAGGATTTACATAAAAAATGCTATTAAAAATTATATTATCTAGACAAAATTATAATGATTTTATGCAGCCAATTTTATATTAATATTGGACCTATTTAATAAAAAGCTGCAAATAAACATGATTTTAAAAGAAAATATAGATTTGGCAAAAGTTGCAGGACTAAAACGTATGAAATTAGAGAAAACCTTTTAAACTTTTCTAAAAAAAATAAACCACTTATCTCAGAAATGTGCCTTTATGGAACTTTGATTAATTCGAATGTAGGTGAACCAGCTGTCTGCTTTAAAACATGTTGGTACATTTGATTTACTTTTGAATGAAATACAGTCGATGACACAGTGCATGATAAGGACAGTTGAGCTGAAGTGGATATTAATACCTCCACTGAAGTCTATCATAAATAATGTGAATATGTTAACATAATCCATGTGATAGTAGCAGCAGTAAACTTAATCCCCAAAGCAGAGGTAGTGATTCTTAGAAGCAAGCGGATGGATAAACTGGATTTTGAATATTACAGTAGAGTCCATAACCCGAACTATGTGGGACCTTTGGTTATAAAAAACTAATTAATGTAATTAGTCTAATTAGTATAAGTATGTTATAGAATAGAATCTGTACATAGAATACTCTATACATTATATAATCAAAAGTACTTATTTTAAAAAAATTATAAAAATGTATAATTAATCAGTCATGTTTTGCTTTGGTAGTAAATTTTTAGTGGTAGAGTTTACACAGAATATTATACTGTAAACAAAAAAAAACTCTTAAAATACTGTAAATTGTATTATGTTTTTAGAGTTCTCTTTGATTTTGGCTCATTCAAGAATTCTGATAATTTACCGTACGGTTAATAAACGGTTAATTGTCATTTGGAAAATCAACTCTACTGTATAATCAAATGTATAGAAAATCAAAAGTGATTCAAAGGAAAGATAAATCTGTAAATGTAAATTAAAGAGCAGACATTGTCAATTAGATAAATAATTCACCAAGTGATTAGTGTACCGGTAATTAAATAAATTAATAAATTTATATAGATGATTAGAATGTGATTTAACTTATCTTTTGGGACATTTAAGGTAGAAATCAGCTCTAGAAGTTAGTTCAAACATACACATTATTAATATTACAATTTTTTGGCCAACATTGGACCACTTAAGTTGAACTGGTAGGGCTCTTCCTAAATTATATTTATCATAAAACTTACACTACTAGTGTATGTTTCAAGATAAATATAATTTTATCAATCATATAATTAATTTTAAGTATACTGTTTTGTGGAAAACCCCTTGTTTCAATGAGCCAAGTAATATAAATACAAATGGAAATATGTTGTAAATTATATTTGAAGTAAATTAAAATTTTAAGATTTAAACCATCTCGGTGACACAAAATTTAAAAAAGACAATGCATAATGAATACATACATTTGCCATCAGGGTTGGTACACACTTGGGTAGACATGACGGCAACTAACTTCTAGTCTACATGGGTAAAACCGATAACATATCAGTGACAAACCCTCTTCAGATACAGACAACTTTCAGATATTCATTGTTTATGTTATCTATTCTTTAAGTCATATTTCGGTTAATTATTCCAGTGATTTATTCATCTCATGTTTTACTGACTAAACATATTAACAGAATTGTTTATATTATAAATAGGAATGTTGCTGACTTATGTAGTCCAAAAAAATCTTCGATAAACATTTTTTCCTCCTCGCCTCATTAATTTTAAATAAATGCAAATTTTTGCCCATGAACATTTAAATTTTGTACTTGTAGACATTATAATATCTATTGTACATTTCAATAGAGTATCCCCCAATACATTTGAACTAAAAGCCAAATCCCTGAAATGAAAATCTTTCTAATAGTCTAAAGTATACTAAAACTTAAACATATCTACCTATATTGGTTTAGTTTTTACTTTCTTTTCCTATATGAAGAAAGTAAAGTATTTCCTAGCTTAGAACAATTAACTTACACAATAATTTTACTACCACTATAAAAGCTGTCCAAAAGAAAAGTTAAATGCACATGAATAAACACAAAAAAGTAAATTTCTTCCATATTTCTCAAAAAATTTGTTTAAAATTTTGTATGCAGCTTAAAGTTAAATTTACATTGCCCAATAAAATCCACTCAAATTTTTTGTCTCCTCAGTTGGAAATCCCCTTTCATCTTCAAACTTGTAAAAAGAGTGAGTATTTAAAAAGAAGTTGATGAGAATTTTTTACACGTTCACGGCTAAGCCTATTTTCTGTAACCCTGTTTGTCATCCTGATATATAAAACTAAACCAAATTCTTATTTTGTACTGTAGTTAAGCCAGTTAAGATCTCTATTTGACTCCCACAGCTGTTAAATGTATGAAAATGACCGTCTCCTTCTATGGATACAGCCACCAGCACCTGGGATTAGATTTGCACTGTCGAAAACTGAAGTTGTGTATCCTTATATTTTTGAAGTTATTTTTTGTTACTTTTATATTTTTACACTCACACGAAAAGAGAAATATAAAAATACAAAAAAACAAATGGACGCAAAAGCATTTTCTGCCACAAGTTGATAAACACTATTTTGCTAAACAAAAAGTCATAAAAACAAATTTTGTACAGTTTTTTGGTGTGGAATATTAAATTCATTTATATATACACTCTTCACTATGTGTTTTAGGATTCTTTTGGCCGGTTGTCTGACTCACTGCTCGTCAGTGCTGCCATTCCCGGGGCGTTCCTGGGGCTGCCACTGCTGCGCCCGTAGCAGCACTGTCCAAGACAGCTTACGCTATCATGATATACAATGTACTATTGACTGGTGCTGGCGCAAGTTTCAAGGTTCTAGCTCTTATCCTCTAACAGTAATCTGCCATGAAAACATGCACTTTTAGATGGCAGCATATACGTCCATCAGGATAGCCGTGAACGTGTTAAATTAAGGTTTTAAATATTTTTCAATGGAAGTAGAATAAATTTTTGTTAAAATAGGCCTATATAAATATATAGGCCTATTGACAAGAAAATTCTTATCAGATTACTGATGTTACCATCATTGTTTTAAATCATAAGTAAATCCTGCATGCATGGGTGAGATCACTTTCCTCCTTCAAGGTGAACTCACGAGATATTTTCTTATGGGTTGGGGTAAGATCCCAGTCTACAAATCTCCCAAATCAACAACGACAACTTCAATTTATATTTTACATTATAGAAACCTTGGTCCAGTTTCATGTAGATTAGTTAGCCGAGGATACTTTAGTTTAGAAGTGATGGGAATATGAACGAAACCAGTTTTCTTGTGTCAGTGATTTATTTACAATACTTTACAAAGTGTACAGCACTTACTGAGTGTCAAAGTCGCTTGGAGGTTCGAAGCAGTTGGAACACCCCTGCCTGCAGTCCCCCTAGGTTCACGCCCAGGACCCTCGTCTGCTTCCACAGCCCGCACGTCTGGGGCAACACCTGTACAGCATATATCTGTCAACCAGCTGACTTTATTGTGTGTAAAATGCCAACGATAATTAATATTTTCACTTAATGTAGCCTCAGGGTCGTTCAAGTAGAGTCCATCCTCTAGAAAATTTCGTAGTCCAACTACTGTAAGCAAGGAAACCCAGAATATTACATCTCCTAACCCAATAAACATCATTAGTCTTTTGAGTAGGGCTTTCCTTTGACATAGCCTAGCAAGGAGGATTCACTATCAAACTACACTAACACTCAACAAAAAAATTTGCCCGTTTAAAAAGTGACGACATCTCAATTACTAAAAAATTTTTTTCTTATATTTTGGATTGTGAGAGAGTACAGTAAACATGATAAAACTAGTATAAAAACCTGATCATAGAGTGGAAAAAAATGTTGAGCTTCAGCTGGATTAAAAATTGATTTTAAAACATTGTTTTTTAACTTTTTTCTGTCACTTACTTTTAGAAAATTTCCCATTGGGAAGAAGCTATTACCATAAGTCTCATGGCAAGACTTAAGCCCAGGACCATGTTACTTTTTCGTTGCCTAGAGGCAAAAAATTATAGTTGTTAAAAATTGTATATATACATATGTATGTGTCTGTGGAGACGATAACTCTTGAAAAATGGTCCGATCGAGACCAAATTTGGTAGAAATGTGAATTCCTACATTTACTTGGACAAGTTTGTAAAACAAAAATATTTTATGGTAAAAATGCCTACTTTCAGTATTCCTCACAGCAGCACACTTACATGCTCTTTCCCATGTTAATCATCTGGAGACTAGGCAAACTCCTTTATTTATGGACTAATAATGATAAAACTTGGTATATGGTCAAAATGAAAATATTTTACAGTAAAAACTCTAACTTTCAGTGTTCCTCACAGCAGCAAACCTGCATACTGTTTTCCATGTTAATCCTATGGAGATTAGGGCTTTAGCCGTTCCCCATCAAAACGTAAAAAAATGCCTCTGGCGTAGAAATACACACAATAAAATAAATAGGCAAACTCCTTTATTAATGGACTAATATTGATAAAACTTGGTATATGATCAAAAAAATAGTTTATGGTAAAAATGCTGACTTTCAGTGTTCCTCACAGTGGCAAACCGGCATACTCTTTCCCATGTTAATTTTATGGATAATAGGGAAACTCATTTATTTATTATGGATATTGATCAATCCAAATCATTGATCAAAATTTTATATTGTTATTGATTTGGAAATTTGGAGTACGCAGGTCTGCTTCGACAGGGGTATTTTCTTTTTTCAGACTGTTTTGCTTTGGCGTAGTGACAAAATTTATTTTAGTAAGAAATTTTTACTTTAATGTCAACATTACAGGCAATGAACTAACCAATACTAGCCAACTAGCTGTCAATAATCAGTCAATAAATATGATTTAAAACTGGTTCCTGTATTATTAAAGTTTGATGGAATTGAACATTCACTCCAATAGTTTGGACAAGACTGAGTGTCCAGGCTTAACTGGAAGTAAAGCCTTCACATTGATAAGGAGGAACGAAAGTGAACTGTAACAAGGACTGTGACCAGTGCTTTGGTGTTCTGTAATATTATTTACCACTAATAATTTTAGAACCAAATTCAGAAACGTCTCTTGTGCTTGATGGGAATGGTGGGTAGCAGAAGGTTAATAAAGGTAAATAGACAAGATCACTTTCCAACACCAGATCACTTCACACCTCTCATAGAGAGCACGGGACGTCATCTTTCTTTTTAACACGTTCTCTGCAGACTGTGCCACATGGGGCTCATTGGAGCTACGTCAAACACAGAGCGTGCCATATTGCGCTCGGTGGAAGCTTTCGGAAATGTTAAATATTCTTGCACTAATGCTTCAGTGAGGGCTTAGTTGTTAGTGCATTGTTTAGGCTATTAGCTGGGCTGTCTACTGTGTGTCTATTAATATTGTAAAAACAGTCCTTTTTAAAAACTGTTTTTACTATATTAATGAATTCTTGGCTAAAAACTGGTCAGTTGAGAAATGCAGCTGAAAGCCTAATTCTAAGTGATTTACCAATGTATTGTGACAAACCAATGTATTTATGTAAATATCTACTGGCGAGTTCTGGAGTTCTGAGTTCTGTGTACTCAGTTTAAGAATATCACTATTCGTTTTTGAGATACAATGTAGAGATTTGAGAGTTTGTTTTTATGTTATAATCACCCTACTGAGTTTAATATAATGTTATTAAACCAATTTTTCACAGTAAAAATAGCTTATAGAGCAGGAGGACGTCACTGGTGTATGCATGACATTTTCCTCAAATATTTGAAAGAACCTGGGAAAACTGATAAACAACATTTTTTCTGATATCTTTTAGTAGTATTTATTGCAAACTGAAGTTGTCAGATCTTTGCCGCATTTAGAATTTTTCTCCGATTGGCAGTTCAACAAAGATCGTCAAATGGCAAAATACATATTATAAGAGGTTTGCAAAAATATATTATTATGAAGACGACCTTACCATTACTGAAAACACTGGCCAATTTTGACCTGCCACCCAGAGGGTCAATTGACTGTACATTCTAATATGCTACAAGCTCTCACTTCATCCTAAATGGTGTATGCAGTTAAATAAACATATAACCACTACCTCTAAACTGATACAGGATTGTAGTATTAACTCACCCGTACGAACGTCCGCCTATCATGAGTCAGGAGCACAGCTCGCCCTGTATCAGGTCGCACCACTCGCCCCAGCTCCAGCAACACATCTTTGTACAACACACGGTTGTCCTTCTTGTGCCCACTCCTCTTGCCAAACGGCTGAAAATATCAATATGTTCAGTATTCATGAGTTATTTATATTTAAAAAATAATTAGAGTAAATATTCAAATCTTTCAATTAGTTTCATTGTAGAAATATTTCTTTTTATTTAATATTAGAAAACACAATAAAAGAACTCAATGAATAACCTATGTACAAGAGAGAGGTTGATTTATTTAAAGTTACAATAGTAGGGTTATTAAAGAGCCCTATTAGTTCATGTAATTACGGAAATGGATTTTAAAAATTTAAGAAAATATAAAGATAGAATTCAAATACAAAAAACTTTGAAGACTAATTCAAATGACATTTTTACATAAATATTTACATCTTAGTCTAAAATGTTTCGATGGTTTAGTAATTATTCTTTTAATAATCTACAAAATTTATGGCAATTTTTGTCTATTCTGATGGATTCTGGGAGGTTATTCCATTATCATCAACCAGTGACACAATAGGATTTATTGTACATAACTGTCCTAATGAGTGGAATCGAAAGTTTTGTGTCTCTTGCTCTAGTACCTCTTCCACTAATGTCTTTTAGGAAATGAAATTTTGTGCCAGGTATGTTGGAAGTTTAGTATGAATTACTTTAAGCATCAAAGTTAACAATTTAAATGTCCTAGCTTCATTTAGTTACAACCATTTTAAATGATGATAATTACAATATAACCGGTGGCAGGCGCGAGGGGGAGAGAGCAAGATGTGTATGATAGGGACGCAGCTCAGCGGAGGGGAAGGGATCCCGCACTGCAAGCCTCTTACGTTAGATGTGCATTCGTCAGTTGCATTTGCATCACGGGCACTGCGCTGGAGTGGTTTAAGCAGCGGCAGTCGTTTAGTTTATATTGGAAAATTCACTTGATATTGAACTATATAATGCAGATAATTCAATATTCTGCTAGATAATTTAACGTTTTACATCATACTATCACTGATTACAAGTGATTGTAAGTTATTCTTTGTACATAATATATAATAACATTTTAGTTAAATAGTCGTAATATTGTAGAGTAAAACATGTTTACGTGTTTAATTGTTTCCTTGTTTACGAAATTAAAGTTACAGTATTTTATTAAATGATGAAACCCTTTTAAAAAAGATGAAAAGGCTTTTAGGATGTCAATGGATTTTCTCAAAATTATCATTGATTATAATAATTATTTTTATTATCATAATTATAATTACAAATCACAATTATCCAGGTCACTTTTAAAACTTTTTTACGCCATTTTGTTGGGAGTACTATAAAATACCGATTTATTACATAATTTCTCCTGTTTTAAAAATTTCCTTAAAAGAGCTCTGGGAGATGCAAATAACTTTAACAACTCGCTCCTGAAACTGTTTTACGAGCATTTATGAAAACTGTCGACTGAAATTTACGACTGAAACTGTCGTACGTTTATCGGAGCATTTGCTTCTACTTCACGTTTCGTAAACCGATAAATATTTGCCATTACTTCTCTGGTTTAGAACTTTACTTTTTAAACCATGATCCATTGCGGTGATTAAATAAACAAGGTAGTTTCAAAATACGACACCAGATGTGGTTAATTTTTTAGGACAGTTCAATGGTAGGAAGACGGAGAAATACTCGCAGATCCGACAGCAGCACAGTACTGACCCTCATTCTCCACCACCATTCGAATCCACCCTCTAACCACTGTGCATCCTAGGCCACCAGTCATGCTATACCTTTTAAACTGTAGGTGTAATGTGATCATCAGGTCTCAAATTCATAATGAATCTGACAATAATTTTGAGCTCTTAGTATATGTATACAAAGTTCAACAGCCATCATTATAAACAACAGAGCAATAATCAAGAATCAGGAATACTATTTGTTTTACCATGGTTGACTGCAAAGGCTTTTGGTTGAGGAATAACCAATGAAGAGCTTTTAACTAATGAAGTGAATGCATTGCCGAAAAAATTCTGTTGCAACTCAAACCGTTTAGTCAGTATATCATAAATCGTAAGTCCGAGATTTTTAACGGACGTTTAATAAGATACAATCGTCCTGTCAAAGCTGATGGGATTAAAAATACCAATACTAAAATGCAATTTAGTTTTAAGTTTAATGTAACCAATAATAATTGAAAGATTGAAAATAAACTTTTTTAAGATAGAAAAGTTTTCTAATTTTGTGTTTCAAGTCTGTTATCTTTCACTGTCTGTGTTAATGTTCACTGTCACCAAAGTTAATGCCCTTTCAAACACTAACTCACCCGGCCTGTATAACCCCAATCACTACGTCTCCCTCGCTTACTGTGAATATAATGATGAAATAAGTGCATAATATTATTTCCCGGGAAATCCGAACACCCCTAAATCCAAACAGGCTTCAGTCCCAATTAGTTCGGATTTGAGGGGTTCCACTGTATCAACGTTCATGTTTTTAATAGCATTTACAATAATTGTGAATGGAAAATGGAAATATACTTGGATGTCATCAGCATATAGGTGGTAGTTACTGAAAATGCATTACTCGGAAAAAAGAGGAAGGATCTTTAAAAGGATGTGTATATAAAAACATTATAACCTTAAATATAATTGAAAAGATCATAGTAAAACAAAATTTTTACTTTTTTTTACTTACTAGATCCGTCACAAAGACGTCAACAGATGAAGTTTTCAAAGGTAAATTGGTGGCATTCCAACGTAACACATCCACAGGTGGAGTTTTTCTCTGGAATAGGGATCCAATATTGTTCTGGCTGCGAGTAACAGCCTTCTCATGACTGTCTCCGCAAATATTGTAAGTAGCCGGATAAGCCAGTGTACCCTGCAAACAATTAGGCCCGTGCAATTAATACTTTCATATTACAGTAAAGTACAGTTTCATTTTTTGACTTTGATTTCAGGTGACTTCAGTAGACTGATCATGAAGATGCTGTTTAGAAATCAAAATTACTTAAAAAATCATTGAATAAAAAACTTCAAGGGAGTAATAATGTTATTGGTTATTGGGTTCTTGACCATACAGTAGAACCCCGGTATAACGAATCTCAAGGGACCAAAAGAAAAATTCGTTATACCAGGACTTTCACTATACCGAGGTTCATTATATCGAGGTTAAATACAGTAGAAATTCTTATATAGGGGTTCAATATTAACCTCTGTGTAACAAACGAGTCGGCGTCCAGCCTCTATATTACGAATTACAGTATTACAAAATTAAGTACAGTACATTACTGTATGTATTTACCCATTTTTTTTCTCATCATTGATATAAAATGGGAAGTAAAATTAAATTACATAAGTAAAATGAATTATTTAGTTATAAAAACACTCCAAATAAACAGTATTAGATATCCAAACAAAATTACTATTTACTGAATTACAGGAAGAAGATAACACGTAAAATCGTATAAATTTAACCTTCATACAGCAAGCCTAGGTATTGAAATACATATTTAAATTAAATTTAAAAAAATATATATGAATTTATTATATAGGTAATACAGTACTAGAATAAATGTTTTTGTTAGACCTATTCACAGGGCGTACAACACGACAAAACTACTGAACCAGTCACACTGTACACCGGATGCTTGAGATTTCCGGTCGAGACTTTTTCCTAATACATACCGCGATACAAAATGGCTATTAATTTTTGCAAAATTCGTTACAGTGGGGTCAGTGAGGTGGGGGATTCGTTATACAGGGGCTATCTTCATTATATAGGGGCTTTTCATCCAGGAAATTCGTAATATAGGGGTTTGTTGATCCATTTCAAAAATTTGTTACATCGGGGTTATAAGCCAAATTCTTACGTTATAAAGGGGCTACTTTAACATGGAGTTTTATGGAAGTTTCTAGGGGATTTGAAAAAATATGTTATATCGGGGTTTTCATTATTTAGGGGTTCTACTGTACTAATGGTCCATACAGAAAATTTGGATTTTTGAATGTCTAGGTCAGCTGCCAGCCTCCTCGGTCAAGATTTTGTTGGACAGTGGATTTGCTATAACAGTGACATATTTTATTTTTGTAACAGATTGATTTGGGTTATATGTAATAATCGATACTTAGCATTAAATAGCTGTCAACGTTTGATCAATCAGCGACTACCTTCATGAAATTCTCACAAGTCAGATGACTGTGGTTCATTCAATGACGAATCTAACACCTAACCTCTATGGGAATGGAACCGCCTCCGCAGAGAGGGTCAATGACTACATCTCCAGGCTGAGGCGATGCCAGGCGCAGCAGACCATAGCATACTGTGGCACGCAGTGTAGTTGGTCCAAAGAAGGAGATGTTACGGTGATGTTTGGACAGCCGAGTCAGTCCTAACGCGACATAAGCCTTGTCTGTAACATACGTCAACAAAAATATTTGTTAACATAACCATTCCTATAACAATAAATAATCATAGTCTTCACATCTCTTTACAGAAATGTTGAATGCTAGCCACAGATTTTGTATGGGCCTACATATCAATTCCTATATTATATCAAATATAATACATGTAAAATACAGCAAAAGTTACCCCACAGATAAACGTAAACTTAAACCCTACAACTTACACAGACATAATGTGTAGTTGGTGCTTTATTTAGGACAGTTTCCAATGTAATGATTTCTTTCATTTACTGTACAACAATAATAACAGTAATTTTTTTGTCATCAAATTTTGTGTTGCAAGCAACGACAATACAGTATTTTCAAGAATTAATACATTATACTTAATCTAATTAGGTATCTTTAAGAGGTAAATTCAAAAATTCTTCTATGTTAAAAAAGCCTTTGCAAGTAACCTAATCTTTTTAATAATAATCTTTTTAAGGTGTTTTAAACGACAGGTCAAGTGCAGAATAAGTCATTTCATTACAACATTTAATACCTATAACGTACTTATAAAGTAATATATAGGCCCTAATAAATATATATACTATATATTTATTGATATTCTGGGTTTCAGTAATCTCCTATGAGGTACTTTTAATTAATACAATAGTATGGCACTTGTTCTGTGGTAGTATTACTAATAAAGCTTATTGGAAAATAAAACCATAGGTTTTAGAAATTGATGGAAGATTTAGTATGACTAAAATTTAGAAAGAAACCTTATAATCAAATGCAATTTATGTTTCACTTGTTTCAGATTAATTTTCATCTTTGGTCAGAGTACTTGTGATAAATATTTCATAATTTACTATTAAATTAGTTTAATTGGTATTTTCAGTTGAGCATCCAAAAGTGGGACTGTGTGGTGTTCTGTAATCCAGCTACGTGGAGGTCATGAATTGTGAATAGTTATGAGCAATGGTCGGTGGATGGGATATTCTCTGGTGCAGATTAACCACACTATTGAATAGCAAGTCCATCCGCAAATAATAACATCCTCATAATTACACCAGTTTGTAATTCAGATGCAGTGGTTCGGACTCCACATTAAGCTGTACGTCCCTTTGATATGCCATTGACTGTTGGGCTATTAATTAACAGTTCTGTCTAAGGAACATGTCAGCCTTAGTCAGTAACAAGACTACAAGATCGTGCCACAATAATCTTACACTCAATCCTTATTCAAACTCAACACTACAAAACGAAGGTGAAGCAGCCAATAAATTTGCAGTTTCAACCATACAGGGGAAAAAACTCAACGAATTACAAATAAATCCAAGAAGTATGGAGTTTCAACAGCATTTAGGACGCAGAACACAATGGATGTAATACCAACAAGGAATATACAAAATTGGATGCAGAGACTGCGATAACATCAGGCCAGACCGTCAATTTTATAAATAGATATAAAAATCACACATCAGCATGGAAAAAATGGAAAACTGGAGAGATCAAACAACGCAAAACACTTGCTGGAAAAAGTACATAACCTATGAACAATCGTGGAAAACCTTAAGATTATCAAAACTTGTAAAAACGGAAATGGAATGAGTGCATGGGGAGAGTCATTTATAAAGAAAAATGTAAAAGATAAAGCAAAATTAATTAATGAACAAATACATTTTGATCCTGCAAGAACGTATAAAAATCTGTTTCCGGAACTCAGCCAGCCAATAAATGCTGCCTCCGACACCATGACAGGAAATTCCGGTAGCCAATAATATTCGAGCAGGGACGCCATCTTGTTTCTTGCAGTCTCTGTTTGGGCCTGATGATGTCCGGTGTGACTGGACGAAATCGATGGCCAATTTACCAACTTTTGTATACATTTACCGTTGGTATATAATTACAATATAAGTGTAAATATATTAAGTAGTGTTGAAAGACGTGAATTTTTACTTCATCCTGTAGTAAAACCAACACACTTATAATGCTAATCAAGAAGTTCTTCAGTAAATATCTAACTACATGAAATTGTTTATTGGCATGCATGTCATGTAATTAGCATTGGCTGAACTATGAACCATATTTCATCAAATACATCTAGCCAAACTTTTAGACATAAAAGACAAACCCATATTCCCGTCCTGTATCTAGTATAAAGAATGTGCTTAGTGAGACCCCCTGAGAGGAATATTTTTCTTCTTGTTGCTAGTAATAATTTATTTTGTTATTTTGGGTTCAGTGTAAATTTCACATTAACATTGAGTAAAAATTTATGACCTTATCCAGGCCAGACCAGGTAGCCTTGAAATAAATATTTCATCATGCCTACATTTTAACTCTACAACATAGAATATTATTTAACAATTAATGATAGAATTCTTTCTATACTTACTATTATTAATATTCAGAACTATGTCTATGTTATATGTGGTGAGATCGATGACCCAGTGAAATAAATCATGAAGATGTCCACCAAAATCTTTTGCTGCGTCCATTGAGCCAAAAGAATGTTTTCCCACGCGGTTACATGTTGCACGGTATCTCAAAACTGGTGAAAATGAGTTAAGCAACTCTGTGATTACAAGACGGTCAGTAACTTCTTCAGATTTAAATTTTTCTAATTGATTAATTTTTATTTGGGTTGCTTCTTTTTGTTCTTCTTCAGTAGGATATAATACACCATTGAAGTTAGCACATTCCTTCCATAATCTAAGAGAAGTTTGCCAATCTAATTTTGCTGGTAATTTTTTTATTTCTTCCAGATCTTCTTCCTAAAATACGAACAGTTGTCAATATCTTTCCAGTGTACATGCTATAAAATGTTACACACAAGTGAGCTGCTATATGGTGCGATTATAGCACCATAGAGCAGCGATTTTAGCAGAATATAGTGTAAACATTTAAAAAAAGAATATACAGAATCTATTGTTAGGTCAATAATTAATAGAAATAGACTTCCACACAACTAATGGGCATCACCTCCCCCCTTGTTTCATTGTTTTTCCTATCGATATCCACCATTTTCTATCCTCATTGCTGCACTGAGGGTTGACTGGCTAATACAATATTCACTGACCAATCCCTTCAATACTACCATGGGGTGAGGTGAGCATTTAGCTGAAGCTGGCCCTTAATATTTACATCATAGACCAAATACAATCCAGTTGACATACTTTTAAATCATATTCTGTACTTATATGTTAATTAAGACATAATTTAATTTACCTTATCATTAGATGTAGAGGTTAAAAGACATGGAATTACAGCGCTGATCAAATAAAGATTATCCACAGCTCTTAAACTATGTACCTGAAATTGAAAACCAAAAAGTTCAGTAAGGCAAACAACTGATCTTATATATTTCCTTTCATAAAAGAAGGTAAAGAAATACAGGTGGAAAAGTTTTCTTTTAAGCTATTCAAAAAAGTCACTATCCTTTATCAAACATCAAAAATCTATATTTTTTCTTGAAAAAAATTAGGTACCATACTTTCCTATTATACCAACCACATTCATACATTGTATTGTATATTCCAACATCCAGTGCTCTGCGGAGTTAAGTTAGGTGAGTTATTGATATGTTTAACCTATTAGGCCTAATATTATTTTACAGAAGAAAACCAACCTAATTTAACTCTGCAGTGTTGGATACACAATACATTGTATTGTGCAATTATTGTACAATGTCAGGCTAATCTGTTATTAACTCGCCCGCGGTGTCGTTACTCCGAGTTCCGTGAGAGGTATCTTGTATAGGCGCTCCATAACATGTAGTCCCTCAGTAATTTTAGAGCTTATGTGAATTGTAAACACTTGCAATAAGTTGTATTATTGAATACATTTATATTCTTTTGTTTACTAGTCATCTTCCTTATTTATCCAGCTCAAAAGAATACTTTCACTTACATTTGGAGCTAAATAAACAGCTATATTTATTGAAGCTAAAACACAAAAAACTAAAACTTACAATTTCAAGGAATGTATAAAAACTGTCATGCCAAAGGTATCAACGTTACCATAGAATGCATGGTAGTTTCATATTATACCACATTTATACAATTGATTGTATAATTAACATCCAGTGCTCTGCAGAATTAAGTTAGGTTATTTTTCCATAGTAAAATAATATTAGGCCCTAATTGGTTAAAAATAATAAATAACATACCTAACTCAACTCTGCAGAGCGCTTGATGTTGGATAAAATACAATGTAGGAATGTGTGTGGTCGGTATAAAACGAAAGTGCCAGCATCTAAAAGGCTATATACTCATTTGAGAATATAAGAGGTGTAAAAGGTTTATTCCTAGAAACATACAACAAATTTCAAAGGAATTTTGTTGGTTAGGTGCTGCCTAACGATGCTGATGGCGGGTTAGTCAAGTGAAAATAACATTATTTGGATTTTATAATAGACAGAGATCTAAATACTAACTTTCAAAAAATCAATTTTTGGAATAGTGAAAAATATACGTCCTCTTGTTTTAAAAGAAGATATTTCAGAACCAAACACTTCTTTACATTCATCAAGAGCCACACTTTCAAATCCAGTATCAACAGTTGCTTCAATAGTAATCAGACCATCATCACCATTTTTGAACACAGCTTCAAGCTCACTTATGTAATTTAAATCCAACATGCTGGATAATTCATCAAATAATAGATAGTTTTAAAGCTGTGACATTTTACTTAAGGGTTACAATAAGTCAGTGAAATCGTATTAGTTAGGTTAGTCTGATAGATAAATTGTTTTGATTTTGTTACTGCTCAGCTGATTTTAACAGGTGACAAAACATATGATTGAAGCTTTACCATTGATATTAAACGGCTAGAAAAAATCCATGCTGATACACAGAGTGGATAAAATAATTCTCGTGTTATTTCATATTCAACTAGAATATGGATAAAAGAAATGTATACTGTACTTCTATGCTTTTTGTTATAGCATTGATTATTTATAAATAGAAGTCTTCTTCTATCATCTATGGTTCTAGTGTTCTAAAATGTGTTTCGCATTGTAAAATTAAATAGAGGATGAACATACTCTATGATACAGACAATTTTATTCAAACTACCCTGAATCCAAAAAAGTGGTTTTCAGCCTAATGACTCTCTGGGTCTCTTTTGGTCTAACTGTATATACCGAAAACCGATCCTGAAACTACGCCAATGGCTCAATTTTTATGAATTTCGGTCCAATACAAAACACTCTGACAATATTTTGAGCATTTTTAAATTTTTATTTTTAAGTGTAGTTCAACCCTACATATTTAAAAACGTCTCTAATTGTATCAGATGAACGGATAGTAAAGTTATAAATCTTATAATCCGTTCCTCTCTGATAGTATGACCAAAATAGGTATTAGAAAATAGTATACTGATAGTATTAGAATAAAATTGTTTTTGGTATGACATAACCCGCATGGCTTCATAAATAACGGCTCAAAAGTCAATAATAAAACATTATACTGTAATAATTGTAAAAATTATGTTTTTATTTTTTGGCAAAACATTATTGTTTTTAAATAATTTGACTTCCATCATTGAACCAATATTAAACAAAATTAAATATTCAAGTAATATTTTATTCGACAAACGGTGCTGAGAAATATTAATAAAGCTAAATTTAGCCTACTCATCCTCATTTAACAACGGTTTTTCATGAAACTAGCTATATACAGCTAAGGTCATATAAACCTAATAAAACTCTCACAAACGTGTTTGTTATTAACCTGGATAGGGTTGTGAGTTCCGCATCTCAGAATCTCCCCCGAAATATTTTAACTTAAACGGGAGTGTTATAAATATTTGAAAACAATTTTTTAAACAACGATTTGTTTTGAATGTTATTCCATATAAGTATTCAAGAAACAACACTTTTATTATATGTGTGCAATTTTGAAATATTTACTACGAGGGGAGAAAGATGTGTCACTGATACCGATTACTGAAATTTCAATTTGTTTTAAGGGTACTGTATTAAAAAACTTAGTACCTGGTGACTGAGCTTTGCTCGTTTAGAATAATATATGTATTATAAAAATTAATTAGAAAAATTAAAACACATTTATTACTCAATGAAAACATTTATGTGGTTTAAATAAAACCGATTTAATACACCATAATTAATATAGCACTGGACAAAAAGTATCGCCCCTGGTGGGTATGGAACTCGCGGCCTATAGTTCTTGAGGCCGACACGCTACAACTCGGCTACGACGTTAGTCAATTGAGCGATGCCGTTTAACGTCTTTTAGCCAAAGCCGATCATTTACTGTTTAATTATCCATACCGTTATTATTAGCCTGTGATCAACTGATTTTTGTTATAAACGGAATGAGGATTGAAAAGCAAAAGAGAAATTTAATTTACATCAATTAATTGGTTTGTTACAGTGGCTTCAAGCAATAAAACGAATACGTTTTCTATCAAAACACGGAAGATTTTGGAAATACTTTTTTCTGCTTTTATTTCGCACAGCTATGTTATCCTTTAGTTTTTACAAATTGTTTAGTAACCTGATAATTTTGCATTTATTTAATTCATAAAATAAATATTAATGCATAACCTCTATATTGGTCCCCGCAGTCTTCAATCAAGAACTGTCAAACGGTTATAAACAGCTGTTTTGATTTGTATTGTTTACATTTTATTCTCCATAAGCGTAATGTTAAATTTTTAGATTTTAAACTTAATATTACAAGAAAACACGAATTTTCCTGGACATTAGACCTATCTAGAACTTATTTTCTACTCGGAAATTAGTTATTTCCAAAATTTAAAGAAATTCCTCGGTGCCGTTTTCGAGATCCGTGTGCAAATATACTGAATAATTTCATATATAGTATATATATATACAAACCTTGCTGTATTAAAAACTTATACATTGTGCATTACTCATTTTTATTTTAGTTTTTTTCTTTTTAAGTTTTTATAAAAATGAATGGTATAAACCCTGATCTTGTTACATAACGATTAACATCGATATTGTTATTAAAACAATTTAATGGTTTTAACATTAATAAGCTTACCAAATAATTTGGTAAGCTTTTAACGTCTAGCCAAACAAACTAATAAATCAATACGTTCATATCTACTAACTGATCCTTTCTATGTAAATCCTTTCATATACACCTGTAGGATTGACTTGTAAGGAAATGTCATATGTTTACAAGAGGACGTAGGAGATATTTCCAATTTTTACGATGGTAAAATGTATAAATGCAAATAGCTATACATTCATAAAATCTTTATTATTGTTATTACTGTATTTATATCCGGTGGGGGTTTTTCACCGAATAAAATGCTAAACCAACCAACTATCGAACTGGGAAACAAAATCTTAAAATATTTCAGCTCTTATAATTTTACTAAAATAATTAAATTAATTATATGTTAATAATTATATTAGTTATATTTTGTTAAATATATATATAATTTTTATATATAACATGTATAATTTTATAGGTTAAAATATTGCTGTTCTAAGCTTTATGAAACCATCTGTATCAAAGACGAATCAAAATAATTCAAACAACCCGTCGCAGTAGACCTGCGTACTCATCGAATTTCAAATCAATAATAACAGGTGAAATCAATATCAGTGATAAATAAAAGTACTATGGTTTTTAGCATAAATATATAGATCCCAACCACATGAAGCTAAATACCAAAAATCATCTGTAAAATATTGGTTAATAAGTGAAATATTAATTTTTCTCATCCTCTATAGGATAAGTACTGTATTGGAGCCTGAAAATATACTGAGTTTAGAATTTAATATCTCGGTAACCATTGGAGATAAAGAAAAATGTTAAGGAATTAAATTGTGTAGTTTTTTGAGCTGATTCTAATTGCAAAAGATAAAATTAGACATTTTTAAAAATCCGTTTGAAAAATTGCAAAAAGCCCATTTGAGCAATTAGCACAAAACCCACAGAGCTCCCCCAAACTACCCCTTCCGATTGACCGATATGTCTGGATTACGGGGAATACACATCCCTACAAAATTTGGTCGCGATCGGACCATCTTTACGGGAGTTATCGTGTTTACAGATACAACATGGAAGTATAAAACATGAAATATTTGAAATAAGACAGGAGACAATTGCCCATTATTTATATCATAATAATTATTCATTAATTTTAATGGAAAAAGAATAAACCACAAAAATAAAAAAAATCCATTTTATGATTTTGGTGGAATCACTTTTTGTATTTAATTCGTAGGCCTAGGAGGCCCCTAACAAAGTAATAAATCAATTAACTCATACACCCCAGGGATAAGAACATTAATTTACGTACTGTATTCGTACAAAACGTGTCGTAACGAAAGACGGCTTTACGTTTTGTATATACCTTTACGTATATCCAAGATTTAAATCGTACCAACGAAATCACTGTTAACATTATAACACATTTTGTACATCTGTATGAAATAATTCCCATCAACAATATATAGAGTATTGAAATGAAATTTCAAGTTTTAAATATATTTTAATGATGCAATGTATTTTTTACTTCTTTATTGTAATTTTGTATTGTATATGGATTTATCTTGATGTTCAAAAGTTTGGCCAATGTTAAAAATTTAATTTTTCCTACACGCGATTTTATGTTGGCAACACTTTTCGATCGAAGTGAAGAGACTTCCTGTCAAATCAAGTGGTCATAGAGTATTTTTGTGGGGTGGTTGTACACCTGTAATCAATAAACTTCCGCCGTAAACTCTGTTTCCTTTGTGCTGAAGAGGAATCGTCCAGCGGCCTAGAGCACTCTATTACTAGCTTCCTAAGGGTTTAAAGTAAAATCACTAACGATTTATTGTCTTCCGAAAAAATACTGTAAAATTTCAGTAAAATGACATAATATCTGTGTTCAAACTTCAAATCTGCATAAATTGTTTGTACTCATAAGAAGCATGTCTTTATTTCTAGAGATTTATAAACGTTAGATAACAGATTAGGATAACCGTATTCTTTCTAAAGAGTCCAATAAAGACTACCCGAAAGCTTTTTGTATCAGCCATTGAAACCAATAGTTTTTTGTTTGTCCTTACCTGAATGGTTAGTACCCTCAAGAGGGCACCATTACCATAATTCATTAATTTATTAACTTTACCTTATTAACGGTAAGTTCATTTCTGCTCGTTGTTTCATTACTTAAAAATATAAATTTAAATACTTGCTCTCACAAAAAATTCTCTCAAGTTAAGAGAAAATCATTGATTTCAACAATAAATAAAATGCGAATAAAATATTTACAAATATATTGATTTCTGTAATTGATGCTCCATAAACAAAAACGATTATATTAAACATAAATTATAATATACACAAAAATTGTGTTACATTTTTTTGCGTTATATTATATTATATTTTTTGCGTTGTGTTATATATATTTTTATTATTATTTTTTTATTTCTTTTTTTTAAATAAAAACTGTTTGATTTCTGACAGCTTTAAATATGGTTAAGGTTTATCTAATTTAAACCAGCTGGTAAAATGTAAATTTCAACAACATTCTTGGTTTAATTTGTTTATACAGTATTTTGCACTTTTTAATGTACGTGATTAAAAGTTCCACATTGATCTTTATACTAATCACTACTAGGAAATACAAGTGTCACGTTTATTTCCATTTTTTCCTCATCTGTGATAGAAGGCATAACAAAAGGCCGTCGATATAATGACCACATTGTATTGAACACTTTTTTAACGAGTGATTTTAAAATCTAAAATAGTTTTCGATTAACGTTGTGTTAAAAAGTGCGATACCGTGATGTGATAGTCTGGAGTCGGGTGGTGGTGAGGTGGTGAGGGGAAATATCAATTTGCGCGCGCTGGCGACGAAGCGTCAGTGTCAGTACTGCCAGTGTGCGCGCAGCAACGGCGACTAGCGACACCTGGTGAGCGACCGGTGAACACTACCCGCGCACTTGCACAGTCACTTCCTTCCTCATGAAGAAGACGGTGTACGAGGCGAACCCCGCCGTCGCGCGGAAGGCGTACGTCAAGAGCTTACAGCAGTACAAGGATCTGTACCAGAAGTCCATCGAGGACCCTGCTCGCTTCTGGAGCGAGATCGCTTCACAGTTCCACTGGGAAGTCCCCTTCGACATAAACAAGTTCCATTCGTACAACTTCGACTTGAACAAGGGACCGATCAGTATAAAATGGATGGAAGGGGCGAAAACCAACGTGTGCTACAACCTACTGGACAGAAACATCAAGAATGGAATGGGAGACAAGATCGCGTACTATTGGTGAGTAAAGCTTGGGTCTTGTGCGAACGTGTTATGCAGTAAACATGCAGTTTTCCCAAAAGTAAAAGCTACGGTAACATTTACTTATTCATAAAAGGACACCGTTAAAAATCCGTAAGCGTAAACTCCTTTAATTGACACACGATGGAATGCTTGACGTTACTGAAACTCGGAGAACCAGATGTAATACTACGAAATGTATTTAGTATTATTTATACTGTATATCAAAGATTTTGGATTTTTAAGAGAAAAAAATCAACTACAGCGTGTTAAGTTATAAAAAGCAACTTATATGTGTTTTAAGTAAAATATAATATAATTTACTTTTTATTTACGAACCCAACCCACCATTTGGGTTGAGCATAGGACGGTCAAAATAAGCGGCGTTTACAAAGTTTCAATATCTCAAGAGCCTCAAGTGCCTCGATTGCTAGTACCGTATTGCCGCGAAAAAGAGAATATCCATATCTCTCTTCCTTGAAAGAGTACTGTATTTATAAGAGGTGTAAACAGTTTTTCTAAGATAATATAAAAATTGATTATCTTAGACTACAGAAAAAGTTATGAAAAACTCGCAGAAACGAGCGTAAAACGAAATTTAGAAAATCCTGATTTAGAATGCATCACTGTAATCGCAAAAGTAATGGGAATTGAATAGGATTTTATAGAGGATAGTAAACGTTGAACTCTCGTTGAAATATTAGTTCTAATCATAGACAACATTTTAAAATATTACCGTGCTGTAGATCGTCTCAACTGACTCTTGAAGTCAGATAAGAATGCTTAGTCAATATAGGGGGAATAATAAAACAAAATAAATAGATATATTTATTGATCGTTTAGCAAACGATATCATAGTTTTAATGGATGTAATAAATACATCCATTTACTTATAACCCCTACTTACTTATAACAATTCGTGCCTTGGAGGTCACGAATTGTGGATAGTTGTGAGCGATGGTCGGTGGGTGTAGTGTTCTTTTGTGTGGATTAACAAGCGCACTATTGAATACTACGTTAATCCGCAAAGACCATCCTCATAATTAGACCATTTCTTAATTCGGAGGCAGTGGTTCGGATTCCACGTTAAACTGTAGGTCCCTTAGTTGCCATCGGCCGTTGGGCTATTAATTAACAGTCCTGTCTAAGGAACATGTCAGCCTTAGTCAATAACAAGACTACAAAATCGCGCCACAATCATACACTCAATCCTCATTCATTCTTGGCTTAAAATACCTACATTGTGTATGGTTGTCATTTCAATTAGGTATCTAATCTAATCTACAAGGGGGACTAAAATTCCCCCTTGTAGATTAGATTAGATAACAACACGTTCAGTATGTATACAATTATGTTGCAGTTAATAATAGAAATCGATAGCCTTATAAGAAATTTTTGATCAGCATTAGGCTGGAAATAACATTCACGCTCTTCACAATTGATCCTATATATATATATATTTATTTATTTATTTATCCTGTACATGTTTCACATTATATAAAGGAAAGTTATAGGCTTACTTAACTGCTTTAGGTAATTTTTCCATTCGGTCGCATCAAACATTAGGATGTACAACAGAAACTGGCAGTAAAAAGAATATCATAGCTAACCAAATTTATACGAATCATAAAACTTGATAATTTTTCAAAAACAAAATGAATCTGAAACCTATTCCAAAAGTAAATTAAATTCCACAAGCTTTAAAATTATTTCAACCTGAAAAATAGTATGTGAAATTGAAATTGGTTTATGAGATAATATTTTAATTATTATCAACATTGTGAATTTTTTTTCAAAATTCAACACCTCGTTTAATCATGAAATTGGTATTAGTTAGGAGTTAAATTAAAATAAAACCGGAAGTGCCGTGGTTGAGTACTCCAATGAGACGTGAGGCATGCGCCCTGGGTGGACGAAATACCGAATGTGTAATTTACCACGGTTGTTACCTACTTTCATTTGGCCATATTATTACGTGATTCCCACACGCAATGCAAGTGATGCAGTATCGGCATGTCATAACCAAGCTACGGCTCAAGAATTAAAATTGGTCCTTAAATATATTGCTTTCTCTTGTGTAACCATACGTATACGTCTTGACGAGATAATAGGGCTGAATCTGTAAACGCTGTAAATTTAGTGCCGAAAGTTCTATGTAAGTAATGCTTTTTGGCCGGCGGCTCGGTTGTAATTTGAGTGAATAATGGAAAGACACTTTATACCCGTGTATGAACTAGGCCTTTATTTTTCGTTAGACTGCATAAAAATGTATTTACTTTCCTTTGGGGAATAGCTTTAAATCATGGTTATGCCTAATGGGAATGCTTTTAGTTCCTCTAAATAGTTGATCTTATGACACCACTTCCATTACAATTTCGCGTGACGCCAATGATGGCTAACCCGCCCTGAGGTAGACATATATCCTTCCATGTCAATATTGACCTACTACTTTGCTAGATTAGATTAGATTATTGAAATGATGACCATACCACAATAAGGTAGGTATTTTAAGCCAAGTATGAATGAGGATTGAGTGTAAGATGATTGTGTCAAGATCTTGTAGTCTTGTTATTGACTAAGGCTGACATGTTTCCCTATACAGGACTGTTAATTAATAGCCCAATAGCTGATGGCAACTAAGGGACCTACAGTTTAACCTGGAATCCGAACCACGACCTCTGGATTACGAATCAGTCTAATTATGAGGATGGTCTTTGCGGATTAACGTAGTATTCAATAATGCGAGCGTTAATCCACATAAGAGAACACTACATCCACCGACCATGCTCACAACTATCCACAATTCGTGACCTCCAAGTAGCTGGATTACAGATTGATGCCACCATCCCAGTCTACTATACAATCCTAAAGGTTTTAGGACGAAAGAATTGATTCCATTATGTTCCTGCAATTATTGTAAAATATCAGCTGATTGTATGTCAATACTAATCGACTATATATCGCTTTTGATTCTATCGGTTTACCATTGACATGCACGTATCTGATCTACATTATAATAACGAACAGTTGATGTCGAGGTCATCAGCAGGTTATTTTGTTCCCCCTATTTAAAACGGTCAATTTTGCAGCAGTATGACTAAAAATCATTTCACCATGCTATGATAAAAACTGATCCATATTTCTAAAAATACACCCTGACAAGCCAGTATCTGTAAGTTATACGGTTTTGCAATCGCGCATCATTTTAGGTCATAGAAATAATGAATTGCCAGTGTAAACGGTATATTTGAATAAAGTTTAATATTTTGTCTATAATTTTTAATGCTATATCTTTATTTTAGTTGAAATGTATCCGAGATGAATATTTACTACGAGGTGAGAGAAGCTAATCTTTTGATAAGGGTAATGGTTTGTAGTAGCACACAATTTTTGCTCTCATTAGGGTACGAACTACCGACTACTGACTACCGTTACCGTACCGAGGTCACTATGCTCAGACACTATAACGGTACCGTGGGTTACCTATTGGACTCTTCGTTGTACAAAAACACATATTTGGACCCGATCTCGTGTGGATGAACTCGCACATATTAGACCCGATTTCAAGTTAGACCCAATGTTGCATTTAGAGGCCACGTATCAGACCCAATGTAGCGTTCAGACGTCACTCATAATACGTATACGTTCTGAAGTCACGTATAAGAGCCAAAGTTGAGTTTAGAAGTCACTCATAAGACCTTAATTCACGTCCAGAAGTCATTCATAAGACTTTAATGCGCGTTCATAAGTCACTCATAAGACCCTACTACGCGTCCAGAAGTCACTCATATGACCTTAATTCGCGTCTAGAAGTCATTCATAAGACTTTAATGCGCGTTCAAAAGTCACTCATAAGACCCTACTTCGCGTTCAGAAGTCACTCATTAGACCTTATTCGCGCCCAGAAGTCATTCATAAGACTTTAATGCGCGTTCAGAAGTCACTCATAAGACCATACTTCGCGTTCAGAAGTCACTCATAAAAAACAACATCGTGGTTTGGAAATCACTCATAAGACTCGTGCCGCGTTCATAAGTAACACATTAGAACCTTTATCACGTTCAGGATAGTCAGTTACTAATCTCATTGATCTAAGGACACACATCAGACCCAAAGTTCCGAGATTCGGTCGGCGTGATTGGTCGAGGCTCAGAGTGAAAGTCATCAGCCTTATCAGTCTCTCCCCAAGGTCGCGCAGGACTTGCTGAGTTATTGTTACAATGCGAGGGCGGTTCGCTTACTTCCGAGGCCAACACTTCGACACTGGTTGAGCGAAGGAAACTAAAAACCTATACTTTATTTTTATTTTAGTGTTCATCAACTCCAGATTCATATTTACTCTCTCCCCTTATACATAGTATAAAATTGAGAAAGTATTGTTTTCGTCAAAATTTTCGAATTTGAGTTGAGAGTGGATATATCCGTTTCGAGGCTCCCTGAATCAAAAATGTGGTTTTAGGAATCGGTAGACGAATCAAAATCAATCCATTTAACTTATTTTGGTGGGTACCTTAGAATATCCACCAGAGTGGGTCATCAGTGTATTATCTATGGATTTGTATAAAACCTATCGATGACAGAAGGATTTGTTTCGATCCGACTCCAGAGTAAAGGGCAAGACTGTCATGCGACTCTGAGAAGACAAAACTTATTACGACCTGATTTACTGATTTATTATGATATTATGACCCTTTCACTATATATAAAAATGTATTTATGTATGTATGTCCTTTATGTGTTGCCAAACTACTCAACCGATCCACATGACATTTTAGGAAGTTGCTCTATATGTGTCCGGGAAGGTTTTAGCATTTTTTTCGAAAACTCCATAGCTTTTCATTTTATGCCGTTTTAAATGTCGTATGATAACCCTATAAGGAGTAAGTTTGTTTATAAATTTTCTACAATAAAAACATTTGATTTCCTAATCTACAGCTGATTGGTTTACTTTCTATTAGCAATATGCTTTACTATCCAATGCCATCTGAATTATTCATTAATGTTAAAACTATGAAGTAATTATGTGCTGTACAAAATGAACAGCTTTATTCGCAACGTTAATAGTTTACGGTTTTGGGGGATTATGTATTTATTTTTTTATTTTCCGTCTGATTAAAAGTCACGTGTTTCTATGTTGTCCAAATAAAAAATAATTACGATGTTTATACATATTACGTTTGTTATAATAATCAGCTGTTGTATACCTATATATAAAACAGTTGACAGCTAACGTCATTTTCAGTTTTCAGTGACGTGATTGTTGGAAAAATTTGTATTTAATTCCCTGTGGGAAATATGTTAGATTGTTTTCCAAAGAGAAATGTAACTAAAGGAAATGTTTTACGTTCATATAAACAGCTGTTCTTATTTTTTGTATTAAAAATTCAATATAATAACTCTGATAGTTTCTATGGAAACCTGTTAATATTTTCCATCTTACAAATCACCAACACCCTTCCCCATAGAGCTAAGGCATCCATGTCAAAATTAATAGATTACTGTTTGGTTTGTTTGTCCCAGTGTAATTATTGTTTATTTTTTTGTTTTGTGCGAGTGGAGTTAATGAATGTCAGATCACGCGATCATTATCATGAAAATGCCGCGATTCAGAAAATTTAATCCTTCCTATAAAACCCGTATTACAGTTAGGTTTGGTTTGGGTTTAGGAAATTTTTAATCAATCCACTCAGATGTATTTGTTTTGTGGGAATGTTATTACGATGTCTTATCTTTTCTGTATTGTTAACTATGCCGCGACCCAAAATATCTTATCTTTCACAACGAAGCCGTAATGCTATTCGACTTCAGAACATGGCCAATCTTTAAGTTAACATGTATTTACTGTTTGGCGTTACGAAGTTTGCCGGGTCAGCTAGTTTTAAATAAATTACAATAATATGTTTATTGATTTCGAAGAACCAAAATAATCTAATTTTAAAATTAAATTCTTAATTAAATACAGGAATTCCTTCGTTAATAATAGGTATCTAATTACAGTCAGCACTTGCTTTGTTGAACAATCGAACTAAATAATGTTTTTTAGATAGTTTCCTCAAACGTTATTCAGAAACCTTAACCATACGCGTATATTCGGCCAATCGTTTACGTGGACAACATAGTCGTGCCCGATGATATAACTGATAATATAGTCCAATAATTGTACGACTTGCGTCACACCCTGTGTTTTTGTCATTAACTGTGCTAGTATGTCAATAACTCGCCAGGTTCGAGGAGAGTCTACTTAAAATTAAACTGCTAATCTGTAACAGCATCTCATTTTGACATAATGTCAATTTATTTGTTTACTTTACGTGTATTATTTTTTTAAATTTTTTCCTTTTTGGATGAATTATTTTCAAAAAGATTAATAAAATGCTTCCAATGATATCCCAAGTGTGATTGTAAATATACTAAATTACGTACGTGTATTTTATGCAGATCTGCATTTTCAGATTTTATGGTGGAATTTCTAAAATGGATTTGCCAGTAATTGTTTCCCAAGAAAAGTGCATTTCCCCAAAGCGCCGTCCACAATTCCTAACAAATATTTTCTAAGTTTCATTGTTAATGCCGAATACCGCGCGCGACGCTGAAGCAGAAGGCACGCTGGCAATGCAATTACGACGCAAGGCATTGAGTATGGGTCAGGAGAAAGATATAGAGCGTGTAGATCAATACTGGAAGGTCAGCGGGAGGGTGGGGTCCCTAGGCCCTCCAGGCCCTTCACTAGGTCAGGAACCACCTTGGAGTGAGGGCCAAGGTTGCTGAGCGTTGGAGCGGACCCTTTCCTGCGTCCGGCCTCTTTGGCATCCCTCATAGTCATGTACGTGAGCCACCGACCCAACCACTGAGTGGGTATTTAAAGTTGAGTTAGTGTGTTGAGTGTAATGGATTTGACGATTTGTAACTTTGGTACTGACAAAAGATCTTCTGATACATTATTGCTAGAATCGTTGATAGTTGAGAGCCTAGCCGAAATAGCAAAGACAACTGGGTCCAGTATTAAACCATCACAACATTATTTTACTCATGATCGAACCACGACCTCCCACGTTATGAAGCGGGTACTAGGCCTACAACCACTGATACACCCGACTGTAAATGGACTATTTATAAATGATTTATAAGCTGCTTATTCAGAAACACCACTACAGTTGGAATGAGTTCACCTTGGCGTTCTTTACCAATGTTTTAAGTAAAACACTACCTCTTGTACCAAACTCATAGACATAAATCACTAACTGAACTGCATAAATCATTAAGGTGTTTAAGAACTCATAATTTGTACATCGTTAACAATAAACTAAAACAAATCTTTTACTGACAAATAATTGTAACTAGACAATTTTTGTGTTCGAAAGATTTCTCCCTTGTATGAAAAACAAAATAAGTGATCCCAAAAACTTTGCTAACTACAGGAAAATTGTATGGCTTATTTAGATACATTATTTTGTCTTGTAACAAACTGTGAGATATAGGGTAAAGTGTTAAATACAGTATATAAAAGTAAAATTATTATAAATCAACAAGTATTTTAGACTTGGTGTGGAAGCGAACCTCTCATCAAGAAAGCTTATATACACTTTCATTTTAATAATAATTATTATACTACTCTAATTATTTAATAGGATATTGCCTTCTGCAACAGTTACATCTCTCATGCGTCTTTGAAGTTTTAAGTGAGTTCCAATAACCTCCCTGGTAATCGTGGATAATCTCGCTGTAAGCTGTTGGACTATCAGGAGTGAGGTGAAGGTAAAGGGGGAGAGTATTGATCTAGTGAAGAATACATCGCAGGAAACACACCGAATCGTATAACAGGATATCTCACAATCTACCACTCTGATGTTACAGTAGATAATTATTGAAATTAATGAAAACTCCTAGTTAGTTAATGGTCTATGATAAATCATTTTACACGTAAAAACCTATATAATACTTCAACGATGACGGCAAGAAAGTACCTCCACCTTAAACTGTACACAACAATAGCAGCATATTTCAGTGAACCCAATTTAAAACATTGAAGATATAGAGTATTGCGTACTGCTTGTGTACACATAAACATAACACTAAATGTGATTTTAATACTGTTTATCTACAAACATTGCAAAAAGTAAACTTATAAATAAAGATTCTGAAACCAACATCATTATAAGAGGCTCGGAAATTGAAAACCGTTGCATTATGAGTTCATAACGATACAGGTTCTAGACCAGAGCTCAGCATTTGACGAAAGTAATGTCATCACGGATATAATGAAATACAAAATCAGCTGTTTTATCCATAATGATAGTGCGTCTTAGTGGTTAACCTCAAATGTGAGCTTTAAACCAATAAGAACAACGTAATTCGCACATCAGCTGATTCCTCCAAGAATCAAATACACACCAATTACCTACTTTTTGATACCCAGCATATTGCAATGGTCGTAGATAAATGAAATATACAACTCTGGGTTTTAAAAGTCTGAATATTGTAATGTAATATTGTTCTCGTGAGATATTTAACCACCTCACGGAATTATAATTGTTCAGTACTCTCCCAAAAAATACACTGAACAAGTTACATCTCTGGTTCGCCAAAATACAACAGCATAAAGAGAGAGAAGTGTCCAATCCACTTTTACACATTTAATAACAAGAACGTACTTTGAACATTTAGTGTTCTAATCTTAACTTTTGCAAATTGATAGCATTTGACCCATAGATATAGAATATTATCCAAAGGTTATCACTGTGGATAATCACAATATTTCTATCCACACAGGAAACCAATGCATTTTATCTCAATGAGAACTCGTATAATATCTACATAGCAATAAACTATGCTATCTATTTACATAACAATGGAGTTTTGTTGCTTCGAATTATATTTTTTGCATTATTACAATGTTTTATAAACCCCAAGGAAATCTAGATATATCTAAATCTAGATATATTGATTGAAACTACTAATATGATAAGACAAAGAACATCATAAATGAGTGTATTTAAATATTGTAATGATATCTGTCTAGAGAGTTATAAACAGCTGTTTGTATCCGATTTATGAAGCGTGTTGAAATATGTAATTACATTTTCAATCACTGTTATTCTAGAAATTAGTTCATATTAACATGTACAGTAGTAATATATATTATTAGGGTGGTAAATCCAGTCAATGATTAAAAGCAAGTTAATCGAAATATCCTTGTTGCTTGAGGCATGTCGTAGGTTTTTAGATTATTATAGTGTTTGGACTTTAAAGAACAACCAACATAAAAATTATAAAATAATAAAACTTACTGTCAAGTAAATACTATCCTAATTAACGTAAATTAGGCAATTTAGCAAAATAAATATTTGTAATAGGTAACTTTAGTATATACTAATTATGCTATTTTTTCGTTTAGTACTGAGGTTTCGTGTCATATGTATGATGTAAACCTAGGAACAGAGGAAATAATAACATCCGGCTACAGAGAGAGAGAGAGAGCAGATACGTAATCTCAATCACATTATGATTATTTCTTATATCTCGCAAAGTTCTAGCGATTTTCACACAAAAATAAGGCTGATTACCAACACTATGAGTAATAACAAATAAAAATAATTATAACTTCACCCCACTCAATTGACGAATAAATAATATGAAGAATTCGATATTAACTTTTACAAAAGTTAAATCATGTCAAATCATGATAACAATCTTTAGAGCATACGGTGCAAAGTCTTACTTATTTAAAAGTTGTGGGAAAACTATCATTTCTGAACTAAAAATTCTTTTAGAACAAGCACAGATCATCTAATTTCTACGTCTTACTGCAGCTTCCAGAATTATAATCTTCTACAAGGTTTTGTCGGTTCATTAACTGAATAGTCAGTGGATATTAAAAAGAATACATAATAAACTTGCACAATTAGCTTGGTGTTTCTCAAAACTGAAAACTAAACTAAAGAATCGATTTCAGGGAGGGCAATGATCCAGATGATTACAGCCGACTCACTTACAAGAAGCTGCTCGAGGAGGTGTGCAGGTTTGCCAACGTTCTCAAGTCTAAAGGCCTCAAGAAGGGCGATCGAGTTGCCATCTACATGCCTATGGTGCTGGAGATTGTGGTGGCTATGCTGGCTTGTGCCAGGATAGGAGTCATCCACTCTATTGTTGTGAGTTTCCTAATTGTTAAATATACTGTGGTGTTTACTAATATCTTCAAATGAATCAAATTAAAAAAAAATCAAATACATATGTTTGATATTACATTCCTCATTTTAAGCACTTTAAGACACTGTAAACTTTTAGTGGTTGGAATTGATATTCCATTGTATATTCTTTGACCCAGGCTGAGCTTGTTGATGATTGGAGGATATTTGAAAGGTTTTTATCCCAGCCCAACAAGAAAGTTTCAAGAGACAAGTATTGAAGTGCTAGTATACCAGAGAGAAAGTTATCACTCACATTATACCCATAACTCGCTCAAGACCTGCATGCTCAGCGAATTTCCAAATCAATAATATGACAATAATAATATACTGTTATGGCGAGTGTTACCATATACCAAGTTTTTAAACATATGTCCAAAAATAATGTGCCTATTCTCTATATGATTAATATGGGAAAACAGTATACAGGTTAGCTGCCATGATAAACACATCAACTATGATTTTTAGGCATAAATAGATGGATCAACCACATAAATATAAACACCAAGTTTCATCCAATAATATTGGTTAATACATTTTTTCTTACTCTCCATAAGATTAACATTGGAGCGACAAAATAATACAACACACACTGACATGTTTAGAATTTTCAACATCTCGGTAACCGTTGGATATAGATCAAAAATTGTAAAATGCTAAACTGTGTAGTTTTTTTAGCCGATTCTAATGGTAAAGTCAGAAATTTAAAATGTTTAAAAATTACATTTGAAAAACCCAAAAAATACAGGGTATTCATTAAAGTCGGGGACAAACTTCAAGGGGTCATAGATATATTTTGTATAAAATACAAAATGGCGGCTAGCGGCCAAACGAAGGATTTTCGACATATGTTTATAGGAAATTTTTTGTTTATTTTCATGAGTACTATCATCTCTCGAAGTTTGTCCCCGACTTTAATGGACACCCTGTATATGTATAAATGTTAACAACTGATTTTGGTCTCTGGGCATCTCAAAACAAAAAAATAACCAGGCTTATGTCTTGTAATCAGACCTATGGTAATAGCTTCTTCCCTATGGGAAATTTACTATAATAATGAGCTTTAAAAACCCCAGTTTTTATCAATATTAAACATATGCTTATATATTTATTCTTCTTAGTAATCTCAGGTCTCAAGCTGAAACCACTCGACTTTGTTCTCCTGCACTAAACACCCCACCCCCCCTAATAGGAGGGATATTCACTTCGAGCACAGCAATTTAACTCTCTGATTATAATAAAAATATTTAAACAAAATTTTAGATTCTTTCATAACTATTAATTGGTATCTAGACTGGCAAATGCAAGCTAAAATCACAGTGGGTTTGGTTGAGCCTATACTTCAATTTGGTTACTTTGAGTAGATTATATTTTCCAGAAAAATAGAATATGCATGGTCACTGGCTGTTATGCTAACCAGGACTGCTTTCCATATTTCAAGACAGATATCTTAATTGAAAAAATCTACAAATCCTTTTTTAAGACCTAATCTGTAGATAGAGTTTCAATTGCTAAATAAATTAATGAATTAAAATGAAACTAGAGACTGAGGAACGGATGCTCTTTTAACAGTTATACTTGATTAGGATGGACCCATACAATAATAACAAAAACTTAAAAATTGAATTCATCTTCTTAAATTAAAGAGGTTTATTTTGAACAGTTTGCAGGGTTTTCATCTGATTCGTTGGCTGAAAGAATGATTGACTGCAAAGCAAAGCTGCTGATCACGGCGGACTGTGTCTGGAGAGGAACCAAGTTCCTCTCTCTCAAGGACATTTGCGATGCTGGTAAATATATTACTTTGAACCTTGTTTAATTTAAATGTTTCATGACGTTTCATAAATAAAGGATTGTTACCGTACTGACAAAGGCCAGCTAATTAATTTTCCACAATTAATAGCTCAAATAATTAATTAAATTCCAAATTAAGTGATACCTTCTGAATAAAAACAAACTTAGATTAACTGCATAAGGTGATTTTAAACATCTTAAGAAGAGAACAAGAGAAATGTTTTTGTACATGTACATGACTACACAATTTTGTCTACTTGGTGAAGAAAATCATCAATAAAAAAAAACAGTGGGAAGAGAAATAATGTACACTATTTCTTTATTTTAACTTCAAAAATAACATATGTTGATTTACATGTCAAATTACATAATATTGCAATCATATTAAAGGTTTATAAAAAAGTATTTGTACTTAAATTTTTCTATAACAATAAATATTTTTATATAAAAGTGAAAACGATATGTGAATTATAGGTACCCTTTAAAAAATTACCGATAACTTTTAAAAATATATTTCATAAATAAGTGAACTACAGAATTAGTTAAAATAGAGATATAAGATTTTTTTACTTTTAAGATGAAGCAATTTGTTGAAATGCAGTGAAATGAAACGAAAGGAGAGGAAGTAATTTAACACTCCGCCTGCCTAAGAGCCTTTGTGTTGCCTCTTCTGCTCCTTATTTTAGCTTGGACTTAAGTTACTTTGAATTGGCTTTTATGATATGGAAAATATTTCGGATTGTGAAGTTTATTGATATAGCACATTTAAAGTTAATTAATTATAAAAGGAATATAAATAACAGGTTTTACTATTATTCACTCTAAACTAACCACTCAGTGGTTTGGTTGGTGTCTCACAGCTGTGAATATGTACATATTTGTTGCTTGAATAATCTATTATCTTATATTGTATTTTTGTTGTTTTTATTCTTTGATAGGGGCTCGGATGGCCGTGTGATTTAAATCACTGGTCTCCGAAGCTTGAAGTCTTGGGTTCGAATCCCACTCTTGGCGGTTTGTAAAAATTGCACCTCAAGTTCTCTGACCATGTGCCATTTATCGTACTACAACGTACAACAAAAGCCGTGACTAGCAGGCAAAATCCCTTCATAGGGATGAAAAAGCCAAAGGATTATTATTATTATTATTAATTCTTTGATATTTGGTACTGTTTGTGTTGATATTTGTTATCGTAAATATTTGTTTGTTAAATCATTGGTGTAAACCACTGGGATTGAACCATAAATATGAATATTCGTGGAGATTCTTATTTGAAATATCCAACCCAATTTATGAGGGTATTTTAAGGTGAATATGAGTGAAGGGCTAGTGTGATGAATGTAATTCTTGTTGGTTATGTAGCTCTGTTACTGAAAAAGATCAACATATTCATTTTATAAGATCATCAATTGATAGCCCAATGATAAAAGAAAACTGTGCCCAGTATTGAACCATCACATTTGTTTAACTGTTTATTTTGTTTCCAGCCATGGACAGGTGTAAGAAGTGCAACCACAATGTCGAGTGCTGTGTCGTAGTGGCTCACTTTTCTCGGCTCAACGGTTCAATGAACCAGAACATCACAAATGGTTGTGCCAAACACCAACCAAAGGTAATTATTTCTACATCTTTTAACACCTCAGAATCAACTTTTGAATTTAAAAAACTATCATATTCTTTAACATTTATTGAAATATTGTTTAAAAATGTATTATAACAAACATTATCATCCAGTTTCTGAAACTTATAACAAAAATCACAAGTTAAAATTGAGGATATAACCCCACTCGGTAATTCCCCAAATCTTTTGAGTGGGTTTTGGTGGGCGATGACACTCTACACTGCATGCTAAGTTTCATGTAAAACAGTTCAGGAGGAAATAAGGAGGAAATAAATTTGTTTAATATTCTCCAAATGAATAAGATTGTTAGCTGACATAGTAGCTGGGAGATCACGTCAAGTGGATGGATCAGCTCCAAAAATTGTTGCTCGTTTTATGGAGCATGTAAATCCTATAAGGAACAAGTACGCGAACAACTCCACTCTCTTTTATGCAGAAACAATATCTTATATGTGTGCTGCCAATTTCCAACGGTTACCAATACCCCAGGAGAGACAAATGCTCTTTTTGGCTGACGACATATCTTTATGGCTGTATGGCTGTATCTAGGCACCCACCAATGCAGACAGCTTCTCAGTTAATGGCTGAAGATTATACAGCTGATAATAAGTGGAATGCATCTTGGGATAACTTTACTGGGCAGAACTCCTCTCTAATAAGAGACCCAACAGTACAGGTAAATGGTATGACCCTTCCTCGGAAACAATGGTCTCTTATCAATCGTTTCCGCACAGGAGTAGGTAGATGCAATTATTGGCAGTCAAAATGGGACCTGACAGACGATCAAACATGTGATTGTGGAGCGGCAGTACAAACCATGAGGTATATTGCCGAAGAGTGCCCCTTGTGATTTTTCTCTGATGGGGTTGAGTGTACACAATGTCAGTGATGTGTCTGTGGAATGGCTCAAAGAGTTGGACCTAGCTCTGTAATAATTCAAAACATATGATAGGCATTTTATTTCAATTTTTTATTTTATTTATTTGTTCTTATTTATATATTTATTGACGTGAGTGAATAGTACTCTATATCTTTGTGTGTATGATTTGCTGACATAACCATACGATATATATATATATATATATATAAATGAATAAGATTGGGTGCTTTCAGACAACATACTGTGTTCACCACAGACTTAAAATTTGACTTTTCTCTGGAACCATTAGTAGTAGACTAAAGATACTAATTTGTTCAGTATTTAAGCTGGTTTTATAGGGTGATAGTTATATAATTTTATAAAACTATCGTTTTCCAAATAAAAAACTGTTTTTTTAACATTTATAAGCCCATAACTGTTGAACCATTATTCTAAAGACAGGTCTCATATTATTTGAGATCTTATTACGTATTAATTATGAAATTTTAATAACAATTTTCACAGCGGATTTTAAGAAGGGCTTTTCACATTTTTCGAGAGGTTTTTAGAGTTAAACCACCCTTAAAATTATGCTTATTATCATCGTTATATTTTCCACAAATTTTCAGTTAAATACAATACTACTTGTAAAATTTACCAAAAATAATTTTTTTTAATATTTTAAAATATATTATTTTTATTAGGTTAAAATGAAATTTGTTCGTAGACTATATCATTTTCTCTTTGGTCTATAATGAACCTAGAGGTCAAACGATTTTTAAAACGCCTTCTGCTACAATGTAGCTATTTGTAATACTCCACAATAACACTAGCGTATAACACTTAGGAAATAATATACTGTAAAAATATGTTACAGAATATTATGCATAAGACTATAAAAATAAACACAACTACATATAAAACTGTATTGATTGTGTACTGCCTGTTGGCAGGTGCCATGGACGGAGGAGAGAGACGTGTGGTGGCATGATGAGATGGAGAGTGCCTCGACCTCCTGCAACCCAGTGTGGATGGATGCTGAGGATCCTCTCTTCATGTTGTACACCAGGTAAATACAGTAAAGGGGAAGACTAGATGTCAGGCTCTAGAGAATTATTAGACAGCAAAAAAACCAGCCAGACAAATTTTCTTACAGAATATTGAACAACGACTAAAAAGAAGGGATTCATAATAACGGGAAAGGTAATGGACAGTCAAGCTAATTCTCAGAGAGATATAAAAGAATCTGACAACAGATTCAGATTCAGGCTCGGGCCATGTAACACTCTTAGAGGACTCGTATCCCCTCACTCAACAGCTCTAAAGTCTCCTAAGCAATAAAGGGCCTACCTCATGGAGCCCTTTATTTTTCATACCCTAGGAGCACACCAAGTAAGCAACCCACCTCTAAGGCATCCCTTCCAGGTGGACAGTAAGGAGCATCCACCAGATTACTCTCTGAGAATCCTGGTCCAGACTCAGCCGAGAGTCAATTCCAGTGTTACTAACACCATTCTTGTATATTTTTGTTCAACAACCAATATACAATCACTACAGCTTTATATGAAACTAGCTTACCCGGTGAACTTTGTAACGCCCTACAGTAAATATGTGTTAACTTTAAGATTGGCGATGTTCCAAAGTTAAATAGCATTATGGCTTTGTTGTGAAAGATTTAGATATACTGGATCGCGGTGTAGTTATGAGTCATTCTCAAGTTATGAATGGTGTTACTAACACGACTTTATTTTATTATTTAGATAGATAATAAAAAATAAATCAATCAAAACATACAATAATATGGCATTTATTAATATACACACATTTATTTAATTAGACACAGAATAAAAAAATAGATATACAGGATATATCTCCTATAAACCCCTAAAACTGTGAAGTATCAACGTGTCAAATTTGTACAGTATTTATTTACTTGATTGTTTTAAATTGACGATTGCTACAGAAGGCATTGAATAGCAATTCACATTGCTAATGGAAAGTAAACCAACAGCTGTAGCTTTAGAAATGAAATTTTTTGATTGCATAAAATTGTTAAACAAATTTACTCCCCATAAGGTTAACTGGGGACTTTGACCCTCTGTAGGGCAGGATTCTTTAGGAGTTTCAAACAATCCTTTCTTAATGTGCATCTTAAATAGAATCTGTGTACCAAATTTGAAGCTCCAAAGCCTTGTAGTTTTTGAGAAAGTGTCAGTTAGATTTGGGTATTATGTGTGTGTACTCGTATAGTTGTGTTTATTTATATCTACTAATGCATAATATTCCATAACATATTTTTACAATATTTTATTTACTAAGTGTTATGATCAACTTCATCAAATTTATTTGAAAACAAATTGAAATGAATCAAACTCCCAGAAGAGATTAAAAGGAACCAAGATTATATGAAAGCCAGCCTAATTAACAGGACTTCCTATTAATTGGCTGCTTCATTTTAAAACACCCAATTTTATATGTGTTAGAGAGAGAATGCTGGGTCCACAGACGAAATAGCCTCGTAAGGATTTTTTCTTGTGTATGTAAACGATAAATTGTATATTTTACGCTGGCATTAACATTTTGAATCTTGAATAAAATAACATAACGGGTTAGCATCAACTTTAAAAATTAAAATATATTCAAATTTAAATATTTCCAGTGGATCAACGGGCAAACCAAAGGGAGTGTTGCACACAACTGCAGGATACCTCCTTTATGCAGCTACAACGTTCAAGTATGTGTTCGACTATCACCCTGGTGACGTGTATTGGTGTACGGCAGATGTAGGCTGGATCACTGGCCACACTTACGTTGTTTACGGACCTCTCGCCAACGGAGCTCAGTCTGTCATTGTAAGCTACATGAAAATGAGCCAATCTAAGTTTTATAGCTGCTGATTGTTTTACGTTCATACAATAGCTGCGACAGTAGTTAATTTTAGTATGGTACATTTAAAATATCATTATGATACTAAGCAATAAAGTTTTATAATAAAGTATCTAAGTGAAAACTTAATAAGTACACTAGTACTACTATTTTTGAAGTTTATATTGTAAAGCTACATAACTGTTATAAAACAATGGAAATTAATTTCTTTATGAGGGTGGCTGCCTCTTCAAACCTTACCCCCTCCAACATTGTGTGTGGGATATATCAAGCAACGACAGTAGTCAGTTGACACAGTACTAGGTAGTAGTAGTAGGTAGGTAGTAGTACTGATAAAAACTGATGGACAACTCTGAGATACAATCTTCAACCATCGTTGATTCAGGTTTGGAGTCTGTTTTGCTACTATGACACTATCTCATCCAGAGAAACTTCACAAGCACCCTGCATTCCCAAAAACCAATCAGTCCTGATCTATGATCTGGTATATTAATATCCATGCTCCAAAAATTTTCTGTGGAGTAATGCAATATAATGCAAGTAGAGGCTTTACTTATCCTAGTGAATTTGCGTATTTGACTTTCTAAAATAACCTTCTTTTTATCGATTTTATGTTTACAAATATTTGTATGAGTTTTATCAAGTACAAGTAAAGACTCATTGTAAGATGTAGGAAATAAATTGATGGATGATTTTTTAATCATCCTAGTGTATTAATTGAAAATAACTATTGGTTTGTATAGTTCAATTTCTATTGATAACCTCTAGCATTCAGGGCTTGTACAAAGATAAACTTATATCCAAAATTATAAAAAATGGGCTGGCATAATGAACAAACTTTCATATCCAAATGACAAAGTAGATATTATTACTATAGCTCCTGACGTTTTTCACATTGCAGTTTGAAGGTACTCCATTCCATCCCGACAATGACAGATACTGGTCAGTGATAGCAAAATACAAGGTGAATCAGTTCTACACAGCCCCAACTGCCATAAGAGCCTTGATGAAGTTTGGGGATGGACCTGTAAAGAAGTAAGAACAGAGGTTACACCTCACTCCTCATTACTTTTGTACCTGATACAATGCACAACAATCATTAAAATTTGTACTTGTATGAGGTGAATGTGATAAAGGAATTATAAAATTAAAGTATTAATTAAGCCAACTACAATAACTGGGATGGTGGCGACATCCTGTAATCCAGCTACTTGGAGGTCACGAATTGTGGATAGTTGTGAGTGATGTTCGGTGGGTGTAGTGTTCTCTTGTGTGGATTAACGTCCGCACTATTGAATACTGCGTTAATCCGTAAAGACCATCCACATAATTAGACCAATTCGTAATTCAGAGGCCGTGGTTCGGATTCCACGTTAAACTGTAGGTCCCTTGGCTGCCATCGGCTGTTGGGCTGTTAATTAACAGTCCTGTCTTAGGAACATGTTAGCCTTAGTCAGTAACAAGACTACAAGATCGCGCCACAATCATCTTACACTCAATTCTCATTCATACTTGGCTTAAAATACCTACCTTGTAGTATGGTCGCCATTTCAATAATCTAATCTAATCTAATCTAATAGTTAGAATGAATTTGTAACTGCAAATTTCCTTCTGGTAAAATTGGTCTAGTACCAGATTTTTTTATATTGAAAATGAAAATGTATTTTTTCTATTGAATAAGTCATATTTTATTCAAGCAGATCACTTTTTATAGGGTAAAAGTAATAATTACTTTGTAATTAATAAATAATTAAAAGTAACAATTAGTCTACATTAAATTATTATTACTTCTTAATTCTTAAATAACATTAATAGTTTTGAAAAAAAATTTATAATTGAAAATTATAATAATAATTCTGTGGCCTACAAGTTAAGTTTTGCCTGCTGCGGGTTTAATTGTACGTTATAGAACAATAATTAGTGGCACATAGTCTGCATTCTGCATAGCTCTCTTCACCGTCTTATTTTATAACTTTCTTGACTTTGCTGCTAAAACTATTTGGCTTCCCAGGATATTTAGCAGCACATATTTTTGTTACCAAATGCTGATTTTCAATCTGTGAAAATGAGAAACTTTACATTATATGTTACTTGACACCCGTTTTGAAGTGTCTAATGCAATGAAAATATATCTGTACAGTACATTTATAATAAACCAGACAATGTTATTATTATAATAGGTGTCTTATATATTCTTAAAATATTCCAGACACAATCTGAGCAGTTTGCGGGTGCTGGGATCTGTCGGCGAGCCTATAAACCCTGAGGCATGGATGTGGTATTACAAAATGATCGGAGGAGAGAAGTGCTCCATTGTCGACACATTCTGGCAGACGGAGACAGGTGGACATGTCCTCACACCCCTGCCTGGCGCCACCCCCATGAAACCTGGCTCTGCGGTGAGTTGCTGTCATAGAGAGAGCTCACAGTCAAAATACAACTAATTTGATTTTTCACCAGCAGTCAGCTTAAATATTTTTCCTAATGGGTTGGATGGATAAACTCGGAACCCTCAACCTCTATCAGTAACTTGATAAGTAATTTTATTGCTTACAAACGTAGTACTGGTATGTTTTCAGTATGTTTGTAGTCATCATCATTGGTTGAGACTATTTTTCACAAATAGATTAAATTAAAGTACTTTTCATTTGTCATCTTAATCCGTGAAATTTTGAAATATAGCCTAACTATTGCTATACGTTATGAACAAAATATAGTAATATCGTAGATTCATTTCTTTAAGTTCGCAATGAAGATCTTTAACACTTACAACCTCACAAGCGCATGAAGCGTACAGAATATTTATTGATTTGAGTATAACAAACTTATTTATCATATGTTTGTATGTAAAAAAATAAATTAATTGGTAAATGGAAACTTTATAAGAATAAGTTATTAAAATATTACAATCAGTATTAGAATTAATATGAAAAACATGATAACTGTTTTGAAATCTTGGTACAATGTTCAGAGCAACAGTGTAAGGTTATCATTTTGACATTCTAAATGATAATTTTGGCAAACAAGCTTTAAGATTACAGATTTCTTTGCATATTTAGTAAAGTATATATTTTCATTTATAATACATATCTATATTTAGTAGGAGGTTCCTAATCTATTTCTATATAATTTTTCTTCATCCACTTTAGATGAATAGATGAATATACTTGCGGATTCATTTGTAACATCATAAAATGAATAAGCGGTAAAATAACTGAGTCTTTATGTGTTGATAATTCTCTCTGAGATCATATATTCTGTTTTATTGTAACACTAGTTTTATTAACTATTACAGTATATAATAACTACACATTAAAAGCAGCATTATTTTTTTTAAGACAGTACTAAAGACACTTAGTCAAGAATTAGTAAAACGTTCCATCAGTTGTTTTTCCAAACATTAAATAAATTTCTCTTTATTAATTAGCTATATAACTCTGAGGGTTTGTATTAATTAGAGCTTACCCAGCCTAGCCTATTAAACAGTTTCTGAATTTAAAGAAGAACGTAGAGGGTATTTAGTGGGTCCCATGTCCCATGGGTTCTGCCCCTTTGCAATGGAGAGTCCCACACTACAAGCTGGTCACCTATGTTCAGTAACAGTCATACTTGAGTGGATTGAGTACAGAGCCTCTGTCTCAAGTCTATACTCCGGAAGACACATTAAGCCATTGGTCCCAACTACATGAGATAAGTCATGTCAGAAGCTCTTGTGTGACCTGTAGACTCTGATAATAGACTTTGACCAAAACATGTTTACATTTTTCCTATATGCATAGAATATTTCCCTAAATAATTAGCTAGATAGCATAGGCAAAATAATGGAGTGGAGCATTCATTTTTGAGTCACATCTAAACTCAATAAAAACTAACCTGATATAGCGTTAAGACTTATATAGGTCCCAAAGGTGCATCTCTTTGTTTACGATGTGCCCTGTAACATTGCAGACATTCCCTTTCTTTGGAGTGTTGCCAACTATCATGTCAGAGGATGGCAAGGAGATCACTGGTCCAGGGGAAGGCTACCTCGTGTTCAAGCGGCCGTGGCCTGGCATGATGCGCACTCTCTTCGGAAACCACGAGCGCTTTGAGCAAACTTACTTCGCCAAATTCAAGGGCTACTATTGCACCGGAGACGGTAAGTTTGAAATACACTGTAATAAACCTCAAATTTTTATTACAAAAGAAAAGTCATAATTTGTATTGTGTTAACAAAATAATGCCTGTTTGAATTTATATGGTTGTATATATATATAACCTGACACAGATTGATTCTTAAGCTATAAATCGATAATTAAAGACACGTAGATACGTGGAACATGTGTATTGGTGTATTTGGTAGGATGTGGGTAATCTGCGGAGGGTTTCTTTCTTAGGCGGAGTGGTCACGGCGGAAAAAGTGGCGGCGCGGCATGAAGTATTATTAGACCTGTTATTTATTAGCACTAAATAAAAGTGAAAGTGTTCTACACTCCCATATTATTGATGGCTGTGAGTTATTCGTTTGCTAAACATCACTTGGCGCTTTCTTTAGTTACTTTGATTGAAGATTTGAAAATTGAAAAAATTGATTGAAAAAAGTTCTAAAATGTTTATTTTAGGGCATTTTGAACCTAAAACATGTTTCTAACTAAATTAACTCCATGTTGCAATGCAATTTAGTGAACAAAATTTACCCTTTTGAGGTGTGTTTTGAGTTTTCACCCTTACTCCTTAACAGCTCTCAAATAATGACATTTTAAAACATCACTACTCCTTAAAGGGTTATTATTGTTTGTGAACTCTATGCCTTCAAAGGTAAATAATAATTTTCTCCATTTATTTAGGTTAGTCCCACTGTAAGTTGATAACCTTTCTAATTTTATGGTCTTAGCAGTAGCTTAAATAAGGTTTCATGCAGAATTATACCCATATTAGGAGTCTACAATACCTTCGTCATCATTATTTTAGTCCTATAAGAGCATTGTTGATTTTTTGACAATATTACTGACCATAAAAAAGTGACTTAAGGTAAAGTGACTACCTAAGGTAGACTTTTAATACTATTTTATACACTTTTTACACATCTTGTTTTGTATTTTGAAACATATTTGTCAAGTGTTTGTGCTCGTTACTGCCATAAGAACTTGGAACTGCCTTCATCTACTTCTACCCTGGGTAGAAAAATAAGTTTTTTCAATCCTTGTAAAATAGAATAAACTTGAAAGTCGTCACTTCATATACACGATTGTAACTTCCCAGTAAGCCAAATAGCAGGTATTCATGACCAAATAAGAGCCCCCTGATATGACACACACCGCCCACCATCATTCCCCACCGAGGGGGGGGGCATCTCCTCAAGAGACATAAATTGCTTTTTCCCTAGTCTCTTGTGACAATATTATTGTCATTTTAAATAAAAAAAAGATATTACTGTTGTATTATTTACAATTTGACGTTTATTAACAAAATTTAACAAACTTTCCTTAAAATTGAAAATTAAAAGTTGAAATCCTTAACATAATGGTGAAAATTATTCAAAGCTAGAATGCAGTTGTGTTGATAATAGTGTTGTGTTGCTGGAATTCTGAAATTTTTGCCGGAACTGGAAGATGAATAGACAATCTTGAATCCATCACTGCGTAAGAGTGTCGTTCGTGATGTTGATGCTTAGACTTTGAGATCCATCACCGGAGATTCCACCGCAACAACGCCACTAAGAATTCGGTTTCCATCATTGGGGATTCCACCGCAACGACGCAACTAAGAATTTTGTCTCCATCATTGGGGATTCCACCGCAACGACGCAACTAAGAATTTTGTCTCCATCATTGGGGATTCCACCGCAACGACGCAACTAAGAATTTTGTCTCCATCATTGGGGATTCCACCGCAACGACGCAACTAAGAATTTTGTCTCCATCATTGGGGATTCCACCGCAACGACGCAACTAAGAATTTTGTCTCCATCATTGGGGATTCCACCGCAACGACGCAACTAAGAATTTTGTCTCCATCATTGGGGATTCCACCGCAACGACGCAACTAAGATTTTGGTTTCCATCAATGGGGATTCCACTGCAACGATGCCGCTCCGAATTCGGGTTCCATCACTGAAGATATTTCATTTGTAAATTTTAAGCAGGCATCTCAACAACTCAACTCCAACCTTAATTTGAATTTCTTTTCATCAAATTTTATTTATACATTAAGATTAATTTTGAATTGAATTAATTGAAGAATTTTGAATTTTGATTACACAGCATAATTTTGAAGTACTTAATAAAACATTAATCCTCGGTTGTCATGGTTTTCTGTTACATTGTTATACTATCAAATGCATATTCTTCACTTATAAGATATAACAATCATTTCCTTATCATGACTTTTTAAATTGAAATAATTAATTCAAAATCAAACTGTCTATTATGCTTAGCTTGTTCCCTTCATATATTCCCTTGTAGGAATTTTGTATTAGTGGTTTAAAATTAAGATTATCTCGTGATCCACCCCTTGGACTTTTTTAGTTTTAGAATGAAAAAAGTGGTTACTCGTTTATTACAGTTATCACATACTACTTATTTTATTCTGAGGATTCAAAAATATTTAAAGGATTTCATTTCAGAACATAATAATTATGATTATTATTAGATTCTAGTAATTATTAATAGATAAATAAAAGTAAAATTACTCAAAGCTGTGAGACAGGCCCAAAACTGGCAATTGCACTTAAGTTTACTTAGGAAGGAATCCTTTTTTCCCTGTAGAAAAAGTAAACAGATTTGATTCTCATCCTTGTGGTCCATAAGTTAATTTTATTACCAGTTCATAGTTGTGTTTTATTGAGAAACTTTAATATACAATTCACATTTTAGCTCTTATTTATATTTTTTTATTTTTTCAAAACCCTATCAGGATGATTTGGATCCGGATAAACTGAACTTAACTGTATTTACATAACTTGAGCAATACGATTAAGTTTTGCCAAATTTACAACATTTGGATTATTTTGTCATTGAATATATTTGAAAGGTACACTACTTTATATCCGAGTGAGTTATATAAGTATAAGTTGAAAAAATTAGATTTTAAAGATCACACTTTCAGGAAAGCAAATGACAAGGATCAGTATATGTTTAGAACATTTGATATATACAACAAACCAAGATTTTGTAACACGTACAGAAAAAATACTTTAAGTCATGTAGTAAACTACCAAAAATATTCAACGATTTACCTTTATGACTAGAAAGAGCCAAACTTTTCAATTGTATAAAACAGGATTTAATTATTGAAAAATACATTTCTGCTAAGTAGTCATAATTTTGGTTCTGATTCTGATTCCGAGCACGGTCTCGATCCCGAATATGACGGATTAGAGGGGTTCTACTGTAATCCATTTATATAATAAATACAGAAAAGCAAGGCAAAAAGTTAGTATGTCATTAAATAATGAGTTGCATACGTATAGGTTTGAAATGGTTTTCTGTATAAGATATTTTTATTTTTTCTTAAATACCTATAAGCTAGAGATAAATGTAGCACTGCTTTGTAAACCAAGGACTCTTGCGGAAATAAATAAATCTGAATATTTTAATTTAGGTGCCCGGAGGGACGAGGACGGATACCTTTGGGTGACTGGTCGTGTGGATGACATGCTCAACGTGTCAGGTCACCTTATGTCTACTGCGGAGGTCGAGAGCTGTCTGGGCGAACACCCTGGGGTGTCGGAGGCGGCTGTTGTGTCCCGCCCCCACCCTGTAAAAGGCGAATGCCTCTATTGTTTCATTACGCCCAACCAGGGTGTCGCATTCACGGACCAGATGGTCAGCGAACTCAAAGCTAGAGGTAAATCTACTCATATAGTTTTAAGTCGTTGACAAAATTCTTCTAATAAATGTGCCTGTTTTATAAAATAAAGAGATCATAATTTATTTGGTTTGCAGAATAAAGTGTACACAGTTTTAAGTTAGTTTTACCAATGAAAATATCCTTCATATTTTCATTATGATATTATGAAGCCTCCGGATTGCTGAGAATAAATTAAATGGTTGAAATACCTCTATCTGTAGCAATCTTAAGTAGTTGAAGTTGCCACTTTAGTTTCGTTCTACATAGGGCCATCATCAGGCACAAGGATACTTTTTCTCTGATTTCTCACTTCATATAAAGGTCGTCAAATTTAAAACACTGACACACGTATAACACATTTAAAAAAAACATTTGAAACACGTTAACACATATCTGGCCAAAACCGTGGAGTGAGTGGCGCCGCGATACTACTCCTGCTAATGTTTCGTCTAGACTAGACGAAGTTTTTTTTTAGTGTAACAAATACAATGTACGAGAGTATTCAAATCAAGAGATCTTCGCCAACTGGTCCCCGTGTCATCCCTCCCACATTCAAGATCCCATAGCTGCAAAATCTTATAACATGTACTGTAGGTCTAACTTAAACAACTGAGACCTTGTTGTAAGTGATGTATGACGTCCTATGTCATATATTTTTCATACCCTCAACGTTTTGTGTTCGGTTTTGGGTTTTTCGTCTACTTTTCACTTGTTTTATTAAAATAAATAACGGAAGCAATAAAAAGTTATGTAAATTGTATCTAAAAGAAAATCCAAAAGTGATTTATTAAAGTCACGGTGTCATGTCGAGACAGCACTAGATTATTGTGGTAGTATTGATAACGATAGGTAAAACAGTGTTTGTATGGCCCACCCAGAGACAGCTAGAATAAATTGTCTTAAGTCAAAATTATAGTTCCAAATCAATCAAATAAATCATTGAAAAATATATTTTCTATATAAATCAAATCATCAATTATACGGGGAAAAAATTTAATGTTGTGAAAATGTTAACGGTTTTATAAATAAACCTTTCGTCATTGTTATTTCCTCTGTTTAAAAAAAAAAGTTAGGGATCTTTGAAAAAAAATATTTACTATCATAATTAAATTTTTCCACACAGCCGATTTAGAAATTAAAAAAATTGAAGTACAAAATTCACAGAAAATGTTATGTAATTTTCAGTATATTAGAATGCGCTACTAAAACCTTTGGGAAAGGAGTGAAATCATTTCCCTTTAATTTAGCCTGAGACATTTCAATTTTGAAAAAACTCCCTCCGTCACAGTGTAGGAAATTGCACTAGACTACTCCACACTAAAATAAGCGTAGTTTACGCAGAAAATGTTAATTTTGTGACAGCATTACTAGCTACATGATAGTTGTAAACAACTAACATATGGTAAACATATGGTTGAGGTGTCAAATTTAAGGTAAAGTGGTTATCTAGGGAATTAAATTATTCTTTAAAAACATGTATTAAAAATTATTACCTTGCAATTTTACTCGATAATTGACAAGACGCATCTAAACTACTACGCAACTAAATAATGAGTTTTAATTAAAAAGTTGTAAATACTTTTTACGAAAAAATATATAATTCCTTTACCTTTAATTTGACTCCTCAGCCATTTATCACAACAATCGATTGATCTGTATCGCTGTCAAAAAATGAACATTGTTCTTATGGACAGGAGTCCATAATAGTGGTGGGAGGTATTGCATGATCTTTATACGGTATTCAACTCTTCAAAATGTCCCTTATGTAACCTAGAGTATATATTCTAGTATTGGTTTTAACTCGGGGGATTTATATCCCCTCTCATGAAAAAACTGTATCCACGCCATTGTCGAAAAAAGTCAAGAGACAAGAGGGAACAAAGGTGAAAAAAGTCAATGGAATATGTGATTGATAACCAAACAAATTTTCAGAAAACTAATTAAACCAACTATATTGTGTCATGAATTTACTTTTTTATTGAAGACGTATAGACTTAAAGAAGAATAAACAACTATAACGATGAATCACAATATTTATATATGCTGAACAAGTTTTCACTCTAATTATTTTATTTCTCTTACAGTCCGGGAGAAAATTGGACCATTCGCTATGCCGGATGTTATCCAGCATGCTCCTGGCCTTCCCAAAACAAGATCCGGGAAGATCATGAGGCGTGTTCTGAGAAAGATCGCAGTGAACGATCGCAACGTTGGCGACACCTCCACTTTAGCTGATGAGAGCATCGTTGAGCAGCTCTTCAAAAACCGACCGGAAGGAAATAAATAGACCAATATCTTTGTCCAAATGTAACGCACCGCTTCGCCAAGCTTTATTGTATATTAACTGAGAAACGTGTAATTTATTTTACAATTATAGTTACCTAAACTTGTAAATTATTTTTAAATAGGTACAAAGTTAGTATAACTATCATATTTATTTTTGTTGACGTTTTAGATATTTATTGAAAAGTCCATGTACTTTTAATTATTACTGTATAAAATGAAATGCGCTTATACTTATACTTAGATTATTAGTTAAATAATAAATAATTAGCATGAGTGTAGTATATTGTTGTTCTGCACATCACTCATATGCTTGTTCATTCATGTTATTTATTTATTACGTAACTAAAATAACAGTACCCCTAAATCAAGATCATTATATATATATTTATTTATTCACATACTGGCTATTAAATCAAAAGAAATAAGAGGCAGAGGATAGCTGGGCCGTGTCTCTTATCGCCTTAACACAGTGACAATATGAAAAAAGGCAAATAAGCTGTTAAATACTGTACACTTGTTATTACCAGCATTGTAAAAATATTGTACAGATCATAATAAATGTTTGAGCAATCATTGTCATTTGTGATTAAAAAATACCTAAATTCAAGATTGAAAAAGTACATGTGGTACCTCTGAATACTTGAGGAGCTTTTTATTCAACAATATTTTATAATTCCTCTTACAAGAGTTTTACTGGCTATATGTCTAACCTATATATTTATTTATCTAGGTCAGCCTTATAAAAAAAATTCAGAAATGTTGACACTTCAAGACTAATGTCAGTTATTACAGGAGAATATTTTACTTAAAGCATTATTGTAACACGGTCATTCATAGCAGAAAAACTGGTAGGCTTATAATTTCAAATGTAATTCAACATGAGCTTTCGGTGTAACATTGAGGATATTTCTTGAAGCAATGTTGGACTCAAGGAGGTGAATTAGGCTGTTGATCTGAATTAGACTAAAAGGAACAATAACCTGACCACATTTGAATCTAATCAGTGGACTACGAAAAAAGTTTACATGGTTAAAAATTACATTCCAATGTGGTTACTCTCCGGTTTATAATGAATGTCAGATGCAATCACGAGGCTGTGATTTGGGCATTTGGACACCTATAGTCAGAATCATTGATCTTTTTTTATTTTGCTAAAAGTACTTGGTACTTATGAAACCTTAATAACTTCAAATTTTGTTTATTGTACAATGTATTGAGTGTTACAGCATAACTATCATTGTTTAAAGACAGTTTTTTAAGTGGGTAAAAAGAATAAATAACGTTTAACAATAATTACAATAACTCCAAATTTCCACTCAGTTAGGCGGTTTTGGAGTTATTGAGCCAATAGAGAGAAATCATCTTTATTTTCACAATCCTATAAAATTTTCACAATTCCTTATACCAGAATAGGGGGTAAACCAAACATACTGTAAGGACTGAACGAATAACGTTCCACACTCATATTTGATTTAAGTATTAATTTAACACTGACTATGAAGGGGAGACCAGCGATCGACTGTCAGTTTTTATCTACGCAATCAAAACATAGGTTTTACTGAGTAATATTTTAAAACTATCAATAACCAGCCTAACTTAAATCCGCAGAGTGCTGGATGTCGGCTGAAGGCTTTTTCTATCAGTCGTTCAGTTGGTGGAAAGAATCGCGACCCCCCCTCCACCCCCGTTTTCCTGGTAATAATTATACATAGTAAATATTATTTTATGGGATTTTTCAGATAGTTCACAACAACTTCTGATTGGTTTTGTAAATCTTTAGTTTAATGTTTCAGAGTTTAATCTGGGATGACTGTGTAAGTAAATTTTATGACCCTAGAAATCAGTGTTATATGAATAAGATACCAAACATTTTGAAATGAATACCTTATGCTTGTGATGAAGTAAAACACATACATATCACTGTGGTGGTTGCCTTTTATTAAAAGAAATGTTATAATGTCATGTGTTTTTATTGACCCTTAGATTTTTATTTAGTTTAAGCTCCAAGAACTCAACAATGACTCGACAGCATCTGAAAATCTCAATTAACCATGATGACAAGCTTGTTTCTGTTATGATTGGAAATACTCTCTCATCTACTTACATTTCCCGATCATTATAATACATTCTAGCTCAAAATAGCAAATAAAAAAGTTTTTGTCATACAGCTTAAAAAACAGCTGTTTTAGATATATGTGTTCAAGAGCTAAAGTTGTTCTTTTTCTTCCTAGGACTAATCTTATTATTATGATGATGTTTTTAGTCCTAGGCTGCAGAAGAGCACTGTTGATACTTTTGATTCAAGGTCAGCATTTGATTGTAGATATCGATAAAGTAACTGCAACAATCACTATCGATTGTAAAACTTTTAACCCTTTAACCGCGGCATAAGTTGGCGCACTGCGCCATTTGCCGTCGCCTCCCACATTTGATACTGCAGAGTACGGACGTAGTTTCATAAAAATCCCCTAGAATGCAGCACAAAATGGTCTGTCACTTCTCATGGTCAATGTAGCAGTCATAGCTTGAAAAAAACTAGCAGACGACTTGTACTCATGATAGAATCAGCTGAGAACGTCAAATCCAAGTTAACTCGGGTGTCCCAGTAAAGGGGTTAAGTGACGAACTATCGAATGGTTAAGATTGAACTATCGATAATAATAACTAACACTGACATAACTGAAACAAACAATCAGGAATCAAGAAAGAACTGCTACAACGTAAGTAACATAACAGCAGATTACAGTAGTCTAAAGTAACAAAAATAGTAGACAACTATTGACACTATAAAACAGGCAATAATTTATGTTTTACGAGTTTGTTTAATTTTATTTGCAGTATGATTAAAATATAGTTCATCACGGCCAAAATTGGCTTTTTGATACAGACTCGCACATTTAACAACCTCAGTACGCTTCAGCTGTTAAAATTTGTACTTGTATCAAAAACACCCATTTTTGTCACTAGTGATGAAATGTACTATTTTTAACTAGTCATATAAAAAAATGAAAAAGCAATGGATGAAGTTGCATGGCAGAAAAAAGATGAGTGTGAGAGTTTTTGGTCCTAGAGATGAAATATACAATTGAATGGTAACATAAAAAATGGTTTAAAAAAGAAAGAAAATTTGTTTTTTTAAAGCATCATATATTATATATTTAGTTAGAAACACGAAAGACATTCAACAGTTCACAGAATACCGATGACATTTCGCTCATGGCTAGTCGACATACGTGTATAATTTATTTTGTACAACACAGTAAAAATTTGGATGGCAATATTTTGTATTAAAATTATGTAAGAAATTTTTATTAAAACATACACCAACAATTTCTACCCAAGCTTTCTTCTAACACACAATAAATCTATAGACATAGAAAATTTTACTATGCAAACTGAGGATTGATTTAAAAATAGTATGTAAATAAATAATAACATCACTTGAACTACTACATCGAAATTAAAACAACTTAAAATTACATTGCACGTATAATTTTAACTAAATTCACCCTTATACATTTACAAATCATAACTTTTGTCTAATAAAAGAGATTTTGGTGTAAAGTATGAACAGTAATACAGATATAAAGCAACAAATGTGATGTTAGTTTTTAAACCCCTTAGAAATTAAATATTATGAAAAATACGTGGCTTTATAATGTAGATTTCATCCTCATATCGGATGGATTCCTTCAAAATGGTAATAGTAGACAATATGTTTTGATCAAGGCTGATATTTTGAAGAATATAAATAATACTAAAGTACTAAATAATAAAGAGACAAATAAGATCAATGTATACTAGGTTTTGTTGATTTCCAGATTTATAAAATAAATAATATCAGAGAGCACACAGTCTTTTTTAGGTTTACCAATTCAACAAAATGCTTAAAATGCAAATTTACATAATACTAAAAGATGAAAAATACTGAGCACAATTTAGTCTGTACAATATTCAACAGTAATACTAATCTTAAAATGTAACTACAACAATAATGACCGATAAACACAAAATGCTTGCCACTAGCTATATAGAGTTCAAAATGTGCAACCTAAAATTAAGCAATTTACTGATTTTAGGCAATGGGATGCCAAATACATGGAAAATAAAACCTTTTGTTACAAAACAAATGAAGCAAGACAAAATGTCCATTATAGAGAAAATACATCTGCCATTTCCTCTTTTTAAAAGTATATACAATTTAGTGCACAGGTACAGTGCAATGAATTGATTGTTACAAAAAATTCTTGACAATAATGTAATTTAATATAAAAAACCCTAAAAGAATGTGTTTTTTTATTTAGTTTAATAAAATACAAATAAAGCTGTAAGAAATTTATTTTCTGAGAAAATTCATCTGTTATATTCAGATCTAAAACATTGTATTATTTTTTTATAGATATGTCTTAGCTCGGGGGAAAGATGTATAGCAATCCTTCAGACCACATTTTGAAATGGAAGTGACGTCATAGGTTTTAAGGACAGCTGTTTAGAAGAGCTGAAAACCATCTTTTTGACATATCTATGATCTAAGCTATTTCCCAAAGGAAAATAAATACATTTTTTATTCAGATCTTTATTCAGATCTAAAACATTATATTATTTTTTATAGATATGTCTTAGCTCGGGGGGGGGGGGTATTTGCAGTCCTTCAGACCATATTTCGAAACAAAAGTGACATCATAGTGTATAAGGACAGCTGTTTAAAGGAGCTGAAAACTATCCTTTAGACATAACCATGATCTATTTCCCAAAGGGAAGAAAATGCATTTTCTAAGACCGGGCCCAGTCTTTTGTGGGATTTTAACCTGAATATCGGTGTGATGATTTTGATGTTGCTATGTGACTTTGTTTTACAGACAAAGATTTCATTCGCCGAGATCATTTATTAGTAGCCCAATCATCAAAAGGTAGCTGAACCCAGTCCAGGATTGAACTCGCTACCTTCAGCTTCAGAGTAAGGTCTATAACGACTAATCCACCCAGCCTATTGAAAGAGATTTGCAGCAGTAGTATTTACAAACATTGAATTTAGTAAATGAATACTGAGGATAAGTTAAATCATAATGTATATAATTTTTTTTTACATGTGTTTGTAATGGAACTCATTCTAACAGCTGGATCGATTCTGATTAAACTTTCAGGCATAATTAAGCATGATTTGAGGGTGGTTTCTGTGAAGTTTGGTGCAAATCCATACAAAGGGCTCCGCCCCAAAGGGCATAGAAGGGTGCAAGTTATATAAATTTAGTGCTTACAAAATTAAGAGCTATGATTAAATTATTTGAAAGCAATACGCTTTACTATCCAATTTCGTCTTAACTATTCATCAATGTATGTACTGTACAAAATGATAGGTTTTATTCGCTGCTTCAATATTTTACAGTTTTTGGGGATCATGTATTATTAATAAAACTCACATGTTTATATGTTGGCCAAATAAAAAATTTTTTATATATATATTACGGTACATTTATTATAATAATCAGCTGTTGTATATTTGCCAACAAATCTAAACCTAATTAATCTGTTTTGTACATCGCAGCAACATGCGATGGGTAACGCTAGTTTTTGTTACAATATTAATCATATTCAATTTGGTTACCTTAAAATTCATCATTTTTTAATGCTAAGGCTTTCCCTATCAGACATCTCTGATAAGTTTAACTATTTTAAATTAATACATCACTAACAAGTTAGACGCAAATATCATAGAAAGCGGAGATTCCAGCAAGAAAATGAAATTATTATTAATACAAGCTAATTACAAATAAAACTACAATCTACAATCTATTTTATACACATAGATTATTATCGGTAAGGTATACTTAAGACAACGTAGGCCTACAGCATGGCTCTAGTGCCTCTTGGATGGCTGAGGCTGATGAGTTGTTGATGGCGGTGGGGACTGCTCATGACAAACGTGTGCAGTCATTTCTTTTAATGGTTCCAGCTCTTTAGTGCTGACTAGGTCGAATTCTCTGACGAAGTAGTAGAAATGCTTGTAGCAAGTATTTACATGGGGTTCCTGAAAATTATTTGTTCAAGTTTAATAAGACTTCAGGAAATACAAGAAATTCTTCTCTGCAAAACTAAACAGGAGTTCGACCAAATATACAATCATGAGAAAAATAGAGCCTATAAAAGAGATACAAAATGATATGAAACAAATCTATAAAAAAAATGTTCATAAAAGTTTCCAGAAATTCATGTTCAATGTAGAATGGATAGTGCTTGAACCATTCATTTTTACTTATAAGATCTAAGTTATACACTATTAATGGCAAACATTCTATTAGAAGTGAATTAGAAAATACTTTTAAAAAGTGTATCTATAGATATAAATAAAAATATCAATTTACCACAAGTCTTTCTAGGGTTAAGTGCCTCTCTTGAATAAGTGTGTCTAGTGAGTAAAAAGGTTGTATAGCAAAATTTCAAACATGAAATTTTGTCTATGGCAGGCTTTGAAAGCTATCTTATTTACAGGTCATACCTTTTCAGCTGATAGGATTAAAAAATTCTGACAACAAAAAAATTATTATCAGAAACACAATTTTGGAAAATAAAATGTTATCTGGGTAGGCTACTTTGTTTATGCATTGCAACATTTAAGATGCAATATAATAGATACAAATATATTAATATAGTATAATAGACACAATATAATAGAAATAAAGTTTGGCGAGTACAATTGATTCTATAGAATAGCAAATTGAATTTTAATATTTTTAACAAGACTGGATCAATTATGAAAGATGTTGAGTATGGAATGCTGTATGAATTATTGTTCATATCCATCACAGTTAATATCCAGCCCTAGACAGTACATTATCAACCTTATCAATAGTTCTCCTGATAAGTGTGATAAATAAATGGGTTGATTACAAATTAACTTCCTGAGATAAAATGATTATTTCAATGTGTAAAAATAAGAAATATGACATTCAAGTATTCATCATCCTGACTCATTATAAACAGCCAATTATACACCAGAGTCCCGGTAATCTGAACTAATTCAGAACCCTGTTTGAATTATCTAGCTGTTCGGATTACCTGGGAATGGAGTGTAAAGTTACATTCAAATTACTGTACTAATAAAATCCATTATTTAGACCCAAACTATGTATCTACATAAATTAACTTATACCTTTCACATATAGGTTTGTCCACTACATCTTTTGCCTGAACTGTATCAAGTGTTCCTGCAAGGATAATTCAGAGGCCGTGGTTCGGATTCCACATTAAACTGTAGGTCCATTAGTTGCCATTGGCTGTTGGGCTATTAATTAACAGTCCTGTCTAAGGAACATGTCAGCCTTAGTCAGTAACAAGACTACAAGATCGCGCCACAATCATCCTACATTCATTTCTCATTCATACTTGGCTTAAAATACCTACCTGGGTAGGTCGCCATTTCAGTTAAAAGTATAAAGTAAGTAAAGTAAGATGTACTATCCGTTATGGTCTAGTTATTAGAAATATAAAACAGAACACACACATTGACACATACTTTTTAGGTGATCATACTTATCATACTCATACCCATCATCGTACTCACTATGGGAGATGAACTCAAATGTTCAAAAAGTAGTTCGCTGAAAAGTGAAGTAAAAGAGCAACAGTGTACTGCTGCATTTGTTAACGTGATGTTTATGAGACTATGGCACAGCTTTGCATTAGCTAAAAGGAATTCCTTGTTAGGTCAAAAGACGATAACTGAATTTTTATGTTCGAAAAAGTAAGTTATTGTGTTTGATTAACTGTGTGTGTGTAGTACTGTATAATTAATGATATTGTGCAGTAGATTAAAGTGTTATAATTCAGATTGCATTGCTTCTTTTTTAATTGAAACTCAGTAACCTTTTTTCCATCGATGTTCGGATTAGCCAGATATTTTAATTACCGAGGTTCAGATTACAGGGAATCTGGTGTATCAACTATTATAAAAAATACTAAATAGAGGCGCCTGGATGGCTGTTCGGTTTAAAACACCGGTCTACAGAGATTGAGGTTGTTGGTTTAAATCCCACCTGTGGCATTTATAACCAAAAATGCAATCTCAAGATCCCTGTGGTTCACCCAGCCGAGTAACTGAGAAAATACAACTTCACCTACACAGTGAAGGATGTGTTAAGCCGACCACATTTTCGTTCATTGAACTATAATGTAGGAAAAAAGCTGTGGCTAACTGGCTAAAATCCAGAAAAAGATTATTATTATACTAAATAGTGACATAGACTTCAATCCTTTCATGCTAAATCAATATGATGTGAAAAAATAACCAAGAGTCTAAGGAAAATAGACAAATACATAAAAAAACTACTTACAGCTCCTATCGAGACAATGCGATCAAAATGATGAATGTACACATGGACGAATACACGGAAGAGACGGGTTAGAATCTTCTTACAAAGAGGTGTGAATGTTTTCGGGAAAGGCACATCTGAAAAATGTTCAAAAATATTTATTTAGCTAATAATATTTTATTTTCTACTTTCTTCGAGGAGTTAAAATTCATCACAAAGATCTTCAAAGGTTTTAACTAATTATGAAGATTTAAACAAATCAACTTACAAAAATAAAAACTAATTTATCATATTTCACACCATATTGGCTACGTAATCTGTATTAGGCCCTATAGTATTTTTCAAAAGAGCTTACCTGTTGAAACAGGGAATAATGTTTCATTGTTTATCTGTGATTCAACCCAGTCCATCAACAGAGCAATATATTTTGGAGCTGGAAGTTGAGTAGGTTTCTTGTATTTACCACCATCTGCCCACAAGTATTCAAACCTCGGACCTCCGGACATAGTTGGACATGACTGTTCCGTGCAAAAGTCAGAGACCGTACCATAGATCAAATTTATTCTGTTGAAGAAATCCACAACTGGAAACAAATGATAAATAAAATATTATGAAATTGTTTGACAGAGACTATCTAAATGCTTTGGTAACTAACATGCTGTCATAAACAGATTGGACGTACAATAAAATTTTAATTAAGCAGCAGTTTATTTTGTTTCAGCTTAGTAACTCATTTCTTCTTCATAAATATAGATTATTTAAAAATATGTTATGATATTAGAAGATGGGCTTATGAAGAATATGGCAGAAAACAGAGTCAATATTATTTCTCAGATGAAATGTTATGGCAGAAGAGAAATCTAGAAATATTTAACTTACCATGTACTGCAATCCAGTCATTTAAGTCTTCTCCTGCAGGCAATTGTACAACGGAGCGCAAGTTTATACCAGAACTTAGAGAAGCTTGTGCTTGTTTATGTAAGGAATACCTCAAGGTACCAGGAGAAAATTTCTTTTTTGGCCTAAAGGTCTGTAAATAAAAAATTTTAAGTACAGTAAACCTAATAACAAAACTTATAAAGTAAAACTATAAAATCAATATTTTCAAAAAAATTTTTGATTATAGGGAATTATAGGGCCTAATATGATAAATTATTGGAGCCTTAAACACCCCTGTAGTTGCATACAAAGAGAATTTAGATTTATTTAGTAATTAATTGAGATGATTCAAACTAAGCTTAATCATTAGTTAAAAGATGAGGTAATAACAATCCACTTAGTATCCTTATGAATAACAATGGGAAAGAGTGAGAATCTTTGATGGCACAAAGATTTAAAAAAATTGGATTTCTCTGCATAAAAAAAAGAATTAGATTCTAAGAAGATGAAGCTGTAGGCCTATACAGTACTAGGTTTTACCACAACATATCAAATAAAAAATGATATACCAATTTTAACCTTTTCCACATAAAGCTAATACTGAGGCTCCAAAGAAAACTTACTGTACAGTATTTAACAGTTTCAATGGTCAATTTTGAATGACCATTGTTTTTTTTCTATCAAAAATTACCATAGTCCCCTTGCTTAAGTCTGACCTTATTACCAATGGTATTAGCTCCTTTCCTATGGGAAATCCCCTAAAAAATGGTTTTATTCAGCCGCACTCACCAGTGGATCAGGTCAGTAATATATTGTTATGGGTAATATCTAACAATTAACTTCTGTTTCGGTTAGTTACGGGACTTATCAAAAATATTTATTGGTAAATTCCATAACCTACTGAACACCTCAGAATAGTCGACTTTTGACTACACGGGAATTTTCTCCTTCTTGGGGAGGCTGGCAACCCTGAGGTAACATAGACTATGAGACTGTCTGTCCTGACTGACTGTCATAGTCCTTCCACCTTCCAGTGGTCATCTTCTCTCTTTTGGGCTTTAGCTCGCAATCTTTGTTCTTTTCTGCACTAATTTTGCCCAACCTCTTATCTCTCTTGGACCCCGCATTATGAGTGTCTTTTCTCTTCTTTCACCCCCAAGTCAAGGTGGAAGAGAGCATACGCCGGAGACTGTATGTCCAAGGGGGGACTAGGCTCAAGAATGCGAACTCTGGATACCAGGCGACCTTTCAGTTTCAAACAGCCTTCCATAAGTAAGCAGGGCTCTGTCTGGGGTGACCGACAATAGCTACGACCCTAGCTACTCGCAGGTATGTTTCAAACCCCTATGTTGACACGCCAGACAGAACATGGCCTCACCGGTCGTCATCTTCTGGGTGCAACATCCACATCTTTGCCATCTGGTGTTGTGGAAATGGCCGCACTAGCCGGAAGTGAAGAATGGCAATCATTTCGTGTTAAACCTATGGTGTGGAAGTGATGTGCAAACAAGCAACAAAGTATCTTAGGGTTTTCCAGGATCAGAAATTGATCTTGAAATCCATCGAGACTTTGTACTGTCGAAAGGATACGGAGCCCTTGGGGCCTGCAGAAGAACCTTTGGTAAGAAGGGGGGCTTTTAAAACAGAGATGGCAACCATAATTAGGGAGGGAAGAATGATCACTTCTCGTCAAATCTATGGTGTGGAAATGATCTGCAAACAAGCAACAAAGTATCTGGAGGTCCTGGGATCAGAAATTAACCTGGAACAACCATCTAGATTTTGCATGGTCCAAAGGATACAGAGCCTCAGGAGCCTACAAAAGAACCTTTAGTAAGAAGTGGTGCCAAAGTACCAAAATGACATGCAGCTCTCATTAAACTAACGGTAACCATGCGTCCATCTTCATTTGCCAAGACGAGCAAGCAACGAGGCTGGGAGAAGGACAACACTCCTGTTGTCCAACAACACTTGTTGTTCTCACACTTACCTCTGGTAAGTGTGAGCAGTCTTCTCCTGCCCACGGCAATTAAAGATGCTGATCGAACTGTTCAATTACACATAGCAAGCCAATAGCAATAACAATAACGTGGCTCTCTAAAGGGGACATCAGCCCAACTGGTGGGGCTTCTGATATAAGATGGCCCACTGAGGAAACATCTCAAGATTATCGGACTTACACATACGGAGTCCTGCACATTCTTGGAGGACATTGAGTTGGCTACCCATTCTAGCTCTACTACCTGGCATTGAGCCAGAGAAGGTTGTAAATCAATCCTTAGAAGGATCTTTCTTGTAGTGATGGTCAAAACCAGGAATTTTGAATCTCGAAATCGAAACTAAACAAATCAAAACTCAAATATCGAAACTCAACTCGAGGACTATTTATCAGCCCTTACCACCAAAAACCCCACAATAATTCAGAAACAAAAAAATGTATAAAGACTATTTACATTCCTGGTTACAGTAATGAAAATTAAATTAAAAACACTTGAATAACTATAATCCTAAAAACAATATTGGTTTCAGAACCACCTGTAAATCAATAATTGTTGTACGCCTATATTTTGCCTAGAATTCTTACATAATTTCATCACCAGTGAATAAATACAACCGATAACAATGATATTGAAGATTTATCAGCACGTTATTACCAGTAAAACAACAAAAATAACGTGAAACATTGGACATTTTTGACATCAGCAGTTTTGAATTTCACAATGACACGAAAATCAGAGCAGTTTCGATTTTCGAGAGTCACAAGTAAGTTTCATAAGTTTCGAGTATAGTAAGGAGCTGGGATGTCAGAACTGTTAATCTTTGTAAAAGGCCTAGATCTATGTGACTAAATCAATCAGGGTGCTACAAAAGTTCTTCAGGTTGAGTTAGCACAGGGTAGCAATACCCTAGACTTAATCAATGAAAAAAATTGTACGGAAGCAGAATTAAGGCCTAATTATTGACTCGGTTAATTCCCATTTGACTTAAAGTTATTGAACTGATCTGTAGGTTAGTGCAGCTGGATACAACCAGTATCTTTTCTGAAAAACCTGGTCCAACAATCTTTCAATTCGTTTATGAAAAAAACTTATGAAGAAAAATGTAGGCCTATTTGGGTTTGTAGTTAGTAACGTACTGCCATCCCAAAATGGGTTTGTGTGAAGTTACTAACTTGACTTAAGTTAATTTCTATACAGCTGTACAAGTAAAGTATTGCAGGTGGTAATCTATGAGTAAAATAAAGTCTTTTAGAGGAATTTTGTTTCCAAGATGATATAAATTGCTGGATAAACTAAACCCTAGAAGCAATTTCATAGGTTCAAGTCCATATAATATTCTTTCTTACCCATAATGATAAATACAAATGTAGGTTTTCAAGTCCTTGCCAGTAACATTATTTATCGTAAATAGTCATGAAAATTAAAACTACTATAACTGTAACATCCCGGAACTAGTCACCTCCGGACTAAAAGAAGAATTGAAGATGAAGGTACTGTTTTGGTAAATAAGGAATTTAAACCTATAGTACAAAGTTGTTATCTATTTTTTTATTCTTACCTAAATTTTCACCTAGCCTATGAATATTACATATAGCCTAACATTCCAAATGATAAATTAAAGTGCTTGTGACACAAGGTGTGATTTTCTAAATTAGTTTTTGAGTGAGTCAAATGATCACAAATCAGATGTATTCCAATATTTCTCTCAAATAAAATCCTAAGAATGACCCCTATCATGTTACAATTAATTGTGGAGTGATGTGTATGTGGTCTTCAGAAGGCTAGCCTAGGCCTGCATCAATTTAATCTAGTAAAATCTGCAACTTAAAATAGTAGAACAACAGTACTAAGGCTAGGGTCTCATCCTAACTTACCTTTCCTTTTTGAAAGAATTCCATGAAACCACTTAGTGCCATCCTTCCATAGTAATTAATTTATTGTGTCATAAAATTTTAAGAATTCTGTCTATTTCATTATTACGATTAACCCACCATTTGAACAATATACTCTTACTGCGTTGAATACAAACACCATAAAACTTGCAATAACTTGAGTAAATTTTTATTTGCGAAGTAACTAAACAGGGCAGACTAAATTGTAGTTTAAATTTAGTTTCCAAATCTTGAGAGTTTCAGAATGACAGAAGCAGAAAAGTAACCTCAAATGCCCAAACAACATAAAATGGAAATCACAGAAAAATTTCTGCACTGCTACCACCCCTGTGGTAGACCTTCCTACTGCCAAAGAATTGGTCATACAGTACCACAGATGATAGAAGAAGTTCTATGACAGAAACAGTACTCTTACAAGAAATTGATTTATTATTCCTACACTTTACTCCAGCAGATTTCCCATGGGAAAAATGAAATTGTAGATGTTTCTTCAGGAATAACTTTTGTTAAATGAAATTTGTATTACTTTTAACCTACTCACTATGATGCATCCCAAACCTTTATTGACTAATAAAATAAAATAATGACGGTATTTGAAACTCCCTAATCAGGGAATAAAAGTGTCAATAAAAACCAATGTCAGTGATTTTTTTAAATTTGTATTGCCTTTTTACTTTCATTTCTGATTTTTTTTAAGTCCAAACGCTGCAGGGTCAATTTTTAAGAATTTTAAGAGCTCGTAATTTCTATGAATCGTGACAGAAAGTATTGATATTGTAACCTTGTGTCATAGATGATAGAAGAACTTCTTCTATTTATAAACAATGCTTGTATCCATGCTGAAATGTATCTAATCTCATTTTATTTTGTTACTTTAAAAATTCTGTTTGCTTGTAAAAGGAAACACTATTTCAATAAATCATGAATAATAATGAGAATTACTTAATGCATAATTCAGTAGTAATCTAAATTAATTAATTATAATGGTTTTTTATGAACGTTACATTGGTGCAGAGAGGAACGAATAGTAAAAAATAGTAAATCTTTACTACCCGTTCATCTCTGGTGTTGGTGCTTCCGACGCAATCATCAGTGAAAATGTTTGTATTTACTTCCCTGTGGGAAATAGGTTAGATCATGGATAATTTATTCAGTTCTAATAAATTTATTAAAAACAGTTCTAAGGGAACTTATTCAGTTCTTCTGAACAGCTGTTCTTATTGTTTTGTATTAAAAATTGAATACAGTAGCCCCTGGTAGTTTCTATGGAAAGCTGTTACATGTTTTCCATCTTAAAAATCACTAACACCACCCCAGAGCTAAGACATATCCATGTTTAAAGGCCAGTAACTATATTCATTATTTATTCTATATTAACGGCACTAAAGGCACATCGCAAAATAAAGAACAACTTTACAACTATAATATTAATAACATTCAATATTTATAATAACAATTTTTCCTTTGTTTGTAACAGCAGCTCCATAATAAATCTATGAACACTACAAAACAGAGACACAAGATACATATACGGTTTATGGCCCAATAAAGGCGCCGCCAAACACCTTATGCCACTAAGTACGCAGGTCTGCTAAGATGCGGTGTTTTACCATATACGATAATAAGAATATGCATGTGCCCTGTTCTTTTGTTCTTTCCTCTAGAACCTCTAATGCCCAAGTATTGTAATTCACATTACAGTAATACAAGAATATGTTTAACTATTAAATTAATTTTCTTTGCAAAGTAACCACGTACATGTTTATTTGTATATTTTCAACGCCGTTTCTATCATAATTACGGTATTTATTTTATAACCATCAAACCCCTATTCAACTGATGGCGGTGTTGGCGATTTTTAAATGGAAAACATGTATCAGGTTTCCATAGTAACTTCCAGAGTTATTGTATTAAATTTTTAATAAAAAATAATAATAACAGCTGTTTAGATGAACAGAAACCATTCCTTTTAGACATATCCATGATCCAACCTATTTCCCACAGGGAAGTAAATACAAACATTTGTTTGAAATGGATATGTCTTAGCTCTAGAGGGGTGTTGGTGATTTTTAAGAGAAAACATGTAACAGGTTTCCATAGAAACTACCAGAACTATTGTACTGAATTTTAAATATAAAAGAATAAGAACAGCTGTTTAGATGAACTTAAAGCATTCCCTTTAGACATCCATGATCTAACCTATTTCGCACAGGGAAGTAAATACAAACAATTTTAAAAGATCACGCTCTCCAATGGAAAATAGTCACAAAAATGTGATACGATTGCAAGTACAGCTGACTCCAGAAAAATACCCAAATAAATCAATGTTGGAGGTACAATATCTAGCAAATATTAATAATGCATTGATATTTTTATAAATTGAAGCAAGGTACAATCAGAGAGGAACGGATTATAACTTTACTATCCGTTCATCTATGGTACAATCCAATTCATAACATTATAATGCTCACAATAGGGTGAGGATTACTCTAAACACGTAGTATTTATGTATTTATTTCTTTATCTATATATTTTTAATTTAGCTACCGTATGTATTTAGCTGTTGATCAACTGACAGCTTTTTGACTCCAGCATGCCGTTTTTGACAATACTAAATGTAACTTGTTTATCAAAGAGTAATATATGATTGATTCTTCATTCTAATGCTCAAATTTAAACAAAAATCAAACAAAATAATAAATGGTCGTGTAAGTAAAACTTATGAAAGAATGAAAGAGGAAAAATTTAAGTTATCAATCATTATATAATACATTAAAACCAATTCCGTAATTTTTCGTAATGATTGTTTTTATTGTTTCATAATTGATCAAATTTAATACTAATTTAAAAAAATCTATCATTTTCATTTGAAAGCCGGTGGTTAAGAATCAAGATTCTAGAATTATAGTTTTATACGTCTTTGGTTGGCTATTGCCACTACCAACGCCATTTTAGAAACGTTTTTATGATTGTCGGTTATATATAGTTGTGATTCATATTAATTGTTATATACATGTAATTTGTTTGGTGAATGTTTGAAAGTGATTAAGTGATCTATTTTATTTGTAAAACTAGTTATATGTAATTAGCATTGTAAATAATCCACGTTGAAACTGATATGATCTATTTTGTTTAGTATTTACTATAAGTTTATTATAATGTTGCTTTAGTATGGCTGAAATAGACGGATCAGTTAATTTTCCAATGAGAAATAGAAGTTGCTTTGTTTACGGATGTTTTTCAACAGCTGCCAATAAACCATATCTTGGATTTCATAAATTTCCAAGTAGGGGGAAAAGAAATATTGTAGTTGTTAAAAAGAATGGTGATAGATGCATTTACGATCGGCGCCAATTATGGATTGATTCTCTAAATATCGGTAGAGAAGCAGCATCGGCTATAGATGGTGTAGACATTTATGTCTGTTCTTTGCACTTTTCCAGAGATGATTTTTATTACAATCAAGGTGAGGGGAGCACACATTAAAGAAAATTTCATTCCTGCTTAAATTTGTTGTATCTTTACATTAGGTTAGAATTTTAAAAAATCGTTTGGCCTTATTATGCCTAGTATGTTTAGGTAGAATAAAATATGTTGTTGTGTGTCTCAAATACTATATTTAAAAAAACTATTACATAAATTTAATTTTAGGTACATAATTCTATTTTTCATAATCACTCTATTCAAATAAATTAAAATTAACAATATAAAAATATATTATAGACAAAATTTAGTAAATTTTATATTAAATAGAAATTTTTTATGATACATCAATCAGAAATTTTTTCAGGAAAGGACATTTAAAATAGTATTAGCTCTTATTTTATAAAGTTAATATTTAGGAAAGAGTAGAAATTTTATTTTAAATTATCAAAATTAAATACATGATGTAATTATAATTGTTTGTGTTTAGATAATAATTTTAAGTATTAATCACTTGTTAGCATCAATAGATTTTAAATACTGTAAGAAAAACTTTTATCTCTTAATACGTTACATGCCCAAAGGTGAAACATTGTTTGGTATAGTAGGCGGTGTAGGCCTAATAGTTGTATGATAACGCTTTTATTATATTTTTATATGTATGAATAAGTAATTTTCTGAAAATATCACTAATTTTAATCAAAACTGGCAATTTTTTTGTATTATTTGATAATGATAAAAAGTTTTTTTTTGACTCATTATTTGTTAATACATTAGCATATTGTTGACATATTTTGACATATTATGATGTATGATTAACCTATAAATTTAAATGACAAAATAATGAAATAGTCAATAGTCTTTCGTAATATAAATGATTATGGAAAATTCTATGTTGTAATGAATATATTTGTTAATAGAATTTTTTAACCATATTGTAATTTTTTAATTATGATAATAACTTTATATTTATTATTTACAAATAATGTAATTACCATTGAGTAGAAAATTTTTTTTTGTTATTTATGATATAAAACATTGGGATTAATGTTTTAAAGTATATACTATATGTTTGTTAGAAGGTTTATTTTTATTTTTTTGATTTAATGTAACTGAGTAAAAATTTTTTGCTAATGTATATACATGATAAAATATGTTCATTTAACAATAAATGTAAATATTCAAAAATAATATATAACAAGTATTAAATTTGTGTTTTTTGTTTGTATTATATCTAAATTTAAGCAGCCAGTATTTCTACTTTTTAATTAAAAAGACCTTAAGTCCAATTTGTTCGAAATTGAGGTTTTGACATTTTTGGGTTCTTTTGACCATATTATAAGCCTATGATAAAAATATATTTTGGGGCAAAAACTATGAATACCTACTGAATTAACCCAAAAATGTTATTCAGAAATACCTTTAGTCCATCAATTCCAATGCATAATAATTCAGATAATCTTATCGCCAAATAATAATTCCAAAAGCCTCATATCCATTGAAGGTAAGTTGTTTCTTACTATGGTGAGGAGTTAAGGTTATTTGTTTGATTATTCACATATGTAACTTGAGTTAAGGGTTTTTTTGCATAAAGCCTTAATTTATTGTTTACAGGTGTATAAAGAAATAAAAGAGAAAATGAGTTATATTAATAAATAATAAAATATATCTTGTTCTATAAAAAAATGTTTACAATTCACACTCTAACGAACATATATACAGGGAATAATGTGTTTTTTTTATTAATACAAGTTATTAATCATAACTGAGAAGACCTTAACTCCTTTTTGTTTGCAGTGTTTACTTTCTTACCATACATATGTGAAATCTCAATGAATAATAATTTAGATTGACAAAAGCAATTTGATGGTTAAAATATATATTAATATTTATTTCAACAAAATGTATTATAAAATGACTCTGTAAAATTTTAGTGTTTATATCACTGTTATAATTTCTTAATTTATGGAGGGCAGTATTGGGCCAACAAATCCTGTTCTTGCGGAGTTAAGTCAGGCTGGTTATTTATATTTTTATCTTGTTAATAATATTGTATACCATCAATAAGCAGCCCAACTTAACTCCGCAGAGCGCTGTTTGTCGGAGAAGAAATGCACCTAATCAAGTTTGTAGCTGACCTCACGTTAAATTTACACCTCTATTAAAACATAATAAAGAGATCAAGCCTGCAGAAGAAATTTCTGAAATTTTTACATAAGGCAAAATTATGACTCTGACACTGAAACCATCCATCTAGGGGGTTCGGTGAGAATCGGAATTCTGCTAAGGGATTATTCTCTAATAACATAGAGCCTAATTAAGAACAACTGCACGGAAAAATGTTTTTTAACGAAAATATGACACTTAAGCCATCCAGTCTCTTTAGGAGGCAGAAAACAGTGTTATGAGCGAAGAAATGAGAAATTTATTAATACATTATTTTCATATTACAGACATAACTGGAAGGAGGTACTTGAAGGAAGTAGCTATCCCCCGACGGAACTTACCAGCACGAAAAACCTCACCATTGACAACCAAGTAAGGTTTAAAATAACTTGCCTGAGCAATACAAGTATTTCATTCATTAGAGTTGTGTGGGGAGTCCTTAACTCTCGACCAACGGCAGGTTAAGATGTGGTAATTCACAAATTTTATCAATAAAAACCTTATAATTCGCCAATAAATTACATGGAAAGATCTTAAAAGTTAATTATATAATCCTTGGATGAATTGATAAATAATGATTCACAATTTTATGTCATGATTCAACTATTTTATTTATTACAACGATAAAAACGAATCACCATAATCAAAGAATCAAGTTTTGACAGACGACGTTGGCCCCATCGTCATCTACTATCTGCGTGTTAGGCTGCCGTGTTACAGTATTAAAACCCGTTAAATTATGGTACCTCTTGTAGAATCTCACAGAATCTGCAGGGGTCAGTCTGTATGAGTCCGGTAATCTTTTGGTAGGAGCCCCATCAACCGGCTGATATCCCGTTTTGAGAGCTTGAGCAGCTCCGCCCACTCCCTCTTAAAGGGTTTGATTATCGTCTTTGCCAGCGTCATTCCAGGGATGGTTGACCACACGTCCCTCTTAGCCTCCTGCCAGCCACAAATTTTGGCCAGACTTTGGGAGGTGGAGATTAGAGAAAAAGGTTCTGGTCCAACCAGGTGGGCCTGTGAGCCCTTCCTGGTGAGATCGTCTGCTATTTCGTTCTCTTCAAGTCCTGGAACTCAAGCTAGTCGCACATAGTTGCTGACTGCTTACTCTTTGAGCGAGTCCCTGCAACTACCTACCACCTTTGATATCACTGAATGTGATTTCAGCGCTTTGAGGGATGCTTGGTTGTCAGAAAGTATTAATATGCTTGACCTGTTCAGCCCCAGGAGCCTTCTGGCACAGCAATTTATTGGAAGAACTTCTGACTGAAATATGGTCACAGCCCTGCCCAGTGCTTGAGAGATATGAGCCCTTGCACCGTACACGCCAAGCCCAGAGCAGCCGTTGTTGGTTAGCATTCAGGGGAGTCTTTGATAGGATCTCATCCTTGATGTACTGATTGACAACCTTTTCCATCGCCTTCAGCATGAATTAAGACAGGCAAATCGGCCTGTATGATTTGGGCTGGGTTGAGTCCTTGCCTTTTTTATGAAGGAAAACCACCCTTGCAGATCTCCAGCTTACTGGTATGTGCCCTAGACTAAACTGCTCCTAATTAGGGCCTAATCAGAATATCGAGTCCCTTCTGTAGGAGTGCTGGGAATATCCCTTCACCTTCCGGGAACTTGAAAGGGCCGAATGATTCCTCAGCCCATTTCACCGTCCTTGTATTGAGGGGATTGCACGCCCATTCCTCTAGCTTTGCCACCTCCCTCAAATGCCTGCATGTCAAGGTGTGCCGTAAGGCTCCTTCCTCAACTGGCAGACTCTCCAGAAAATGAGTTTCCAAGAGAACCTATAAGGTTCAACATTTCTTGCAGACTTCTCAAAGGCAAAATTCTAAAAATAATATGTCTCCGAACATATTAATAGGAGAGGAAGAAGCTGAATTTTCAAATTCTGCAGACTTCTTGGGGGTGAGATTGAACGATGGGCTGGGATGGGCGGGCCAGCTTGCTAAGTTGGAGGGATCACTTGCTAAGGTGCTCTTTATCCTGAGACGGATGAGAGCTTACGGCAACATCTCTCTTTCTAAGCTGGTCTACTATGGCCTGTTTGAACAACATATATCTTATTCCATTGTTCTCTGGGGATCAGTCAAGGGAAATTTTGATAAAATATTCGTCTGGCAAAAAAAAGCCATTCGAATTATTTTAGGATTACCACCTCAAACTAGCTGCAAAGAATATTTCATTCAGCTTGGCCTTTTGACTGTTCCTAGTCTCTTCATCCTGGAGGCAGTTTGCTATATAAAAAATCAAAATATAAAACCCAATTTTATAAACCATAACTACAATACAAGAAAAAAAAGGCATCCATGCCGAACAACATAGGCTAACTTTATATGAACATAAGTCAAAATACTGTGGCCTCAAACTTTTCCAGGCACTACCAGAAAATTTGCAGAATATCGATGATTTCTCTAAATTCAAAAATGAAACTTAAAAATTCCTCTTAGAAAAGGTTTTTTATGACCTCAACAGTTTTATTAACAAGTAGCATAGTTAGGTTAATGTTTTACTGGTACTCTGTACCTTTTGACCTGTCCAACTCCTGGCCTGCCCGGACTACGGACGGAATACACAAGTAACAAGTAAGTAAGTAAGGTATGTCTGATGTATAGCTCCCATCATCCATCTTCAACATTGCTAAAGAGTTCGGGGTTTCTGCTTGAAGGGCTTTTTGGAGACTGGCTGCTTTTGGTAGGCTTGTTTGACCCTCACAGTGGAGCCTCCAAGACCTCTTGGACTCTCGCAGCTCTTTTTAATATTTTGTCAATGCTCGCGTACGCAGGCCATGTTTTGGGTCTCCTGCTGACATAGCGCACAAGTTGTTCCACTGCCTTAGGTGGACAAGGTTGACTCCCTAGTAGTTTGGCCACCAGAGCCTCCTCTTGATCTTCCTGAGTCTTGAGCGGAGACAGTTTTCCTCGAAGCAGTGATTATATCCTCCTCCAACGGAGCGAATCGCCTAATATATGAGTTTACCCACCTGGGTCGGTAATCCTCTTGATATATCCTTTGTAGACTCAGGGTTCTTGAAGCAGGACGATGTCAAGCCCCTCGCTTGTGAATGTCCGGCTTAGGGCAGATGAGGCGTCCTTAGCATGGTGGAGATTCACTAATAATTGTGTAATTTTGTCATTTGCTTCAAAACTTTTGTATAATCAAAGATGTTCCGTATCGCTGACCTAATCTCAAACAGAAAGTTTTGCCTTTACCTTTCAGTTTTAATGCTCATTTCATACAGTCTATCCAAACGTTCGGATATTTATCAGGCTTTACTGGATACTTTTTTTGCATTCGTATTGGAGCCGGACATCCGATCCGACTTTTCGAATATCCTCAACCTCTATCATTCATATCAACTGTCAGTTTAAAAAAGAAGTCTATTAACAAAACAATAATTCTTTTGTAGCATAACTAACCCTAAGTCATGTTTTATCCAGAACAGTGTCTTCACTGTTCCAAAAGACTTCTTGTCTTTTGGGTAAGATTGGATAAGCTACCACTGTAATTAAATTTATTCAATTTGTTCTTTGTAATTGTTCTAATCTTAAAGTTCACTTACGATTTTTTGCAACAACAGATAATTAATTTATGTTTGTCTTCTGTAAAATTTTTAATTTTTCTAGATATTTCTTACCGCGATTTATTATTCATTGAAAATTGTATATCCAATTGAAAATTATTTAGGTTTCCTGTTATAATTTTAGTAAAGGTAAACACTCATCTTATATTAAATTTATATTAAGCTTTATCATTGTTAACAGATTCAATATAAGGTCACTGCATAGGATACAATACAGAGGTTATTTCAACATCCATAATCCTGATGGAAGGAAACTCACAGCGCCTCGTAGATATCTTGGAGCAAAGAGGTATCAAGAATCAGTACCATCCCAGTCATACACGAAAACAGTTTGGGTTGCTCGGAAGCCTAATGCCAATAAAAGTCAAGCAGACCAGGTAATCTTAATATTTTAAGTTAACTACTTTAGTAGATCATAGTAATTTGCATTGGTCAAATTAAAAAGATGTAACAACAAAAGTGGTGCCATAAAAACCTGTTTCAAACTATTTCCTTCAGTTTGTTATTTGTTAAATCTACTTCAAATAAAACTTTTTTCCCAATTAGAAAATAGTCATTAACCCTTTCACAAGTGAGCCTTAAGTACAACAAAGTACAAAAAAATGCCGTTCAGGCAAAACATGTAGTGGACAAACCAGTAGGGCCTATGTGAACTGTGATAATTGCTCTAACTACACCGTTCAGATCTAAAATAATGGACTTTATTAGTACTTTTAATAAACTTTACACTGCACCTCTGGATAATCCTAACAACTCAGTAATCCAAACAGGGTTCAGTCCCAATTAGTTTGGATTACCAGGACTCTGGTGTACTATACTTATCTATCATTCACAACACAAAAACTATTGATAACGCAACAAATAACCACAACACTCCGCCTCCTAGCTAGTAGGACGACAGGACCAGCGGGTTGGAGCACAACGCAATATACAATAAATTTAAATGTAATTAATCCTATTGCAATATTAATGCAATATACAATAAAACTAAACCAGTCGTGCTCCAACTCTCGTTCTGAGTGCATCTTGTGTCACTCCGCTATCTCGAAGACGGTGTGTTGAGATTATTTGTTTTCAATATAGTTTTTGTGTTGTACATGATAGACGGTGTAGTTTTATTGACAACATGATATAATTAATATCCGTAACTTATACATTCAATTTTTAATGTAAATTATTATGTAATAATTTACTTTAAAAACTTACACTTGAAAACGGGAGGAGATTCTCTACCTCCAGAAAGGTTGTGTAGTGAAAAACACAAGACGCATTGGAAAAGTCCAAAAAAGATATTGAATAATACAAAGGTTGTCCATTACAAAGTGGCTCATATGGTAGAATAACTCCCTCAAAATCTGACACTTCAATGTCATAAATTTCAGTACATTTAATTACATGACTTTCATTTTTGACCAGGTTCATTGAATTAACTGTCAGTTTAAAATAAATATGAAGAACACTTAGTTCTAGTCATGTTGCAAGGCAATAAAATAAATGGTAAAAGTAAAAAAAAGTCATGTCTCAAATTGGTGGCTGGAGTGGAGGGAGTGTCAGTTACTTGCTAAATCATCCTCCAGGAACTCTGTGTGGTGTGAAGAAATAGGCCGATCACTAGTAGGGGGCCTAGAATACTGATGCCAGTTTTTCAATACTCCACTAAGTACACTAAAACCTCGTTTGTCCGGTACTCGCTTATCAGAAACTACCTTTACATAACACAGCACATGCTCTTTCAGTCTGCTGTTTAGTCGCTTGTGTTTAGGTCTGCTGTTCACACTTATCCAGTATTGTGAGTGGCGTACGCTGTTTAAGTGTTTATCCAGTGTTGTGAGTTGTTATTAGCTGTGTCATTGTAAGAAGCTCGTCGTCACCATGCAAAAGAAATTGGAGGCTCTCTTCCGACTAGATAAAGGTGAAACATTAAAAAATATTGTGTCTGAATATGGAGTAGGAATTTCTACCATTAGTGATTAGGAAAGGAACCGAAAAGATAATGAAGATTTCTGCTCATAAATGGTTGCTAAAGAAAGTTTGGGGAATAGGATCACAGCTCTTACGGCTAAAAATAAAAGTTTAGATGATAGCCTTTTCAAGTGATTTCTCCATGAAAAGGACCATGGTGTTCCGATTTCAGGCCCACTCCTACAAGAAACTAAGCACTAAGCTTGAACAAAAAGTTGAATGGCGACCCATCATTTACTGCAAGCTCTGGATGGTTATTGAGATGGAATTATCAGCTGGCACTGAAAGAAGTGAAAAAAAATCATCACTGACAATAACTTGCCTCCCTCAAAATATATAATGCAGATGAGACGGGGCTTTTTCGTAAAATGTTACCTGCTAAGTCATTGGCCTCCAAACTTTTAGATAGAAAAATTAAGATAAAATAACGTTGCCTACCAATAAGCACAGATTTCCCCCTATGCTCATCAGGAAATCGGCAAAGCTGAGAGCATTGAAAAATGTAAATTTCAAATCGTTGCCCGTTTTATATAGATCACAGAAAAAGGCATGGATGAATGCCGACTTTTTTAAGAGCTCGTTTTTGTCAGACTTTGTGCTGTCGGTAAAAAAAAACCTTAGGGAAAGAGGTTACCTGAAAAAGCTGTGCTCTCAATCGACAATGTGCCAACCCACCCTGGAGAAGACATATTGCAGAGTGGTGATATTTTTGTCGCCTAATGCAACATCATTAATTCAACCAATGGACCAGGGTCCTATTGAAGCAATGAAGCGAAGGTACTGTCAGGCCTTGCTAAGTGAATTGATTAAGTCGAAGAAACTGAAGCACTGTTTAAACAAAGTGACCACACCCATTGTAGATGTCATAAACAAATCTCTCTGCCAAGGTAAATTTCCCTCTACACTTAAACAAGCCAAAATATTTCCAAAGTTCAAAAAAGGACCTACAAACCAAGCTACAAACTACCGACCAATTTCACTGATCTGCACCATCTCTAAAGTTTACGAAAAAATAGTACTGGCAAGACTACTGGCACACCTAGAAAATAACCACCTACTAACAAACCGTCAACATGGCTTTAGAAAAGGGAAATCTACTATTACAGCCCTAGTAGACCTTGTGGAGACCATCTTGGATGCATCGGACGCCGGAGCCACAACAACGGGAATTCTTCTGGACTTCAGTAAGGCTTTTGACAGCCTTAGTCACCAGCACCTTATAGACAAGCTAAACCTGCTGGGAATACGCGGAAAGCCCCTCCAGTGGCTGCGGAACTATCTGCATGGCCGAACACAGATGACTGAGCTCACTCATACTGCAGACAATAAAATGACAAAAACCAGATCTTCAAAGCTCCCTACCACCAGAGGAGTCCCGCAGGGATCGGTGTTAGGCCCTGTCCTCTTCATTCTCTACACAAATGACATAGTGCCAGCGCTGCAAAACTACTGTGAACCATTCCTTTTTGCGGATGACACAGCCCTCTTAGTTTCACACAAAAACCTCGAAACACTGGAAGTCAACCGCAGGGCAACCTTCACCTGTACTGGTTCTTCAAAAAAAAGCGATCAGAGTCCTCTCAGGACTGGGTATCCGTGACTCATGTCGAGGCAGATTTAAAAGCCTAAAAATTCAAACCGTGGCAAGCCTCTATATTAGTGATGCAATAATGCATATAATGACCAAAGGCTCCCTCCAATTCTCGGAAACCCACTCCTACAATACCAGGAACAAGACCAACTATAGCCTACCAGCCCACAATCGCAAGGCCTATGAGAAAAAACCAACATATATTGGGGCTAAGCTGTTCAACAAACTGCCAACAGATCTCAAAGGTCTGAAAAGTGAGAACAACTTCAAGAAAAGGCTGCTGGAATGGCTCATGGAGAAAGAGTTCTACTCTGTTGAGGAATTCCTTGAACAAGACGTAACGCTAACGATGTAAACACCGACCGATCGAGAAACTGACGCCCCTCCTGTTCTCTAGGAATATGGATCAAGAAGAATAAGATCAAGTTCAAGTAAGTTCAAGAAATAAAATCGAAACAGAAAGAATAATGGACACTCTGAAAAAATGTGACACTCTAAAAAGTGTCATTTATATGGCTGCTTCTGCCGCATGGGATGATGTTTCAATAAAAACCTTAAGAAATTCTTGGAAATAATTATGGCCAGAAGTACTTGAGGTGGAGGAAGAGGAAATAAATGCTGAATACGCTAATGGGACCAATAACAACAAAGCAGGAATTAGGGAAATGCTAGCAAAAGAATGGAAGATGAAGAAGTAACAGAATGGCTGAATGTTGTACATATCGACCAATGATACCAACTCTTATCGAAAGATGAGATCGTGGCAGAAGTTACTGGCAGATCGTGGCAGGACGCAGATGATGAGAGCTCCGATGACGACCAGACAACAGAAACGGCCATAAATCATACACAGGCAATGTCAATGTTCGACAAGCTTGTGACTTATTTAGAGTGCCAAGAAGACAACAGCCCGGCAGAGTTACTATTGGTAGAGCGTCTTAAAGCAAAAAAAGATCTTCGGCAGTAAAACAAAAAAGTTTGATGAAATTTTTAAAAAACTATAAATTATGTTTTAAGATTGAGTAGTGTTTTATCATCTGTTTATTTTTTGCACATTACTGTACTATCTGTATTGTAATATTTCTGTAATAGAAATTTATTTAAAACAATGTTTTTTTTAGTTTGTCCTTTAAACTTTTAAAATATGTAAAACAAATTGGATTTAAATAAAATTTATAGTTTAAAAAAATTACGAAAAACAATTTTATGTATCGTAAATATGCCTTTACCAAAGAAACTCAACCGCTATTCGCTTATGTATTGCATGTACACAGTATTGAAAAAAATGAAAGCGTTTATTTAGCACTTTCTCTCAAAAATTAGTAAAAACGGTTTATCCGTAATGACCATGGTCCCATCAAACCCGGATAAACGAGGTTTTTATTCTGTGTTTGCTTGTTCAGAATTGATAGTTTAAATCATCACAATTGATCCTAAAGTCAATAGAAATTTCCTTAGTATGCATTTCTGCTTTGGGGTTATTTTAACCCTTTGAACGCCATAAGTGAGTATATTCGCGTATTCCCATAATGATATTTAAGAGTCAAATTCAGTTATCCAAATCGACGATAGATGACAGGGCAATCCACTTTAATCCATACAACTCATTTCATGACAAAGTTACAACACCCAGTCAATATTCATTGGATGCAAACAGACTTTTTTGTGTGTCACTGTCACTGTTGTGTTTGTGTCGGATGATTGTTTATAACCCAGTCTTTGTATTTGATGTTTATTACTCTTGTCTCTGTGTTTATACTGAATAATTTTTATCTTTATGAGTTATTTTTTATAATATTAATGACTGTGTTTGTCTAAATATAGTAGTTTTGTGAAGTGATACAATATGGCTAATCCTAATTATTGGCCTATTTATTGAATAATTATTTTTTTAGTCTATATTCAATAATTATAGAGTAATAAAAAAATTGGTTTTAAAAAATTTTAATTTTTTTTTGCATAATTTGGTGCTAAGGAGCCTTGCAATGACAAATTTGGCTATCGAAGGGTTGAGAGCCTACTCCTACAACCATAAATAAGCTCAATAAACGTTACTTTGCCCTAGAAAATAATGCCTTTGATTTATCAGGGCTCCCTCACCGTTTGATCAGAACCAGGCATGTTAGAGTTATGGCCTACTGGAATAGCACCACCTGCTTCAATTTGATAAATGTGAATCATGATTTAAAGTAATTATGCCTCCAGGTGAAAAAATACCTAAAATGTAAATAACTGTTCTATGTGATAACGTGGCTGGGCATTTTTTAAAGCTGCTTATTTACAAATCACATTTATGCCACAACATGAACTTTTTAGGTTGATGATAAGGGGGAAGAAGTGGATGAAGATGAGCAGATCACCGTGCTGAACTCTGAACAATTCACCTCTGAACTTATTATTAAGGAAGAGCCTCTTTCAGACAATGAACAGGTAAGTTCTGATAAGTCTTTAAATTGTTACTTCGTCTCATAACTTAAGTCTATTCAAATGGAACTTAATAAAATATTCATGTGGCTGTGTGCAGCATCAGGTTAGGAAAGACTTATTAAACATCTTAATTTTGTTGCCTCTTTAAGTTTTTAATATGAATACTAATGTGAATACTAATTGAATACTAATATTTTTGATACAATGATTTTATTTGGCCGATCAACAATACATTGTTACAGGCTATGTCAAGCAGTATACAAGCATAAAATAAATTTTAATAAAAATCAAGCCATAATAAACAAACCATGCAAAAATCAATCAAAGCAAACCATGCACAATATTAAACAACATAGACAATCCATGCGGTTTACACAAAAATTGCATGCACTATGCAAAATCAGTAAAACAAACTGTCAGGTGCAGAACTTGTCTAACAACAGGGTCAAAAAAATCATCTAGTTTGTAAAGATGATTTTCAATCAGCCAGTCAAGGATTGTGTTTTGGAAGCTTTTCCTTTCCATATATCTTATGAGATTAGGAAGGTGGTTATATTGTTTTATTCCTGAAACAGGATGTGAACCAGCTCTTTTATCAGTCCAAGACCTAGTACAAGTATAGCACTAAACCTAGTGTTGTGATTGTGTACTGAACTGGTTACAGAAATATCATCAATAGTGTTCTTAATACTAAAAAGCATTGGAATATGTACATCTTTACAACTGTTAGAATGTTGTACTCTTTAACCAAGGACTTACAGTGTTCTCTAAAGCGAGCATGACAGAGAATACTTCAAGCCTTCTTTTGCAATACCAAGATTTTATGAACATTGGGTGAGTGGCCCCACAAAATTAACCCGTAGGAAACATGAAGTTAGAAAAATGCAAAAAATCCATTCTGAGAGAACTATGTGGCAGTTGGCCCCTCAGACGACTAAGAAGATACAACACTCTACTTAGTTTAGTGCAGACTTTGCTTATTTGGTCAAGGGTTATACAGTGCAACTCGGTTATTGCGGCCTCGGCCATAACGTCAACTCGGATATAACGTCATTTATTTTTAGGTCCCGCCAAACTATATGTATTTACATAGGAAAAAACCTCGGATATATTGTCAGTAAATTCTCAAACCTCGTATATAACATCAAGAAAATCGGGCCGAGATGAAGGCAACATATAGCTAAATAGAGAAAGTTTGGTCGGTGGTGCAACGTGAGGGCTGCGGCTATTGTTTTGCTACATTCTATTTTTAGAAACGGCATTTTATTGCTGTCTTACCGCTAACCACCCCAACCCCCTCCCCTGCCCTATATCCGCTGTCATCAAGGTCAGTGTCAGTGACTCACGTCGCATCAAAGCACTGTGATGCCGATCATACGTACCTACAGTTCGTGCAGATATCGTTAGTTCAGTGTATGTCTTTTACAGTTTGTTTATCGTTATTTTAATTTACGAATACAGTATTGAAAAATAATGGCAAGTGTTAAGAGAAATGTTTTGCAAAAGAAAAGGTGTGAGTTATAAGAGCGTGTGAGGAGGGACGTAAGATAGCAGACGTGTGTTCGGGCTTGTATTTTTAAATCGAACCAACAGTTGAATTCACCAAGCCAAACTTCATTGCAATATTTTCAAATTCGATTTTTTATATAGTAGAGTAGTTCAGTCAGTCATAAACATAAACTTACGGTTTATTTCAAATTACCTTCATTAAATGTCTTAATTTCATGTAAAAAATGTGTTTCCCTATTTTTCCTCGGTTTTAAATTAAAATTATGTAACCTCTTTTATAGCGTCACTCTGATATAGCGTCATTAATTGTGTGGTCCCTTCAATGACGTTATAACCAAGTTCCACTGTACCAAGGAGTTTGACAGGTATTGGAATGATACAATCTGGGAATCACATAGGCTAAATGTTATACACTGTGTTTTCTTATCGTTGAGCACTGAATTATTATCAACAAACCATTTAGAGGCTGACTCATAAAGTTCCTCAACAGAAAACTCTGCCTTTTGCAGGTCTCTTTACATGATAGAAGGGATGTGTCGAATGCATACAACAGACAATTACCCTCAAGTTTAGTGTAGAGATCATTGTTTGTCACTTAAAATAGAAGTGGTCCCATAATGGAACCTTGCGGAACACCGTGTCTTACAGCTAATGATTTGGATGTAATGCCATTAGAAACATTATTATTATTATTATTGGACATTATTACATTACAACATTAGGCTATATATTATTATTATAACTAAATATTTACAAAAATTGTAATAAAGTTTCATCAACTGATTTACTTTTTAAAATTAATTTTTGGGCTATATTTATATGAATTTTATGTGTAATTATTTTATTTTTAATTTCTATCTATTAATAAATGAAAGTTAAAGTGTAATTGAATTTTTTTCATTAGAAAGATAGGAACATAAAAAATACCTGAGTCGGCAAACAATTAAATGACTAATTGATCATCTGCTTATGAAATGCATTTAAATAGATCTATATATCAATACTAGCTTCGCTCGTATCTAGAATCGTATCGCTAGACCTTTTAGTATAATCACCATATCCCTACTAAAACCGTATAGGAGTGACGGTTAAGTTGTAATGTACTTTATGTCCTAGTGTCTCGCTTAAGTTCTGGTGTAGTAGATCTTAAAAGTTAGAAGGAAACATTCCCTATTGCTTTTAAACTAGGATCTCCTGTTTGGGCGCATGAGCTAAAAATCCATTTTTGTCCCAGGAAACACGAAATAAAAGGGGAATGCAGGAAAATGGGAAATAAGGGTTAATAATTAAGATATTAAGAGGTAAAGTTTATGTTCCCGTGGATCTTTATTGTAAACCATTCGGTTAGGTCAGCAGAGCCCAAAAAGTACTATCACTGTTTGCTGTAATTCAAAACGCCTATATTTTATCTAGGCCATAAAACTAGGACTCAAAAACATACCGTTCAACTCCTTTTTTAGAAATAGACTGATATTTTAATTTTTGTAATTTTTATGGAACGTGCGTCAGATATTTCAGACCATTATAAAACTAAAGTAACGTTAACATAGAAGCAAAACGTTCAAGAAGAAGTCACAATTGAAAAATGTAAACTGTTTAGTCACTCGCATAACCTTAAAACCAAAATGTAAAAATAAAAAACATAAAAAAGTGTTTCAATCTGTGGAGTATATTTTTAACTAACAGATATAGTATATGCCAGATATGCAGTTTTATTTCATAGTAAAGAAATCAGCTGTTCAAAAGAAAATAGCTATAATGTAAATGTATGGAACCTTTTTGGACTTCTAGGGAGAAACCCAATTGAGCTACAACAAAATTGATGACCCTCAAACATTCTCCATGAAATTTTACCCAGGTGTACCACTTTTCATGGCTAATCGTCCCAACGGTATTCGAGTGCATAAACTTGAATATACAAATATTTATACCTACAAAAAAAATACCAACATCCTATTTTATAGATATAAATGTGAACACATTAGTACGTAGAGGTAATATTCATTTATTTACATCCAATCAGTATTTCATTCAAATAATTGCACTTTATTGCAGGATCCTGAACTAATAAATGGAGAAGACAATGACATTGAGGTAAGTTGGTCAATGGGAATCAGTGAGCAAGAATTTTTAATCAAAACCTCAGGGAAATAAAAAAAAATTCTAACTTTCCAGAAAAAATTTGATAAAGAACTTCCATTAGGCTATAAAGAAAGCTCACAATCTCCCTAAAATGTGAGCTTAAAATCCTAAAATTAATTGAATTTTAAAATTTTTTCATGTCAATAATTTGATTGGCCTCACAAATATCCTTTTATTACTTCATGAAATATAATTTCACGTATGTCCCTTTTACGCAGGTTTTTAAAACAATAAAACCAATTAATTTCTAAATGCCTATAGTTTTCAAGTAGTTATATATTTAATATTAATAATTTTTTTAAACCAACAGGTATTGTACGACAATGAAGATGATGTAACTCAAGAACCAAAGCTAGTTATACAAACAGAGGAGGATGAAATAGGGGAGGTTGAAGAAGAAGGTATAATACGAGGAAGAGGAAAGGAGTCAGACAGAAAAGTTGAAGAAAAAGGTGAAGGAGATATCGCAGACCTACAACTGCCAGAAGAAATGAACCTTCCAGATGTAGAGAGAGAAGGGTTTGAAGAAACCCTGGCTGAAGAGTTTGAACAGACGATGGAAGAGTTTGAAGATTATGAGCATAACGGAGATGAAAATGATTATGAAGCTCCAGAAGCTTTGGAAGATGAGAATGTTGCAGAAGAACAGGATGATGATGTAACCATTGTTCATGTGGCTAATGACGAAGAATCTTACGAAGAAGAAGAAACATATGAAGGATTATGTTACATTTGCGGTGGTGAGAATTGTAAGGGGCATCCACAGGCAACTAATCCTCGTGAAAACTATTTTGTGTGTTTGGTATGTAGTGAAATGTTCCCATCCCAGAAACAGCTGGCTAATCATTCCCTTTCTCATCAGGACATGTCGGAAGAAGAACTGCAGGTTTTTGAAGAAAGGCAAAAGAGTCTCACTTGTGAATTCTGCGGGCGCGTCTTGTCAACAAAATCGACTCTCCGGGAGCACATTATGATCCATACTGGAGAAAAGCCACATGAATGTTTGCTCTGTGGGAAAAGTTTTAGACACAAGGCTAATTTGGTTGTTCACGTCAATGGACATGCGGTAGTCAGTACTTACAAATGTAAAAAATGCAATAAAGCATTCACTAAGAAGAGTGACTTTGAAAAACATTTAAAATTCCATGTGGATGCATCTGGAAACCCTTTGGTTTGCAAAATATGCAATGCTGTCTTCAAATCGCAGAGAACACTGTACAACCACTCACAACTTCATTCAAAAAAAGGTGTTGTCAGAGCTAAGAAAAGAAACGATGTTCTGAGAGACTCAGCTCATGTCTGTAGGACATGTGGTAAAGTGCTTTCAACCAAAGCCACATTGAAAGAGCATATGATGATACACTCGGGAGAGAAACCCCATGAATGTCCGATATGCGGAAGAACCATTCGGCATAAGGCGAATTACGTTGTTCATATTCAAACACACGGGCAGGGTAAATCTTACGAGTGTGACATGTGTGATGAAGCGTTCATGAGGAAATTAGATCTTACACAACACAAGCAAACTGTTCATTCCAAGTCTAAACTGTTGCGTTGTCCTATATGCGGTGAGGTTTTCAAGTCTCCTGTGAAGTTTAATCGGCACATGGAAATACATGAAAGTGTTGTTTACATGAATGAGACAGAAGAGCTGAATGGATTTGAACCTCACCTTCTTGAAGGGCTTCTAGAAGCTTAAAGTAGATTAACCTACACCAAGCTTGTAAATTTGTAAATCTTGTATTTTACTCTTAATTTTTTTATTTAGCAATGGAAGATTTAAAAAATGTTAGAATTGAGTTAGGTGATATACAATTAAAATATGTAATGGCATATAATTCAGTATTATAAAACGTTATTATTTAGCTTCTTAATCAGAAAGGAGTTTTTAATGCGATCCTCTGATCAATAATTATTAAGGAAAAGAAGGGAAATCATTTTTGTACATAAGCGTTAACACTTATTCAGGATAGTGAAATTTTGATGGGTTTTTTATTTAAATATAAGATAAAAATAGAAGGTTATGAATTCCTTAATGTCGTCAACTCTCCAAATAAAAAATGTTCCAAGCATATCAGTAGTTTCAAGGTTTGAAGGCTTAACTGTCATAACTCACTTGTTGAACATTTTTGAGCAGTAATATTAAATCTTGTACTACACATAAACACTTACAGACACAAACAATTAAATTTACTTTTGTCAGCCAACTAATCATAGTCATTCGCTCCTGGCTTCAGGAACTCTCAGAGTCATCAAATCAAAATCTAACACTACATCGCTTACTGTCGGCACTTAAATGACCCATGAAATGTCATGTTAACTCACCTATCAATTATTAGTCGTTTATAAGAAAAAGTGTTTATGAAAAAATCTCATTTTAAAAATAAAAGGTTTGTTATGCCTGGTTATTAAATATAACATAAGCTTTTTTTAATCAAATGAGGCTGACAAACATAAAAATCTGGTTATAACCTAATTTTATTGTAAAATTACAAATATAATATGTTATTTAAAAATAGTTACTGTGAACACCAGTTTTATCTAGATATAAGAGCTTAGCTATCCGTTTGTCGACCCAACTCAAAATTAGACTGTCTCGAGGATTAGAGGATATAGACATGATTACAGTTCAAATATCAAGAAAAGTAGCCTAAACGAAAAAGACTCTTTATTAATTTAATAACATCATTATGATGAAAGAACAAAACAGCCTCAAAATGCAAACACATAAGGTCGCGGAGATAGAAAAAATCAACACAAGCCCGTACGTATTTGGTTGTGCGATTCACACTGTGAAACCCGACGCGCCCCATTTCAAGGGCAAATCCCACCCCTACGGCACCATGAATTAGCGTTCAAAAGGTGTCTTGTATAGTCTGTGATACATAACAATGGGCTTGTATTCCTGTGACAAAAAAATAAAAAAAATTTCTTTACTGTAATTAATTTTATAATAAAATCTAACGTCGGGACCTCTTGCAGGTTAATATGTCTGAGACATTGTTCAATGAGTGAGTTAGAAATTGATTAGATTATATGATAATGAGAAAATGATGCTTCAGAACGATATCCTTGGAAAATTTAACAGTTTTGACAACATTAATCTATTGATAACATATATCAAAATTGAGGAGGCAATAATAAAAATTAAACAAAAAAGAAACATAAGTCCCTTATAAAATAAATTTGCCCTGATTAATTTTTCCTTGTCATTAAATTTGTATCACGGAATTAATATTAAAACATGTCAAACTAAAAACTAAATTTTATTTAATACAGACTCATAAATTTGGTTCAAGGTAAAAATTGTTATCAATCCTCAACATTTTACCCCTGAAATTGAAATGCCCACACAATCTCAAGTTTTTTTGTAGTAGTAATCCTCTAAAAGTAATGTTAATGATACTTGACTTTTTGTCATTAAAAAATATACATACTTTATTCTAGAAATGGACATAATTCAATGCAATGTAAGTTTACCAACAATTCATTTAGTGTAGAGAGTGTGGAACTACTGAATAAAATTCATATTAATTTATAAAATACATTTATAGCTTAAAATTGATCAACTTGTTAATGATAGTATTATCATTATCACTATTATTGCCCTTTCTAGTTAGTAGTACAGTAGTATGAAATTGAAAGAACTGAATATCATATTTAATTTCACATGTCTTTGAAATTGTATCTTGATTTTTTTATTTAAAATTCGTCTACTAATAAATTATACGGTGTGTCCATTCTACTAGTCAAATAAAGTTTATGAGTTATCCTCTCAACAGGCCAAGAACATAATGGAGAAATCATTACACAGCTTTCACTTTGTTTAAAAGATTTAAAATTATAAATCTCTGATCAATACACTTACCTTTTTTTAATATTTTGTGTAATTAAGAAGGACATTTCAGAAAATTCAGATCTAAGTAGTTTTCTGATTACATAACTATTTGAAATGTAATATGATAATATAGTATTTAATAGCATCTGGTTTTGTTAATCCTTTTTATTCCGTAAAAATTGCATGAAAAATATATTTTGCATCTTGAAATGTCGTTATTATTTCTGTTGTCCTATAAACTATTAAAAGGGTTTGCGAATATTAACCACAAAAAAATTTAAAGTTTTTTTTATCTATTAAAATTGTGTAAAATTTACAAATTACATTTAAGGCTGTAGGCTAATACAGCGGCAGGCCATGGTAGTTCCTCAAATCCCCTCGTGTGCGGCGAGAAAGTCTATTTGGTTAAATATTTAGCCATATTTCATTATTTATGTGTGATTGTATTTATTAATATATTCAAAAAACATATTATATCCTCTATATTTATTTGATGTTGTTTTATGAGTTTTTCTACACATGTTTTGAGTTGTTTGGAGCGGCTTCCTACATTCTGATGGAAGGCATTTTCCAAAAACGTAGGGGGAAACGATTCCGTAGGATGGAAATTTCTCAGGAAAAATGGAAAATGATATCAACTCCAAACAAATTTATTTGCTTGATTAGTGCATTTTAATCCTCAGAAAATGATGTAATAATTTTAAACCCAAATAAAAAATAGGTTACAACTTTTGTAAATTTTTTAGTAAATTCTTTTAGTTTAAAGTTTGTGAAAAATAATCATGGTAGTAAGTTTAATTTTTAGACTCAGAAATACTAAATATCATTTAAATCCGTCAAACAGTTCTTTCACAGTTCCTAGCTCCGTTACTGGCATCTCAAACTATAATATATTATATAGATATTTTTTCATTCACAAAATAGGAATAACATTTTAATGGATAATTTTTTTGACCGTGGTAATACTCTTCTAATGATGAGTGGTTGTATTTCCATCATTGTAGCTGATTTTTAGTGAATTTTCCATAGGGAAGAAGCTATTACCGTAGGTCTCATGGCAAAACTTAAGCCCAGGACCATGTTATTTTTGTTTTGAGGTGCCCAGAGGCCAAAAACAATAGTCAATAGTAGTTAAAAATTTATATATGTGTGTGTCTGTGAAGATGATAATTCTTGTAAAAATGGTCTGATTGAGACCTCATTTGGTAGAGACTATCCTACATTTACTTGGACGAATTGGTAACCCAGACATATCAGTCACCCGGAACGGGTTGTTTCAGGGGGGTTTTGTACTAAAAAATTGGGGTTTTCATATGTAATTTAAAAATGTTATATTTTACCATTAGTATCAGCTTAAAAAACTACACAATTTAGTTCTTTGAGGTTTTGCTATCACCAACGGTTACCGAGATATTAAAAAATTGAAATGCAGTATGTTGTATTTTGGGGTTCCAATGTTAATCTTATGGAGGATAAAGAAAGATTAATATTTAATTTATCAATCAATATTTTTTATCAAACTTGGTATTTACCTTCATGTGGTTGATATCTTATGCTTCAAATGCTTAAAAATCATAGTTAATGCGTTTATCATGGCAGCTAACCTGCATACTCTTTTCCCATGTTAATCATAAAGAGAATAGGCAATTTCCTTTATTTATGGACAGATGTTTATAAAACTTGGTATAAATGGTCAAAAAAATGTTATACTTGAAATACCTACTGTACTTTCAATGTTCCTCACAGCAACAAACCTACATCTCTTTCCTAGGTTAATTCACTGAGTACGCAGGTCTGCTGCGACAGGGTATTTTCTTGACATAATCAATTGTGTTGTATTATATTATTTACTAGCAGTAAACCTGTCCTCTCTGTGTGTTTTATCCAGGAAGAAAGATACTTTTACTGATGAAAAAATACTAACCTGAAATTGAAAGCTAATAAATAAAAATAATTTAAATTCTCAGTTCAATTATTTAGTATTGATTTTAAATCATTTAATTCATCATTTAAATCACTAATCAATTTTAATCATTTAATGTGATCATTGGTATTGTTCTTTAGACAACATTTTACTATTGTACACTTTTGAAATAGGTTTAAAGTAAATTATCAAACTAATATTAGTTTTAATTGGACCGCTACTTATTTATTTCTATTAAATCACATTAATAGATCAGTTGTTCAGTAAAAATTAAAAAAATGTGTCTAATACTACTCAAAAATGGGGGTTTGAGAACTCATTATATTAATTTAATAGGACATGGGTTGGTTAATAGTATACAAAAATCTTCTCCAAAAGATGTTTAATAATTGAATATTAGTTTCATCATAGTGGGTACTCTTGTTTTCATGTAGAAGTACTACAAGTAGACTTTGACTAGTGTTACAGAAACAAATGGTTTACTCTAATAGGCTACACATCTATATTTTATGAGTCAGTAACAGTCAATGACCCAAGGGAATTTTCTATTCAAACACACTAAAGTATTAAACTTAATAAATTTTAAATAAATGATTATTTAACATTTTTATTTAATGATTTTTAAATAATACCAAGTACAGTACGGTATTATGGTAATACAATTAAAAAATTATGGAGTATATGAAAATCCATTGTTTTTCATAAAAAGATATCAGTCTGAGGGCGTGCTGATAAAACTGGGTCAAGCTGCCGAATATCAGCAACTCTTCATTTATCACTTTACTGAAACTAGAGGCAGACATAATGTACAGTGTGGTGTTAACAAGGTATCACCGGATTTTAGGGACGTTGCAGCAAAAAGGTGTATTTCTTGCTAGACCATGTAGCTCCCAAGTGAGAGAGCTGGACAAGTTGTTTCCCACAGATGAGTTTGTGTCTCGACACATCGGACCACGTGACCATGACCAGACGGCGATGTTGGATCTGCTGGGGTTCAAGGTATGCGATTAGCATTAGCAGTAGAGTTTTTACTGCCGATGAATTTAAGGAATCAGCCTGTTTTTTTTATAGAAAATGGGAAAACAGTATCAGTGAGCTTACTCAACTTCCTCCCTTCAAAAGTAACCTAAGTCATTGATTAATAAAGTTTTTATTCTATTTATATACCGGTATTTCATATTTTAAAAATATTTATTTAATTTCTCTCACTAGATAACTCCATGATTTGTGACCAAGGGAGCCAGTAGTGGGGCTTGGAACACCCACCCTCATGAGTTATGTGGTGTAGTATGTAATATCTATATAAATAAAATCAGAGTTTAGTCTGTACATTGCTCAGAGTTATTAATTTTTTAGTTATTTTTACGTTTTGTGCTTCAGAGAAGCCTCAATTCTCAATTCTTCGTAATTTCTCAATTTGTGTCTGTTTGTCTGTGACGCTCCAGGAGGCATTTTACGCTGTCTTCTCCAAAAAAACGGGAAAACTGATAACAATGAAACTTATTTCATGCATTCTTTACATTCCAGAGAAGATTTTTCAAAGCTTGAAATTGTTCGCCACCCCTTAAAAAGTAAATCACAAGCATTTAAAAACCCACTTTTTACATGATATTTGTCACATTTTGCTTTCAACTATCAATGAACCACCTACTGGTAATAATCAGTTGTCTTTGTAGTTTAATGAATTGTAGAAAGAAAACGAACAACCGTCAAATCACTATTAGTTAGTTCATATTGTTCATTGATTTAAATTCAAATCAACATATAAAATACTTTCTATGTTTTCTAATTGTCAAATAATACAATATAATATATTAGTCATAAAAATGATAAAACGACACACTGTTAGCATAAGATACTATAATAAGATATATGATTGTCTACTAATTCTATTTTTTTTTTTTTTTATATTTTATTTACGTTTTGTTATGATAATCTTTTTTCTTTAAACTGAATCCTACAACCCGTACAAAGAACAAGCTTACTGCTAGTATACAATAAACAACATACATTCCATGTTTAATACAAATTAGTGGTGAGACTTAGTTTTTTATGTTTAGTAATTATTATATTTGTAAAATTCCAAGCTAATTTTTAAATCCTGCATACTGGCACCTCCATTGTATATTTATATTTGTACATTTAAAATGTAAGTAACAAACTGTATATTAAATCCATAAATTTAGTGAAAGGATAATAAGTTTTTAGAGAGTTTGAATTTTCATGTGGTAAATTAATTAAAATATAACATGAAAAAATTTTATCGAACTTGATCAAATTGGGGGCACACACCACTAGGAAGAAAATTCTGATTTACAGATATATATTTTAATTAAATATATATTTGTATTTATATTCTGTAACATATTCATACTGATAATTTTAAAATACAAGAGAATATATAATCATAATAATGAGCAACTTCGTTACATTCAAGTTGCTCTCCTGAATGTTTACCTTTATTTACTTGTACTGTCGCCATTACTATAATAATGTTCATGTAAATAAAGAGTTGAGTTAGACAATGTTTGCACTTTTACAGCAACTAAATTTATACCGACAAATTATATAATTCATAGATAAACAAATTCAAATTTTAAATTTAAAAAAAAAATAAATTTCAACACTGTTGTTTTGACCAAACGAAACCTTGTTTTGATTTTACATTTATAATATCTTGTATACAATCCTAAAACTATGTACTTAAACTAGTTACATTTAACGGGAAACCTATCTATTAAACAATAATTGTTTCAGTCTCTAGACGAGCTTAGTGACAAAGCAGTCCCTTCGAGCATTCGATTCGAAGGACTGTTAGATATTGAACCTCCAGTTTGTAAGTAAATTCATTTTCAGTAATGAAAATATGAAGTATGTATATCAGGGAAATTAAATAGATTTATCTTTTACTATTTTGGTATTTATAAAAGTTTTGTTGGGAACAGACCAAACCCCGGTCTCATTACTACCTTTCGTCAACGTGTTGTTAGGAAGCATACTAATTAGTATTGAAATTAATTGTTTATGTTACCTTCTCTGCATGTGAGGAAGAAAAAGTTGCAAAACGGTGTTTAAGGATTGGTTCTCTTCCTTACCTCATAATAAAGGGTGTAACACTAATAAAATAACACATGAAATACATAAAATACCGTTAATGCGTATAAGGCGAATCTGCTGCTTGTGTGTGGAATCCCGTTTTCAAAGTTGATTCTAATTTAATTGAAAAGCTACAGTTCAAATTCCTCAGATTTGTGTATTTTAAATGTTATTATGTATTTCCATATCAACAATTCAGTATAATGATTTATTGTTATAATTCTATTTCAAATGCTCTTGTGTTAGATGGAAATTGATCGGGCTGATGATTCTTTTTAAATTGATCAATGGAATGTTGAATGACCCTGAATTTTTACTAAGCGTTTCATTTTAGCGAATTTCCCATAGGGAAGAAGCTATTACCGTAGGTCTCATGGTAAGACTTAAGCCCGAGACCATGTTATTTTTTCTTCTTTAGGTGCCCAGAGACCAAAAACAATAGTCGTTAAAATTTATATATATATATATATATATATGTATATATGTATATATGTATATATATATATATATATATATATGTGTCTGTTAGCACGATAACTCTCGTAAAAATGGTCCGATCGAGACCAAATTTGGTAGAGAGGTGTATTCCTACAACTGCTCGGACGAGTTCGTAAACCAGACATATCGGTCAATGGGAACGGGTACTTTGGGGGGGTTTTGTACCCCAAAATGGGGTTTTTTGCGTTTCTCACATGTAATTTTTAAAAATTTCAAATTTTATATTTCACCATTGGAATCAGCTTAAAAAACTACACAATTAAGTTCCTTAAAGTTTTTCTCTATCTTAAACGGTTACCGAGATATAAAAAAATCTAAACACAGTACGTTGTATTTTAAGGCTCCAATGTTAATCTTATGGAGGATTAGGAAAAATTAATTTTTCACTTATTATCTAATATTTTTTGATGAAACTTGATATTTAGCTTCATGTGGTTGAGATCCATACATTTGTGCTAAAAAATCATAGTTTATGTGTTTATCATGGCAGCAAACCTGCATACTCTTTTCCCATGTTAATCATATGGAGATTAGGCAAACTCCTTTATTTACGGACAGATGTTGATAAAAGTTGGTATAAATGTTAAAAATAAAATTTTTGATTGTATACTTTCAGTGTTCCTCACAGCAGCAAACCTACTCACTCTTTCCCATTTTAATCTTATGGAGAATAGGCAAATAATTCCCATGTTTATCGACAGATTTTGACCAAACTTGTCATATATTATAATTATTATATTATTGATTTGGAAATTCGCTGAGTACGCAGGTCTGCTGCGACGGGGGTATTGTGTTCCTGCTTTCAACAGCAGAACTGCGCCTTTGTTTGCTATATGTACCTTATATGTACGGTTGACCCATGTAACATCCCCTTTTCACCGGATGATGTGATTTTAGTATGAAATATTAGATTGTGCTTATTTAATATGTATTTTTAGATATTTTTAACAGCGGTAAAATTAAAGTCAAAAATATTATTTATTCGTTAACTATCTAATAAAAATGATAAATTTTCCCTTTATAGGATATATATTTATTTTTTGTTAAGTAATCTAAGTTTAGATTGATAAGTTTAGTGTACGGTATTTTAATGAATTTTCCATAGGGAATAAGCTATGAACGTAGGACCATTTTTATCAAATATTTGATATTTGATAAAAATTTGTAATTTAAATATAGGTTAGGTTAAATATGGCTTGAAAATGGCATAAATGCCGAAACATGTTGCCATTAAAGTTTAAAAAAGGGTACTAATTGTTTTATTATTTATTATATTACTAAAAGTAGCCCTACATTGTGAATTGTTAAATAATATATACCGTATATATATATATATAGTGTGTGTGTGTGTGTGTGTGTGTGTGTGTATGTGTGTGTACATTTTCTCGGACAAGTTTGTAATCCAGTCAAATCAGTCAATCGGAATGGGTAGTTTGGGGGGGGTTTGTACTAAAAAGTTGTGTTTTGGATTTTTTGCATTTTTTATATGCAATTAAAAAAATAGTTCAGTTTATCTTTCACTATTAGAATTAGGTTTTGAAAAAATACAAAATTTAGTTCCTTAAATTTTGCTCTATCCCCAACGGTTACCGAGAAAAAAAAAATCTAAACACAGTACATTGTATTTTGGAGCTCAATGTAAATCTTATAGGGGATAAGGAAAAATTAATATTTCACTTATCAATGTATATTTTTGGATGAAACTTAATAATTAGCTTTGTTGGGGAATTAATATTAAATTTTTATCAGAGGTGAAATATATATAGGGAAGGACCAGCCCGCAAGGACAATAATGAATGTGTAGAATAAACTGTTTGATATTGGAACATATACCTTACAAACTCCAGTTTGGACGTGAGTGGACAAGGACGCAATGGATCCCAACACACGAATGACGCTGGCATCTCACTTCAGGCATGGTTCTTGGTGTTGAATTTCTCTTCTCTTTTGATGTTCGCACACAAAGTCTTTTAATAGTTGTGGCCACTTTGAAGGTACGCGGAAGTTGTGATACCGCACATGACACTAGCTTCTTGATTAGGGTTTTATAGTTTAAAAGTGCAAATAAAATAATACTTGAACTTTGTTAAATTAAAAGAGGCTGGACACTAGTTAAAATATTGAATGTACGATAAAACAAATATAACGTTTACTTGAGGTAATGAGGAATATATGAGGTGGCCGGTACTAAGACCATACGTGGGCCGTGGACTTGGACAGAGTGACTCCTCGACCAGGTAGATCGGTTGAGAGCGATAAGGTACAGTGAACAATAGGACATCGAAACAATGATGTCTGGAGATAAGTGTACATGAATTCTGTGGCTGTGGGTGTTTGGCATTACCTACCGTTTTTAAAATAAATTAAATGATCTTCTGTCTTATTAAACAAAATACTTATATCATAATTTCAGAGCTCCTTTTTCTGAATATTAAACAAGCTTTATGTATTTGAGATTCATCCATTTATGCTTAACAATCGTAGTGTATGTGTTTATCATGGCAGCTAACCTGCATACTCTTTTTCCATGTTAATCATATAGAGAAGAGGTAAACTCTTATATTTATCGACAAATGTTGATGAAACGTGGTATAAATGGTCAAAATTAAAATTGTTTACGATAAAAATACCTTGTTTCAGTGTTTCTCAGAGCAGCAAACCTGCATATTCTTTCCCATGTTAATTTTATGGAGAATAGAGAATAGGCAAATAACTCTCATATTTATCGATAGATAATGATTATTATTGACTTGTGATATTTATTATTATTACGTTATTGATTTGGAAATTCACTAAATATGCAGGTGTGCTGCGACGGGGGTATTTTTATATGGCCAGAGAAACATAGTTCAGTTAGTTGTTTAGCTATTTTTATTTCTCCATAAGCATCGTCAGTGCATCAACATATAGCTTTATATTTTATTTTAACTGTCAAATTGTAATTGGGCTTGTTCTGTATATGTGACATGTAAAATAAATAAATAAATCAGTTAATATTTTTAATTTATGCAGCAGTTATGTTGTCTAGTCAGTAACAAGACTACAAGATTGTGGCGTATGCAGCAGTTATGTTGTCTAGTCAGTCTATAACAAAGATTGTGGCGTATGCAGCAGTTATGTTGTCTAGTCAGTAACAAGACTACAAGATTGTGGCGTATGCAGCAGTTATGTTGTCTAGTCAGTAACAAGACTACAAGATTGTGGCGTATGCAGCAGTTATGTTGTCTAGTCAGTAACAAGACTACAAGATTGTGGCGTATGCAGCAGTTATGTTGTCTAGTCAGTAACAAGACCACAAGATTGTGGCGTATGCAGCAGTTATGTTGTCTAGTCAGTAACAAGACCACAAGATTGTGGCGTATGCAGCAGTTATGTTGTCTAGTCAGTAACAAGACCACAAGATTGTGGCGTATGCAGCAGTTATGTTGTCTAGTCAGTAACAGTCGTATGCAGCAGTTATGTTGTCTAGTCAGTAACAAGGCCACAAGATTGTGGCGTATGCAGCAGTTATGTTGTCTAGTCAGTAACAAGACTACAAGATTGTGGCGTATGCAGCAGTTATGTTGTCTAGTCAGTAACAAGACTACAAGATTGTGGCGTATGCAGCAGTTATGTTGTCTAGTCAGTAACAAGACTACAAGATTGTGGCATATGCAGCAGTTATGTTGTCTAGTCAGTAACAAGACTACAAGATTGTGGCGTATACAGCAGTTATGTTGTCTAGTCAGTAACTAGACCACAAGATTGCACTGCAATCATCTTACGCTCATTTCTCGTTCGTACTTGGCTTAAAATATCTACCTGAGGTGGTCGCCATTTCAGTAAAAATTATCATAGTATATTTTTACTTTTATTTCATCATCAATTGCATCAAGTTAAACCTGTTCATTTTTTCCTACGCTTTTGTAAAATATCAATGTAGGTACCACTTTAATTTAGCATAAGTTAAATAAATAGTCCAAAATTCGAGATTCGTACCCAATTGATTGAAGTTAATCAGCCCTTGAAGCTAATTACTATTTTATTCCTATAGTTTTACATTAAATAATTTGAACTGAAATTTTATGAAGTCTTACTATTACAAAGACTTTAAAATACAATAGTGTCTTTTATTATATTACATGATTATTATCGAAGTAAACATTTTTGTACAATTAGAATGGAAGATTGATAAATCCACTCATAACGAAATAAGATGACAGAATTATAACATGCTTACACACAGTAGAATTTTTTAGAAAGATAATAAGTCAAAACAACTGCCCCCAGCAGAGAGTTATCATGGGGTTATCAGAGTTAAAATGATCAAAATTGGCTTACCAGTTGTATAACTAACTTAGTTTCCTTGTTGCCAACTTTAACATCTTTGCCCAAAAAAATTCTTATATAACATCCAAAGTTTATTCACTTAAATGCAATAGTAAAATAATTTAATTTTCCACTTGTAATATTAAGTGATAAATTGATATCTTTTTTATGGAAAAAATTGATTTGAATGCGATAGAAACACTGCTATTAATTAATAGCTACCAAATAACCTACCTACCTACCTGTGCATAATTAATGAATCTGATAGAATTAAAAATACTTTTGTCTGTAACACATACTGCGGTTAAAGTGAATTAATAAAACTGTCTAATTGAATATATTGTGTTACTTCCAGCTGAATATGAACTCATAAAAAAAATCAGATCCATAGCGGAGAAGAACCAACTCTGGCGCAGTTACATCGGGATGGGCTACCACAACTGCTGCGTTCCTCATACCATCATGCGAAACCTCTTCGAGAACCCTGGATGGTAAACATACTGTATATAGTTTTGCACTCTTTTCAAACATCCATAACGTAATTGGAAGAAAGCCCTGAGTGGTAATTGGTAGAACTTTTTATCAGTAGATTTTTCATGGAAGGAAGTTTTTTTTATATTTACACATCTATTTAAGCTCCGAGGTCACACGCTGTCCCAGTTAGCCAAATGCTTGGTACAAAACCAGTTGGGAGCGACAACTAACAGGTCCTCACCACAGAGTAGTCACCTTTGCCTAGCCAATGTAGTTGAACCAAATTTGATTGCTTACTTAATTACACCTGACAAGCCATGGTTTATAATGGAGAATTCTAATTAAAATATTATATGATTTATATAAAAAACTTAAATTACTATATGTAAGGACGACTCAATACACCCCTTACCAGCCAGAAGTGGCACAAGGCCGGCTAGAGGGCTTGCTCAACTACCAGACGCTCGTCACAGACTTGACGGGTCTAGAGGTAGCCAACGCCTCACTGTTGGACGAAGGCACAGCTGCTGCTGAGGGCTTGGCTCTCTGCTACAGGTATCTTTTTTCACGGTTTCATTCTCTACTGTTAGTAGTACACTCACTGAGAGTGCATGTTCCCTCTATGCAGGGTTGGACTGGGCCGCCGATGCGCCCTCTTTCATGTCCTAGCACGTCCGTCTCATGGTTTATTGCAAAAACTACTGTATAAGGCCTATTACTCTTTTTCCATAATACTTGTATTATTTTTTGTCTAGCACGGACTTAACAATCAGTAATAATTGAAATTGCAATTTCAAAACCATCGTATATATTAATTTTTTTTCACAAATGCGGGGCCCAGGGCAAACGCCCCGCCCTAAGGCCGGCCCTGCTGATAGTTGTGAAACATGTAATCGTTCTATAAATGCATACAATGTACCTCATATATGTTTAGTTATACATAGCCTTCAAAAATACATTGTACATTTGGGCCTTGCTTATTTAAACAAGTTTTAATATTACTTTTACCGTGGCACATGCGGCACTCTCCAAGCCGCCACTTCTGGTGCGCCCGGCATGCACGGCCCTGTTTTCCATGTAAATTTAAGAGTGTGCATCAGGGAGGACCCCTTCATGAAAAAATATAGATTTTAAAAATCAAAGAATGCTCAGTTACAACCTAAAATAATCTGTATATATTAACCAAAGCCCTCACTCACTCACTCATCATTAATTCTCCATTTATTAATTAATTCTTCATCATTAATTCCTAATTACTTTGGAGACTGAAATTTTGCTATACTGGTTCTTCAGGCCTAAAATAGGAAAGTCTAATAGTTTTTGTGACGATTTTCTCATAAATCTTTACCCTATATGTCCTCAAAGTTCTCATGCTAATCTTATGGGGAAATAATTTTGTTTTGGATTCCAACATATGTTGTCTTAACTCTTAGACCGGCCGCACACTGATGCAGCATTTCACCTGAAGCAAGTGTTGCGAGGCAAAATGTTTCGCTGGGTACTAGTGCCCCGTGTGTTTTAATGCGAGGTGCCTCACAACGTTTGCTTGATGAGTGTGCGGGCTCCCATTGAAATACACAGGGCGCTCACTAGTGCCCAAGCGAAACATTTTGCTTCGCAAAACTTGCTTCAGGTGAAATGCAGCATCAGTGTGCGGTTGGCCTTAAGGAATAAACAGCAGTTGTTTTTATGTGAACCATTGAGCAAGCCAAAGAAAAGAAAATAATACTCAATGGATCCAATTACTGTCTAAATAGAATATTTCTCATTACAGATTTTCACGATTATGTTTTATGATTAAAAATCAAAAGTTTTTATATTAGCCAAATGAAATTAATAGTTACAATGTTCCAAAATATTTTTACAAAAATTAACAGCTGTGATTAAATAATTCAAAAGTTTTTTAATCTGTAATTTGTTCAAATAATTATTAATCCAATGCCATCCTAATAATCCATTATGAAAACTATGAAGCAAATATATACTGTACAAAATGAAAAGTTTTAATCAACACTTACATATTTACAGATAATATACAGATACATTTACAGATACTATTTTACAGATGTTTAGGAATTTTGTATTATTATTAAAAATCAAATGTTCATACATATTAGGTACGGTATATTATAAAAATCAGCTGTTGTAGACCTATATTTTCCTATTTTCCTTTTCCTATCTGAAATATATAAAATGGTTGATATTGTGTATTATTATCGAATATTTGATTTTGTGTGTGTGTTTTTTGACATGGATATGTCTTAGCTCTGGGGGGGGTGTTGGTGATTTTTTAAGATGGAAAACATGTAACAGGTTTCCATAGAAACTACTTGAACTATTGTATTGCATTTTAAATATAAAAGAATTAGAACAGCTGTTTAGATGAACTTTAAATATTCCCTTTAGACATATCCATTATCTAACCTATTTCCCACAGGGAAGTAAATACAAACATTTTTTGCATGTATGTGTGAGAGTGTATTTTACAAAGTTGTAAAATGATCAAAGGTGCCCTTGTGTTAGATGTTATAGTCTGTCTCTATTTTTCATATATGTTTTAATGTTTCAATTCCACATGAATACATTAAATTTTCTTTACAAATTTTTAGATTACATCCTTGGAGATTAAGCCATGAAGAGTTTCTTAATCTCAAAGTGTATTTAAAAATAAAAATAACTGTGAAATCTTACTCTGTACTACTGAATCTGATAGAAAATTCATATAAATTTCCAAATGTCTAAAATTAGACTTTGTCACTGATATTATAATTACCTTTTGTGTCGGATTGCTATGACAGACAGAACAAGCGCAAGCGATTGCTGGTGTCGCACTTGGTTCACCCGCAGACACTCAGTGTGGTGCAGACAAGAGCCGACTCTCTGGGTCTGGCCGTGGACGTTGCTGACGTCTCACAAGCTGACTTCTCGTCCCGCCAGTACTCTGGAGTGCTGTTCCAGTATCCCGACACTAACGGAGACCTACACGACTTTACGGGTGTTGTGCAACGTGCCCACGCTGAAGGTGTTAGTGTGATGCAATAAAAAATATTATGAGTAGTATAGAATTATTTTTTAACAAATAATATTCATAATTAGGGAACATGTTAGTGTGCTAGGTGCTACATTAATGTTCTATTTGACTGAATTAGTCAATGGTTATTCAGTAGCATTTCCAAAGCATTATCCAAAGCTCTTCGATTAACAATAACCTAGCAAAATTTCGAGATGGTTTGGCACTGAAGCATACTATTTTTTCATTGGAAAATAATTAAGGATCCTGCCAAATGAATCAGTTGATGGTGTTTGTCAGTTGCAAAGCTACATATAGCCCTTATCATCAAATACCTTACTCTTATTACAGAAACCCTTCATTCATATTTATTTCTAAATACCCACCATAGGAAGGTTTCTTGAGGGTCCACCAGAATTAATGATAATGATGAAAGCTGTTAAAGATGATCATGATGACAAGTGGTAGTTTTGAGAATGTAAAGTGTCAGATAATCATAGCTTTCAATAAATATGATACAAGTGGCTTATCATTTTGGCATCAATATAACCTACTTCTAAGTAGTTTGAAGCAAGTAAATTTCACCCTTATTACATCTCAAAAATGATCTGTCAATATGTTGGGTAGTCTGATGTATGAGTTGGTGTATCAGTGTACAAGAAAATTTATAGATGTAAAGTTGACTTTTTATCGCCATATTTGTTCTTTGTTCAATACATTGCACATTAATTCACATGCATAATTAAGTGTTATATATTATATATAAGTATTATATAAGGCGTATTTCATCAATTGTGCTATTCTATTCTACCAATGACCTGTTGTGCAGACACTGACCGTATGTGCGACGGACCTGCTCGCGCTGACAGTGGCCCGGCCGCCCAGTGAGTTTGAAGTGGACGTCGCTGTAGGAACGAGTCAGAGACTGGGAGTGCCCCTCGGCTATGGAGGACCTCACGCTGGGTTCTTTGCTTGCAGGCAGTCATTAGTTAGACTAATGCCTGGCCGTATGGTTGGACTGACAAGGTAAGGAAAATGAGGAATTTGAATTAGAAGTGGTAGTTTATAAGAAATTTTAAGTCTTAATTGTTTTAAAAGTAAATAAACAAAATTTTAAAATCAATAAATTACATCAACCCTGGTGTGAAGTTTTTCATATCCAAGCTTTATAAAATAAATAATAACATTTTAAAGTTAAAACATATAAACCTTTTCTGGTCTGTTATGGTTTTGAAAATCATAATCGGTTTGAGAGTCAACTCATTTGATGCGTAGAAATATTCCCCAGTTTCCAAAACACCCAATTTCTAAGCATCAGTTGGACCCTTTAGCTCTGGGTCTAGCCATAAATAATTTGGGACTCGTATCTTTTTGTTAGCAAATAAATCATGATGAATTTTCCTTGTATTTTTGTTTTATCCTGGTCCTAAAGAGAAAGTTGTTGTTATTTTGTAATTCATTCAGATGAGCCTCTCACTCAGCTAAGGATGATACATTTTTTAGTTAAAATATGTTAGGAACAAAAAAACTCCATTGAGAGTTTATTATTGGTTTCTTATATTTTGCACTGTATTTAAAATCTATAATTTCCTCATTCTGTACCATGTAATATACAATAAGTTACCGGTATACCTAAAAATATTGAATCTTGTACAAAATTAAATATTGAGTTAAAAGAATGGTTGTTGGAAAAGGCTTTTTTATTCAGTTGAAGAATTTTTGAAATCTCACGTGTCTTGATTATTAAAACAGCACATTTTTATTTAGTTGAAAAGTTTATTTGCTTAATTTTAGATTTAATATTACATTGACTAATCACCAGCCATTGTATGATGTCATGTGATGGTTTGAATAAATAATTTGTTACTCGTTAGGCAATTGGCAATTAGTTTAGTTGGAAAAGTAAAATTGTAAAAGTAGTCAAATTGGAAAGTGGCTGGGTCAATCCCAAAGAAAATCTTCTGCTGAGTTAATCTCTGATTTGTGTACCATTGTACCTACAGGGATACAAATGGCAACAATGCCTACCGCCTGGCACTGCAGACCAGAGAGCAGCACATTCGACGGGACAAGGCCACGTCCAACATCTGCACAGCTCAAGCCTTGCTGGCAAACATGTCTGCGATGTACGCCATCTACCACGGACCCAAAGGGTTGCGACGCATTGCTACCAAGGTGCACAACGCCACCCTCTTGCTCAGAGAAGGTTTGTATCTTCAATGCAGATTGGTCCATTCAAAAGGGGGTCTTGTACCCCAAAATCCGATTTCTGGTTTTTTTGAAATCATTCACGTGAAAAATTATTATTTTAGTGCCATTGAAACTCTTAAACTATTATGTTCTATTATGTATGTAAACAATTTATTATGTTGATTTATTGCTGTATGTAAATGGGTGATAGTTGTCTTTTGGAGCGCAATGTTATCGGGAAAAAGGAAAATTGTGATCTCACTTATTATTTTAAATACTGACACAACTTTATATATAACTTCTTCTAGTTCAGTTCTGCCAGTGTATGCAAAAATCCCAATTTTCTTATTGATTGTAGATTTATTTCTTATAAATCTACTTTCTAAGTAATTGGTCATTTTATTCTCATGAAAATGTGTAACTTGATACAACTTCCTTATTTATAAATATACTACTGTAAAATCGTGTATCCTTTTTTTGTAATTTTGTGTACGGTTTTAACTTGTAAATCTTAATTTGTACAATTACAACAAGTAATTTCTAAATTAATGGAAATTTGCTGACCTTTTAGGCCTGCAACTTAGGGATGTTTTTATGACACTAAAGCTATATTATGTCATTCTATTGAGTAAGAATTCTTTGGAAGTTCTGTCGAAATACTTTTCTCTGCCCCCATACATTCCTCATCATATTTAGCTAATTATGATAGTATAATGCCTTTTAATAACGACTCCAGTATCATAGTAATTAACACAGTATCTTGCTAGAGATCGTAGATACTGACTATATTATTGCAGCTTTAGATACCATAGTATCTAGGTAGAAACTATCTGTATTGTAGTTAACTTGTTTTTATATTATGACCATAGGCACAAACCTTTACACCCAACAATTTAGAAGGATGTTTTTATTATTTAGGATTGCAAAAAGCTGGCCATACAGTGTTGAGCTCGCTGGTGTTTGACACACTTAAGGTGATACCAAATGTCCCAAAGGCAGAACTGTTATCACGTTGTGAGCTCAAAAAGATCAATCTTCGTTACTTCTCCGATGGAGCTGTAAGTACTTGTCATTTTGTTAGTCAATGAAATTTTTTTTTGTTTGGTCAGCAGTTTAAACCCTGGTCTGCATGGTAATTTCAACTGGTTATCTTATGGGTAATGCATGAATAAGATAACTCATATTGGAATCTGGATTACATTTCATGATACTTTTCAGTACTTCTTTGATGAAACTAGCCGGTTTCACCACAATAGGATGGACATGAACATTTTTTAAATTGACACTGGTATTTAGTCTAGTTTTTTACTGTCACAGGTTGGTATATCTCTTGATGAAACAATAACAAAAGAAGATGTAGAAGACATTCTATGGCTTTTTGGATCAGAAGCAAGCCTAACTGACGTGAGTATTGGTAGTACAATAACTCCTGCATGTTTTTAGATTTTGTAAACACACTTTTCATGATAATCAGTACAGTTTTAACTATGAATCGATTTTTGGAACTATAAATTCAATATATCCACATTTTCTCATGGACTTTGAAAAAAGTTTAGTGTTTAAATAAATAAGCAAATGTTTACTTTGATTATTCAATTATTATTATTTATTTTTCTATTATTATTATTTTTCTAGTTTAGAAATTTCTTTAGACATTGCTTTACTTTTGCCAAATTAAATCACTATAAAATTGTTTAGTCTATCATTCAGCCAACTAAAAAACTACTAAACCAACTGATAAGTAAAATCGTATTTGGTCTAATATGTTTTATCGAAAGTCCAGTGGACTTTGGGGTTTGTTTGGTTGTACACAAATCAGGTCCATGTCCATGACCTACCTTACCAATCCTTATGAATTCCTTCTTTGCAAATGCTGTGATATTGCTCCTTACTAGCGCCTCCAGTATCTAATGCATCATCTAGGTAATATAATGTTGACTTAGATCTTCAGTGAAGGCGCATGGGAAGGCCAAAGTCTGAACAAATCACAGCTAAAGCGGACATCCCCCTACCTGACACACCCTGTGTTCAACTGCCACCACTCCGAGTCCAGAATAGTCCGCTACATGAAGAGTTTGGAGAACAAGGACATCTCTCTGGTCCACTCCATGATCCCTCTGGTGAGATTTTTTGCATGGATCAGTGAATCATATTGTCAATAATTGAACCCTGGGGAAAATATTGAGATAGCTTTATGATGGTACTTGATGGATCTGCTGCCTCTGTTTGTTAATCATTATTGGTTTCATGCATCAGCTAGTCTTTGTCAGTAATAAAGCTACATGTTGTAAAGGAAATCCATCTCACTCTCCTGTCACTCAGATCCTTTTTTTCTCAGTTACACTGTGATGGGTCGGTTTTGAAATATCAACAATGAAAATAATCCATTCATAATCTTGACCAAAGAAACACCAATTCACAATTCAAGACTGTTTAATCGATCCATTAATTACGGATACCGTATAGATTGATTGATGTCAAGTAATCAATGTCTGGTGTTTTACGTTAAGGACTTAAATGAGGTTTATGAAGTCTATTCTCTGACTTGGCTAAGTTTAAAAACTGGTTTAATCATATTGCCGACATGTTTCCAGCTAAAAATTGAAGAGTTTATTCTCCCTGGAGAGATGGCTGCTCAGACTTGGGACTTAAGGAGCGATTTAATACAGTAAAGAGGATTTAATACAAAACCTCACTATTAACCAGAAATCCGGCTGAAACTCCCTGAAGATGGCCTGGTTATATCTCTTTGTATTTCCCCCTTTAAATCACTACTGTTACCACTTTTCTAAAAATTTGAACTGTATTATATGTTTATTTCTTGAAATATCATTTAAGGACTTTAAAATAAGAGTGAAAGTGCAGTCTGATAAACTTTTCTCCACACTCTGACCTCGAGCCTTGTGGAGTCTTGAGAATAAAATTAATGGAATTAATTTCATCATTTTAATTCTGTTTTCATTAAAATTTTACTTGTTTTGGATGTATAGGGCTCTTGTACCATGAAGCTTAACAGCACGACAGAGATGATGCCATGCAGCCTGCAACACTTCACAGACATCCACCCATTTGTGCCCAGGGAGCAGGCGCAGGGCTACAGTCAGCTGTTCCATCAGCTGGAGCGGGACCTCTGCAACATCACAGGATATGACCGGATATCTTTTCAGCCCAACAGGTCAGCTGGGTGGGCTTTCTCAGCCATATGGAATTATGATGCAGTGAACTTTCGGTAGTTAGTGACATTTCATATTCTGATGTGCTGACACTTTGATATTCCCACAAAGCTATTTACCACCCACCAGTATGACTAATTATTTTATTATTGTGAACTTTCATTATATAAAATCTATTTGTAGTGAGTCTTTCCATTCACTTACCATTAACCACAGTTATACCTTTTACCCTTGTGTTTTTCGTGTTGTTGATCAGTGTCTAAGTGGGTTTGAGTAGTTGCCAGATATTAGATACCCTTTAGTATAATGAATCAGAATCAGACATCTATGTTGTTGCATGTTTTTGTAAATTTTTGACAACAATTTTAATGGTACTTGTTACAATTACCATGATATTAAACCCATCATTTAATTATGATCAGACAATTTTTACAAGATTAATCGTCTCCATGGACATACATACACACACACATAACAGTGGCATGGGAGGAAGTGTGAAAAAAGGGAAGCAAACGGTGAAAAAGATAAGCAAATTCCTTATTAGGTGGACTGTGATCAGATGGAAGAAATTGAGGATTCAAATAAAGTTATAAGAACACTATTTTTTTAGTTTTTTCTTAGTTGCAAAGTAATTTATGTAAGGAAAAGCTATTCAAGGCTCTAATGTGTTTTTTTTCCAGTGGAGCCCAAGGAGAGTACGCTGGCCTGAGGGCTATCCAGTCATACCACAACTCCCGAGGTGAGTCCCACCGTAACGTCTGCCTTATCCCGGTGTCAGCCCATGGAACTAACCCTGCGTCTGCGCAGATGGCTGGGATGGAACTTGTGCCCATCTCCGTCACAAAGAGCGGAGGCATCGACCTAGCTCACCTTAAGGATCAGGTGTGATTGCAGCTTTATCTAAGAAGTTTACAGTATTAAATATGAATTTTAGGTTTTATAAGATAGCAGTCTCTTTACAAATTATCTATCAACAAGGAGTGCATAAGTGTGTATAGACGTGTCAACTACTCAAGTAAAGAAAAAAGGCAAGCCTAACACTAATTAAATCGGCATGAGTACAAAACGGCCAAGCGAACTACATCACTACCTCAGTTACAGGGGTCATCTGAAAAGTAAATTACACTATTTTCATATATCTCTGTCCCACACAGAAACGGTCTGAAATTCAAAGGGAAATTTGTGTGGTTGTAGAATCAGCACTGTAAAAACTCTATGGGGTTGCCATGATGCATTTGGTAATTATAAGGTTGACACTATTCCTACCACTTATTCCTACCACCAATTGGGATGTAATGTTTTTCATTTTAATGAAAAAAATATAAGTGTGACTGATATTTGTCATGAACTGTTTAGTTAGTTGTTAATTATTCAATTATGTGTAATGGCTATATATTGAGGTCAGTATGTTGTTTCTTGGGGATGTCAATCATTTGTTGATGGAAGAACAATACACGACAATCAACGAGGCAACTGTCCGTCCACTTTAGAGGACCCAAACATTTTTGAGGATGGAAACACTTTTGACAGATGCAGTATGTTGAATATGATTCTGTTAAGGGATGCCCGGCTAATTTTTACATTTGGAGAGATTTTTTATTAATTTTGTCTAGCGTAAGGCAAAAATTGGTGTCAATTACCCTTTGGACGTCTTCACACTCCTTATTACATTGCAATTTGCAGTAGGAGGAAATGGTAGAACCAAAGTGCTCGCAGTTACTGAATAATTAATTATGTGCTCATAGTTACCAAATTCCTCATGGCAGACACATAGTAATATTACAGGGCTTTTACTGTGCAAATGTCCCTTTGAATTTCAGACCATTCCTGCCAGGCATGCGGATATAAGAAAAAAATTTAACTTACTTTTGGAACAACCTTTGTAAAAGGCATCAGTGAATGTCATACAAATAAACATTTTTCCTACGGTTGGTGCTGAATCTATTAATATTAAATTTGTTAGTTATTTGAAGGATCACTTGAAAAGTAAACTAAAATTCATGCAGTTACATCAAGGTTCTTTCAGAAGTTATTTTTAGAAGTTAAAACTCAGCTACAAGGGTTTGTAATAAAGAACTGATTTATGAAATAAGAACAGTATAAATAATATGGAATATTGCCATAGGTTGAAAAGAACAGTGCAAATCTCTCCTGCTTGATGATCACGTATCCTTCAACATTCGGAGTGTTTGAGGAGGAAGTCAGTGATGTTTGCCGTTTGATACATGAACACGGGGGACAGGTAATTTTTTATTTTTACTTTATCTCCTTATAAAAGTATATGAATAAAGTATTGTTTTCATCAACATTTTTCAATTTGAGTTGAGAGTGGATAAATCCGTTTTGGGGTCCGTGAATCCAAAAAAGTGGTTTTCGACGTGATGTCCGTCTGTGTGTGTGTGTGTTTATGTATTCTGAATGCGTACAGAGCCATAGCCTACCCTGTTGGTCCAATTTGGATGAAATTTGGTATGTATTTACATACAGACCGTACCTCTAGGTTTTTCCATTTTTTATTTTTAAGGGTAATTCACCCCTTAAAACCCTTAAAAAACATGAAAAATCCAAATTTCCCAAAAATACTCTAACGATTTTGATTAAAATTTCATAGTTTATAGTGAGTAGAGTACTCAATAGTATGACACCATTCGCATGTCTGTGAAAATGATGGTTCAAAAGTTATGGGCTTTTAGATGTCAAAAAATAAATTTTTTAGGTTTTCTGGAAAATCACTAAAGGTAAAGTATAATTTGACTACCACCATTAAAAATAGCTTAACCCTAGAAGTGGTAAACTCGTAATTCACGACACATTTACAAATTCAATAATAAGTGGCAGGTAGAGGCATCTGTTGTCAATTTAGTGAACTTACCCCCTTCGTGACCGTGTTGTCCTCTGGGGGCAAGCAAGAACCTGCTCACGCAGTTCACTAAACTGCCAATAGGGCATGTCTTAATATAGCCAAGTAAGGGCTTTATACTCCTAAGCACAGTGGCTGTATTGGTTAAAGTGTTACACTGACGAGAGTAACCTTTTAGCCATTCGGAAGTGCTAGGGTTCGAATCCCGACCATGAGTAATCCCAATTTGGCTTGCAAATGTGTGGTAGAGCGGAGAGGGGGGCCCACCTTAAATAAACGGTGGCCGGCTTGGGTGGAAGTTGGATTAGTGATCAACATTGACTTCACTTTTAGGTTTACCTAGCAAACATGTGCAGGTCGACTGTGTAGGCGGGGACCGGCTCATTGTCACATCTACCTGCACAAGTTCTGCTTCATGACGGAGGGCCAGGCATGGGTCCTATTGCTGTGTAAGTTACCTGTCATACTGTTCATGATTCTAGAATCTAAACTGAAATTGCAATGTATCCTCTAAGGTTCCATTTTAGTTACCTGGACGGCACTTACTTACATGATGCCAGTCGACTGTAACCCGAGGGGACTAGGCGGGATGGGTGCACATCCTAACGCTAAACGCACAACCCCTCATATCAGAGGATTTAAATGGTCTATTCTGTGTAGTTCATGTTATTTAATTCTAATTCTATATTTAAGTAAAAACATAGTATCTCTAAGAATTTTCTAGTATAAAACTACAATCATTTGTTGAATAATACAAGACCAAATATACTCTTACCAAATTATGATGTACCTGTGTAGTGTTTTAACCCTTGAGCGGGCACTTGACGTAATCTCTCTTCTTTTAATAAATTCATGGTGGAATTAGTGTAATATAAAATGGAAACACAAAATACTCGTACACTTGTAAACAGTCACACTAACTAAAGTGGTAAGTTATCTCTAACACAGAAGGGCGCACGAGGAACTAAACTCTGCACTAACCACTTACGTGATAGGGCGCACGCAGAGAATGCCTCCACAAAATGACATCACTTCACTGCATTGCAACTCACAAAGAAAAAAAGGGGTGAGGGGGTTGTAAATAGTTTTGGGGGGTTCCTGGAATGAGGCGCGTGAAGTACAGAGCCTGACACGGCTGCCGATATCCGATATATGTGTTTATTTTAACAACAACTACACTTGCGGAGAAAAACTCCGCAAGTGCCCTCTTAAGGGTTAATGGCAAAAAATAAAAGTGTGAGCGATATTCTTCATGAATTTTGTAGTGAATTATGTTGCCCCAAATGGAATTGTGTGATGATAATTTGTTGAGGTCGTTTTGTGGTTTCTTGTTGCAATCGAGGGTAGAAGAGAATACATGATAATCAACGAAGTGTCTGCCCATCCACTTCATGCAACCCGAAAATTGTCTAAGACAAGGACACTGTTGACAGATGCAGATCATAAAAATGCTTCTGTAAAGTGGATCACATCTAATTTCTACATTCGATGGGAGATGAGAATGAATTTCTCAACTCAGCAAATCTAAACTATTATTGACAAAAAAGTATCTTATTTTACATACTATAGTAATTTTAAAAAAAAATTACTCGTCTGTAGTGAGCCATTCAATAACTGAGAAGTTTTTATTTATTTGTTTACGATTTTAGGTTTATTTTTTTATATAGATCAGATCTTACTTCTTAAAACTTAGTCATATAACCAGTTCAAAGGACAGCCTTATTGATAGCCTAAAAATAAATGTGAACAAATTTAGTGGGCCACACCATCAGTTTATTCTTTTTAACATTAAGACATTTTTCGTAGCAAGGCCCACCTGGCTCCGTTCCTGCCTAATCACCCGGTGGTCGACCTGTTCCAGAACGAAGAGAGTCAGAGCTTTGGAGCCGTCAGTGCCGCTCCCTTTGGCTCCTCCAACATCTTGCCCATATCCTGGGCTTACATCAAGGTAGGGAATGATTGAATGTTTCTTACATGTACTTGATAATTTTCAACAGATATATGCATCAAAACACCTCCCCTGTATTTAAATCTTTTATGACTGGTGAATTCCCTGGAACTAAATAGAAACTGCCAAAACAGGTGGCCATGACATATCGTGTACTCTGCCACTTTTCCTCTCGTGTGGGTAAGTCTCTTAGGTTTTTGATTTCCACCAGCTCTGTTATTGTTATGATACTGACACCTTGGCTTAAGGTGATGTCCTGGTTCATTATGGAGATGGAGTGGAGGGAATGAGTAGTATGTGTTCATATCGGCTCTGTCAAGTTTACTGTATTATTCGGGAAATAGTGATCCATTTATTGTGAGACTTGGCTGAGAACTTGATATTCTGATAAGGAATATGTATATTAAACATACGGTGTGATATTTTAATGTGTTTCCCGTAATTAAGTTGTTAATATCTTTGTCACAGCCAGTCGGTTTGCATGTGTCGTCACGAATCAACACAGCCTGGTGGACGATTCTGAAACTGTCCACCAGGCGCAATAGGTGCCGTGACGAAGTCCATGATTGTTGGCGATACACCTGAACTAGTTCCACTTCAATAAATTGATGGAAACTTGTCTCTATAACAAACAGGACGAGACAAAAAAAGACGTTAATCTTGGAGAAAAATACTAGTGACATTAGATAGGAACAGAATGACTCGTATACGTCAATTGAATTGTGCCATACCAAGATAAGTGATGTGAAAATTACTAACCAATCAAGATTTGAAAATTACGTAGTGCATAGAAGAAATTTTTTGAGTTAAGGAAGAAAACTATAAGTTGCATAGAAAGTATAAGCATTTACTCCACCTTCATTGACACTTAAAACTCTGATTTGTCATTTTAAAAATATAGCTAAAACCAGTGATTTCATCAGTGCTTAGTACTACTAAGCATAGTGTAAATACCAAAACATTTCGCCAATATTTTCTGAAATGATTTTTTATTAACATAAGTAAGTAATAACAATCCCAAAAAGTTTAGTTTGTATCCATTTTGTCAAGTTGAGAGTGTTTACTGCAGTATTTTCAGTTACAAATCTATTTAACAGCAACTTGATGATTTCCAGATGATGGGAGGGGTAGGCTTGCGCAAGGCTACGCAGATCGCCATCCTCAACGCCAACTACATGAGCAAGCTGTTGGAGGACCACTACAAGACTCTGTACCGAAGCCCTCAGTCAGGACTGGTGGCCCACGAGTTCATACTGGACATCCGTGATTTCAAGAAGACTGCCAACATCGAGGCAGTGGACATCGCTAAACGGCTTATGGACTTCAGTATGTTAAGCAAATGGCTTCAGTATTGACAACATTTTTAAGAATATAGAATAGTGACAGAGACTAGTTTTAGTTTTATAAAGGCTACGCTGGCAGCTTTAACATCATATATTTTCGGGGTCAGTCATCTGTATCTTATTTAACAGCTGAAATGTTTTACAGGGGAAACAGTTAAAAGATAACAGTTTTTCTTGTAATCATGTCATGCTGTATTAAAAAACCATCTATATATCATCTTGGTTGTTGTTGGCGAGTCATACTTTCAATGTCTATCGAAGTGTGTCTGTGTTTGTGTATGTGGCCCAAGAACGGAAGACTGGCTGCAAGGATCGGTTTGCAATTTGAAATGTATGTTCTTAATAGGAAAGAGGTAAAAATGAAATGATATCCCACTTGTTATTTGAAATACTGTGATACAACTTTGTATTCACCTTAATCTATTTAAGTACTACTACTGTTCCTTGTGATAGTGAACTTACTTTACCATTTACTTTACTTTACTGTCATTCTTAAGGTGAATAAGCATATTGATATAACTTTCTTGTATTTTGAAATACTTAAAGAAAAACTTGGTATACACCTTAACCTCGTTAAAGTCTAATATATCCAAAAAAAACCGCAGTTTAAAATATTGTCACGGAAGCAATACTAGGTACTTCTTTATTTATTACAAACTATAAACTATAAAAAATAACTACATCGACATAGACATAATTTTTTCTTTCCCCCTTATAGGCTACACCCAAAATGGTGAAAGTATTGTTTTTAGTTTTTTTAACAGTTTTCCATTCTATCACATGATTATTTGAGTGTACTCCTGGTTAGTTATAAAAATAAAATAGTAAATTAAAATATAGATAAACATTCCGGTCACAAAAGACCTGCATACTCAGCGAATTTCCAAAGCAATAATAATATATAACAGGTTTAATCAATATCAGTAATAAATAAAAGAGTTTGCCTATTCTCCACAAGATTAACCTGGGGAAAAATTGCAGTTTTGCTGCTTTGAAGAACATTGACAGTAGCAATTTTTAGCATAAACAATTTTTATTTTTACCATGTATACCAAGTTTCATCAACATCATTCTGTCCATAAATGAAGGAGTTTGCCTATATGATTAACATAGGAAAAGAGTATGCAGGTTAGCTGCCATGTTAAACACAAAGCTATGATTTTTATCATAAATTTAAGGATCTCAACCACATGAGCTAAATACCAAGTTTAATACCAAACAATTGGTTAATAAGTGAAATATTAATTTTTCCTTATCCTCTATAAGTTATACATTGGAGCCCAAAAATACCATGTACTGTATTTAGATTTTTTAATAGCTCAGTTACCGTTGGGGATAGAGATACTTTAAGTTACAAAATTAAGTAGTTTTTTATGTTGATTTCAATGATGAAAGATCTAAATTTAATTTTTTTTAATTACATATGAAAAAAACAATTTTTCAGTACAAAACCCCCTCAAACTACCCATTCTGATTGACCGATATGTCGTATTTGTTTAGAAACTCGTTTGAGCAAAAGTAGGAATACACATCTCTACCAAATTTGGTCTCAATCTGACCATTTTTACGAGAGTTATCCTGTTTACAGACACATATATACATGTATATAATTATATATATATAATTTTTAACAACTATTGTTTTTGGACTCTGGGCACCTCAAAACAAAAAAATAACATGGTCACCAGCTTAAGTATTGCCATGAGACCTACAATAATAACTTCTTTCCTATGGGAAATTTGCTAAAAACTTGAGTAAATCATGTTTACCGATTACTCAGGTTTCCACGCACCTACAATGTCATGGCCTGTAGCTGGGACACTCATGATTGAACCTACCGAGTCGGAGGACAAGCAAGAGTTGGACAGGTTCTGCGAGGCTCTCATCTGTGAGTAGTCACACGATAGTGTTTAACGAAGGGATTACAGTGAAACTTTTTGTCCACAAAGGAATTGTTGTCAATTGTTGACAATTTGAAGACAAAAAGGACTTTAATCCTATGACGCACTCAAAAGTTTTCTTCCACCCACACATACAAGTAATACAAGTTACAATTTACCCACTATTGACTAACCTAAATCGCTAAAATTTTCAAAGTTGGCTAACATATCCTCAAAGCATTCAATGCAAACTATCAGCTGACCATTAAAGAATTAGTTAAATGTTATTCTAATGGGATTACTTTTTCTCGGGGACTAAAAGTATTACTTTAGTACTCCATATCAGAGTTAAGTACAAATTTACATAGTAGGTGATGGAGGAAAAAATATTTTTACTTTCTCCCCCTATATGATAGTATAAGAAGAAAGTATTGTTTTGTCAGCAATTTCAAATTTTATTTTCCGATAAATAAATATATATATACTGTGTATGTATCTATTTTCCGATTTTGATTTTCCTATACATTATAAAACATCTAGTGGACAAAAATAACGACACTGACGTAGACTTTAAAAATGTGTTTCTTCTAAGTTCCTCCATCCCATTATATGAATATTTTAGTGTACGTACTATACTAGTAACTATCTCAGTTGTCATGGACAATTTCTTCCTTAATTTCTCAAAAACTCTCAGTGTTAAGTTAAATTTTAGTTAAGTGTATTTAGTTAATACTTTTAGATAGGTCAACTATTTTCCTGGACATGTATATTTGATCAAATACCGTTTCCCGTAGACATCAGGCAAGAGATCAGAGACATAGAGGAGGGCAGGATAGATGCCAAGCAAAGTCCTCTGAAGCTGGCACCTCACACTCAGTCCCAGGTCACGGCGGCAGACTGGGACAGAGCGTACTCACGGGAGCAGGCTGCGTTTCCTGCTGTAAGTTGCCTATTCATACCTTTATTTGGACGTTGATTTATCTTGCACTATTAAATAAAACTAATTTGTTTAAAGCTTCTAATTTACCAATGTTTCGCAAGAACAAAATAACAGATTATTTCTTGTGATGTTATGTCCTAGAAGATTTGAAAGCAGAAGGAAGCAATTTAGATGTTTTGAACAGTATATCTCAACTCATTAGTTGTGGTATACTATTCACAGCCTAGAAGTAAGATATTTTTCTCTTGGGAAACTTCAGAAAAACAATGTGAAATCAGCATTGGAGAATTAAAGGCGGATGTAAGGGTGTAACCCAATAAATTTTTCAGTTTTTCCATTGATTGTTAATTCCACTGAAACAAATCATTCATGCAAGTTATTTCTGGATTTATCTCCATTTATTAGGATAGGATTCACCTTATGAATGGACACAGAAAGCAGGAACAATTGACACTTGATTGTTACGAACCAACAAACAGCAGAACGTATTAGTCCTGCGAAATGTATTAGGATTCCTTGGGTGCTTCTAATTAGTTATTAGTGACAATCCTCATTAGAAAAACCATAAAAAAAGGTCCGAGTAGCCTAATAATTTTTTATTACAATTTCCGCCTCACCAAAAAAGAAACATATTGTTCAAAATTGATCTAGAGATTATCCAGTGGGATCGCAGAATTCATTAAGGAGGAATACAAAAGTCATAAGTCATACCTTGGGTAATAATTCCCATGGCTCTTTCTTGCCTCATAAATTTCCAACATTAATTAATTTTTGTGTAAATTTTTTATGGATGTAAAAGTTTTGCTGTATTTCTTCTTATGATAATCTATGTTTACAGCCTTTCGTTAGAGAAGACACAAAAATCTGGCCAACTGTTGGGCGTATAGACGATATCTATGGAGACAAACATCTTGTGTGCACTTGCCCGCCTATACTGGAATACTTCTGAGTATTTTTAACTTTTTCACTTCCCTGTAAATATTTCATCAAGTTTTTATAATCCAAAAATACAAATAAGCAAGCTGTCATTACAGTTCATATGTTTTATGACAATTTGAGTACCAGTACATATACAAATCACGTGCCAAAATCAATATGCAGCTCAACTTAGATAATTATTAGACTATTTACCCTCCATATAAATATGTTTTTTATATTCTATGTATATATTTTTTTAGTGAGTAAATATGTGAGATGAAATGTCTGACATGGATTTTTTCTTTTAACCTCCGTCTTGTGAATGGTTCAATGATATTATCATTTTTGATAATACATTTGATTAGTAACCTGACTTTAAAAAATAGGAAAAAATAACTAGATGTGTTATGGTTGAATTACAAGACGTTGAGTGACTTAAGCTCCACCATGCAAGTGGCTGACAATAACTGACTCCACCATTGGTACCTTGCTATTGATATACAACTGGCTTATCTCTATTCCAGTTTCCACCACATTCCAGAGAATATTATATAAATTTTAGCCTGGCTTACTAGTTACTCAAACAGAAAATTCAGAACTAAAAGTTTTTTTACCAACATGAGTCATTTACTTACCAAACTGAAAGGTTGAAACAGTGAATAAAACAACATAACAAAAAGAACACTTATATTACGTAAATCTCACAGTCACATGTTCTAACTCAATAGCCGTCTACAGCTGCTCAAGGAACAGTTTAGTATTGTCTATTTGTACATTTTTGATTTATTAACACCTAAACGCCATGATCGCATCATCGCTCACGGTGTGACCATGAGTTGCACAGGCGTGTGTTGTAGCAGTTGGTTGACCACCCTTTTGATCACCTGTGCCATCTTCACTCTCAGTTGAGGCATCATAACACCCAGTACTTCCTGGCCGTTCTCCCTCAGAAACAGATTAGTCGCCTCAGCTGAAATTTGATATTTTTCGATTAATTTTTGTTTTAATTGAAAGTAGTAGAACTAGGTGTACATCCTAAGATTTTAAAAAAATACTGAAAACGTTATGTTTCATGCAATATGTTTAATCTTTAATAATTATATAATTCTTTTTATGCCAATAAACAATTTTAATGTTTAATAAAATTCAGGAATACTTGGTCTAGTAATTTTGCTTATGGTTAATATTTTACAAATCAAACTTTAAATCATTCAAAACATTAAATAAAGTTTTTTTGAAATATATTTTATGTAAAATTCCAGGAAATGTCCAATTTGTTGGTATTTCAAATAACTATTACACATTAATCATAAACAATCCACATTCGTAGACAATAAATGTAAATGCTTATTATTATGATTTCCTTAGGTGTGGAGGCAAAACATGAGGTGTGTTTGTGAAATAAGTTCTGCAAAGCTTTGTAGCTTCAGGTCTTGACTCAGCATCGATTTAGCGATAGCTATTCCTTGAGTTTCCTGCTAGCTGCGAAATGTGTTCTGGAATTTGAATTTTAGCTGCAAAGAAAATGTCTGCACAGGAAGAAAAATGTATGAGTTCAGGAATTGTTCAAACATGAGTGAGCTGACGTCCACGATGAATAGCACCCTGGGCAGCTGTAAGTTTCGGGCGTAACGAATGCCATAGTCGAAGCAATAGTGCTATGAAAGCAAAGAATGATACTTGAAATGCTATCCGAATTGTCACAAGATGTAATGGGTCGCCTCAATCTGCAAGTTTCTTTGGGGACATGTAACACACGGAGAGCAATTTAAGCTTTTTTTCAGGGGATGATACTAGGGAGCACTACACCACATCTGAGACTAAGGCAAAGCCCCATCAGAAGTGTCACTTCAAAGTTTCACTGAAACTTTGAAATTTTGAATACTCTCACTTTTTACATGGCCAGTCGGCGGGTGTTTATGTCTCTGGAATTAGCATATGGGTACCGCAACAGCAAACGTTCATTGTTCAAAATGGAAAATGTGTGAAAATGTGGTAAATGCTAAGGTTTAATGCCTAAGGTTTTTGGAAAATTTTAAATTTAAGTTTTTTCTATGTGAAAAGGTTTGTGGAACTTAATTTACAAACCTGCCTCAGATAGATCATGTCTAAATTATGTGATTTTTTTTTTAAATCGTAATTTACACAATAAATTATAAAACATATAACCCTTGAACGGGACTTCACCGTTCAAACGGGAGAGGGGCATGTGGAGTTTTATCCTGCAACACAAAATTGCACAAAAAAAGATGAACAACCCATCTTACATGTTTTTATAACATAGTATTGTATTTAAATGACAAATAAATTGATAAAGTAGAATGTTCCATCGTTAATTTAATTAATCGTTACTAAATTTGAGTAATAATTTAAATAAATATAGTTAGTAATTTTCTAGTATAAGAATAGTGTCACTGTTGGTGTTACAGGAGAGGGCGCATGCAGTTTTCTTCCGCAATAATAAAATTGAACTTCAATGCCAACCAAATATATTAAATAACAGTTTTATAAATTGAAGAAAAACAAAAATATATTTTAACATATATATTTAAAAAAAAATTTTTAACAAGCACGCTCATATGTGTATTCCAATTAGAAATATTGCATTCAACATAATCTCTCGTCTTCTAATAAATCCTTGGTGGAATCAGTGTAATATAAAATGGAAACGAAAAATATACTTGTAAACAGTCACATCTAAAATGGTAAGTTATCTCCGACACAGAAAGGCACACACAGAGAAAGCCTCTGCAAACTGACATCACTTCACTGCATTGCAACTCACAAGGAAACAAAAGGAGTGTGGGGCTTATAAATAGTTTCAGGGGATTCATGGAATGAGGTGCGTGATGTACGTAGCTTGACTATCTGCCAAAACCCAATATGCATGTCTATTTTAACAAAAACTACATGTGCAGAGGAAAACTTCGCAAGCACCATCTCGAGGATTAGGTAATCATGTGCTTGTAAGTAAGTGCAGTAAATCTGGGTAAGGGACATAAATATGATTACTTAAAAGTTGAGCGTGATAAGTGTAATGGATTTATGTCACATAACTTTGTTGTGCTAAAGGAGCAGCTCATTCATTTCCCATTTACCCAGGATCATTAAATTAATAGTCTAATGAACAAAGGTACTGACCCCAGTGTCAAAATGTCACAATATTGCGTTAGGTTATTTATCAACATAAAAATGGCAACTTTAACACTATGAATTACGTAATAAATACAGAGCCAGATATCCTACCGTAATATTTACAGATATCGAGTGTTTCGTCCACTTACTGAGTATCCTGTTGTTGTTGAAGATCTTGTCTACCCTCATTCTGATGTTCTTAATCACCAGATCGATTGTTAGCTTATCAACTGTCAGGTAGTCCATGCCCTTTCTCGTTGACGTGCTCGTGTAGCCCTTCACTGTTGCCAACACGTTACCTACAACAAAGATCACTCATGAGCACCTACAAAACTTATTATTAATCTGAAAAACAAACATTGGAGTATGGAGTTCAGAATAACAATAAAGAACATTATATATTGCTTCCCAACTCTTATTTTTGAAAACTTCAACATCTTTTTTTACGTTAAAAAGTTGCTAAGGTATATTTTATATAACAAATATCTTAAATTTGAAATATGAGTTCATAAGACATCCCAGCCTCACTTTGCTTGGTAATTATTTTTCAGGAAAGGAGAAACATTCATATCGATTAACAAATTTGAAAGTTTTGCTGTTCTAGAACTAATCCCATACTAATCCCTGCTCATGTGTGGAACTGCAGTTGTAGCACTCCTTTTGACAACAAATGATACATTCTTTCTAAACAACCCATGTTTATTGAACACTAGAGATATTATCAAACTTAAAAAAAGTGCAGTGATGACTAACCCAGATTTGCATGGAAAGATCCGCCGCCACTAGCTGGCAGGATGATCAAAACACCACTGCTCGTGTAGTTGGCGTCAATCCTCATCTCGGGGATCAAGATCTTCGCTTCAAATGGTTGACCATTTTTGCCCAATCTACAAAATAAAATTAAAAACAGGCATGTTTTCTTTTGAAGTGTTGTACAGCCACCGGGGAAGGGATTCAAGGAGGGTACCTAATAGGTACCTAATATTTATAGAGAAGTAAAAGAACTACCAAACCAATACAGATCAAGGCTCGGACCACAACACTATGGAATCCATACTCCAATTCAACAACTCTCCAATGCACAGGTAAAGGAAAGGGTCTATTCCAGGAGGCTCTTAACTTTCTATTTGAATGTACCACCCCTGAATAATACATTCCCTGAACAGTACATCCCCTGTCCAGCAACACTAGAGAGCACACTAAATAAGCATCATTCTCCCAGAGCACTCCTCCCAAGTGGACAGTAACGATACAATTTTCCAGAGAATTTTGGTCAGATTCTGGATGATCAGGCTCAGCCGGGCTTATTGACTCAAAGAGTCAAAGCATGAGAAACAAGAAAAAACCATTGAGATAGGGATGCCTGTCATTCTGGATTGACAAAAAATTACCATAGTTGTATAAGACTTGTATTACTTAACTGTGCATAATAATATCCTTCATTTAACTAATTCAAGTTTGAAATAATTAAATTGAGATATATTAGGCATTGTTGGTAGTGTTTACAAGAGCAATGTACCCAACGTATTATTGTTTTTAACAACTACGATTAGTTTTCAAAAAAAATTGTAATTCAGCTCAATAATATTAAACATCCAAATTAGTTAGTTAAACTTGGTTCTAGCTTCAACCTAGCTTTTAAGCTTTTCTTTTGTTCAAACTAGCTATAGTAATTAATTTGAATAATTAAAAATATGGATTATTTATATTCTGTTTACCTATCACACCTTCTTAATCGTAGCCTAATAATGATAATTTAGAAAATGAGTAGTTATCAAAATTTCCTTACTTGAGTTTAGCAACAGTAAAGTTGCTGGCTCCGTACATGTGGATGTCTCGAAGGGTGATCTTATACCCTTGGTCACCACCAGTTAGCGCTAGTGACAGCGAGTCCAGCACAAACGGCTCCACGCTTGGCAACGCTATCTCAGGAATACCTATCGAGGGTGGAATAAGCTCATTAGTAGAAATATAATATCCCCTATCTTTATTAAAAAAATGTTTTTGTCTATACATTGCTTGTACTTTAATTACAAAGTACAATATGTTTACGTTTTATAACCCAGAAAAGCCGAAATGGGTCTTATCTCAATCTGTCTGTCCGTCCGTCTGACTTTCTGTAACGCTAAAGGCCAACGCACACAGCAACAGACGCACATATGCAGATGGGCAGAGGAAAAATTGCTCCCCATGTAATTAGATGTTTCAACGCACACAGACGCCTGTAAGTCTGTGTGTGTTGGCCTTAAACAAGACATTCGTCTTCTCCATGAAAAATATAGCACCTCCACAGTTATGAAAAATTTTTTCTTATTCTATATGTTTTACAGAAGGCTTTTTTACTTCAAACCAACCCACTCAATATGGAAATAAAATAATAAGCTCTCAAATACCTGGTTTTGAGTAATAATAGACACAATATGTTTATTTATTAGTTTTACAAAACATATTATGTAATATAATATTAATTAATTATTTAAAGACATGAGGAACAATATTATGGTATTTTAACAAACTTGGTATATTAAATAATGAATGGTTTCATGAAATACTACAAACTGAGAATTATATTTTATTTTTCCTTTATATTTATTTTATGATTTCAGGTATATATTTTATCATGATAATCTTCCTCCTTATACAACCCATACAATCCTACAATCCATACAACAGACGGGCTTACTGCTTGTATTAATGCTATATTTTTAGTTAGCACTGTATATATAATATATTTATTGGAACAAAGTTTACATATACCTATTTATTTTATTTTGTGTAAGGACATGTTTTTAAAACATTAGTTAACCATTTAGACAGTTTTTTATTACTTTTTGCTTATTTATAGGTCAAAAAGAGTCCTTTGTTGACCCATTTCGACAGCTCACATTATGGGGCATTTATCTTCAGTGAAGATCCTGGAGGCTTAGGCTAAACGCACATTGCACCGACCACGACCACGCCCAGTCGTATTCGGCCAGTTTTATCATAGAAGTAAGTGGAACAGCGCGCACTATGCGACATGCGACTCAGCGGTCGGACCCTGGTCGCACGACCAGAGTCTCTGGAGTTTGGTCGCATCCGACCACGACCTGACTGCGACCAAAAATAACATAGATTGTAATGGCATATCGCGCACTGCCTCCAACATCACTTCCGACCCGACCACTCGAACAGTAGTAGTAGTACTGCGTGGAGCGAACTGTGTGCACCTGTTTTTGCGTGTGGCTTTATAGTCATACCACAATTGAATTTCGATACTGAGGGCTTTATTACGGCTATTAAAGAGATCCTTCTATATGGGATTGTCGTCAGAAGACTATTCCAACAGAGATATTAAGAAGGCAGCTTTATAGTGGCGTAGTTCGTCATAAAATGTAGCGAACTGTCCTCTTGTAGACCTCACAGCCAACATAGGATGTACCCAGAACCGCCTTCTTCTTCGCCGAACGTACTTGCGATTCAAGTGTGCAATGACAGCTACCTCTTGAACGTCCATCTTGTAACTGAATAGCCACTAGCTTGGCAGTCGTGTCGTGGTCGTGGTCGGGCTCGGTCGCATGGCTGTGCGACCCGACCAGTCGGAGGAAAAGTCGTTGGTCGTGGTCGGTGCAGTGCGCGTTTAGCCTTAACTCTAGGTTATTCAAATCAGTGATTGAATTTCTAATGTCTGCCTAGTAGGAGGTGTTAAGGAAGAAAGAGGATCTTCTATAATCTAATATATATGAAGGTCTAATTGTCTTTAGATATTCTGCATTTAAGATTTAGGATCCTTGCTCCTTGAATAAAAGAATTATTTCTTCCTCACTTACTGACTGACATATCTTTCGGACCTTGTAATCATATTTCGTAATTCCCTTATAGAGACCAAAAAAATTTTAAGATTTAAAATTTTTTTAATTAAAATTGTATATTTTTGGTGAGATATTGGGAAATAGGCACCAATAATTCACTAATTATTTTAGCCTTTCACATTTTAATGACCCATTGAATTGTTAATTTAATTGAAATACTAGTATGTTGGCGTAGAGTAGACTTATACATTTTTTAAATTTTTTCACTGTATCTCTAATTTGTTTGTTATTTCACAAAACATACAAGATTCCAACTAAATATTGATTACATTATTAGCACAGGTTTAATTTAAAATTCTTCTGTACATTTATACTCCGGATGAGTGTGAGTCATTAAAAAAAATGTGTCTTAGAAAACAGTTGTACAGTCTTAGACAAAAACCACTGAATAAATGTGTAAAATTTGTCTTGCAACAAATTCATGACAGTTGTGCCAACGCAGAAACCTTCAAAAATTTGAACATTCTGTTTGTGATCCATTTACTCTGACCCTCACTACAGGCTGACCCTCATCTTAATATGTTCTGGTCATGACTGTACCAACTTATAATAAAACATAATTGCAATTACCAAGGTTTTGCCCCTGACCTTAAATTAGTACACTGATTTATCAACATCAACTCAGGATTAACTACAATTACCCTTCAAAAAGTTAAATTATAAAACAGCCAAATTACTCTACAACTGTTTCAATTGAATACCAAATTGCTCAACTCCCTAATATACAACCACACATTAGTTATAAAGGTTTTGAGTAGGGTAGTATTTATAACTGCACAATTTTCCTTAGAATAATAAATACCGTTATTGCAGCAAAAACACAATAAATTAATTGCATACATTTCATGATTAAAGGATAAACGGTCAACCAAATTTAATATAAATATAAAGTAAAAAAAATAACTGTAATGATAAAATAAATATGACACAGCATATGGCTGCAATGTCACACCAACAAACACTATTGCCCAATTATAGCTTGATAGCTTGAAGAATTATAGCTTGGGGAAGCTTGAAAATAATTTCATGAACGAAATTGCATGACCAGAAATACAAACTGAAAAAATTAAAAAATCTACAGGCTAAACTTTATAACATAAAAATTAAACAAAGTGTAACATAAAATCCATGATAACAAAAATGCAATTTTAGTAAACAAACACCTTCATTAGTATATATTAAGGGCTGTGACAGAAAAAAAATCTATAAAATGAATATTTTGAAGTAACTATTTGCGGTAACACATGCCTAGAACACATATACACATACAGTATAACATATTAGAATCGATTCTAGTAATTGAAATCCAAATTATCTGTATTTAAAATCATCAAGATTAAAAACAGAGTCAAGTAAAATCTAAATTGCCCAATTGCCCTTGAAGCCTTGTATTTTTAATGAGTCTAGTTATACTTTGAGATTTATCAATGTTAAGGTTAGAGATCTCAGCAAATTCCCTCTATTGAAGTGAAGTTCTAGAGGCACAGTGGTGTTTCCTACCAATGTGGGAATGTTAACAATAGGTTTTGATGTCCTGGCAGCAGATGTAGGCGACACCACTTATTTATCAATGAATATTCCAATACTTTTCATATATTTTCCATACAGTTAGAAATCCATATTACTATTTTTGGAGTACCGCATAGACGACTTCTGCCATATCTGAGTTCTGAATACATTTCCGCAGCTATCCAGGAGGTATATACAAGAGAAACCTCCGATATAAGCTGGCATTACTATACTTAATTAATAAATCAAAGTTTGTTTGTTGTATCAGAATTGAATAAATTAATTTTTGTATTTTGTTATGCTAGACAATACTTAATATTTTTTAATAAATTTTAAATGTAGAAAACACAACATTTATGAAATTTACTTTTATTAACAAAGCAGTTTAGACTACAACATTGATGATTTTGAGATTTTATCTAACTGATACGTCTGAGTTAGCAAATTAAAAAATATTGTTGCTGGCATGACATATTGAGAGAATTGTAATTTTGTGAAGTTCTGGATTTAACTAATTCAGAAACTACATTGTTAACTGATTGACTCAGAAACCATTCAAAACTCATTTGAATAACTGTAGTTGCAAGTTTTGAACAACTCAATCACTCGACCAAACTCTATAAACAGAGTATGAACATTTTAATTATAAATATGAATTTGTGGAATAAAATAAGTTTGAATGTATTGGAGATAAAGATTCATTTATTGAGGTGAACTGATAGTGAAGTCATACCTTTGACAAGATAAGGTCTGAGATGATGCAGGGAGCCTATCAGACACTCCGTCAGATGAGGACTGCTCAGCTTACATTGTTTCACATACTCGGCTAAAACAAACACAATAAACATGAACATAAAATGTGTACCCACAACATATGCAACCTGAGTATATATTATGTTGCATATAGAACGATAAAAAACCAACCATACATATATGTAAAATAATGAGTAACATTTATATTTTTATACCTCTGAATAACAAGCACCTCTGAACATCAGTTCATTGAGCTTCTTAACTTATGGCTCATGTGTTTACTTCATTATATTATAAAGGAATCTCTAAACAAACATCCCATCATATTCTCGAATCTGTTTTCGCTTTAATTCATATTTTTATAGTGTAATATGAAATTGTAAACATAGATGTGTTACCATTACTTAAAATTATATTAACATGAAAATGAATACATAAATGTACAACATGATTGTGGAAGCTGGGACCATGGTGTGTCCTATAATACTGCTATTTGGCGGTCATGAATCGTGGATAATTGTGAGCAATGATCAGTGGATGTAGTGATTTCTTGTGTGGATTAACGTCCGCACTATTGAATACTATGTTAATCCGCAAAGACCATCCTCATAAATACCAGTTCGTAATTCAGACGCAGTGGTTTGGACTTCAAGTTAAACCCCCTTTGATATGCCATTGACTGTTGGCTATTAATTAACTTTTTTGTTTATGGAACATGTCAGCCTTAGTCAGTAAAAAGACTCTAAAATCGCCACATAATCATCTTACAATCATTTGGCATACATTTTTGGCTTAAAATACCTACCTAGGTTGCCATTTCAGTTTAAATTAAAACCGTATAAAGCTCTTTTGATGAATTATTGTCGTGTTATCGGCGATGTTTAGCTGTAGAAGGGGGACTCTTGTGGGAGGTTCTGGATTCTGACACGGTCGCTTGGCGTGGCGCGTGCTCAAGAGAGCAATATATACAAGGGCTATTATTTATGTTTATGGCCTTGGCAGCTCTGCATGACTGTTGCTAGGAATCAATGTATCAGCTGATATTTCCAACGGGAACTTTCCATTGTTGAACATAACCCTAACCCTAACAATTTGACAGTTGACAGTTTGTCATTCAAGCAGAGAATAATAAATTTATATACTGTTAAATATTGAACATTACATTAGGTTAACATTACTGTGCAGTTATATGTCACAACGTTTAACGTGGATAACCATAATGAACGTGCTAGTGTCTCAAATGGTTTTGAAGGGCCGTTAAAACTGAGCTACAACGCATGAAGGTTGTCTAACTCCAACATAGTTTGTGAAAGAGGACATCGATGAAGCTGGAACAGATCGAAGGAAATCCTCGTGAAACCAACACAATTATTTCTTTGCCAAAAACTTTGAAGAACCGGTAAGAAAATGATAATCGTCCTTCACCATAACAACGTTTTCCAAATGAAGATCCATAATTAAGTAGGTTATTCTGTTGGTTATTACTTCTTCCAAATAACCGCAAACTTATCAAAACTGTTAGATTTGACTCTTAAAAATGCAAACGTTATTCAGTGAATGAACGTCAAAGAGCATTTGTGAGAGAGTGTAAGAAGTGCAGCGCGCATTGGCCTGTGGCATTCAGCGCAGAAGTAGAAAGTGTTGCGTACGGCCATTACGTCACCAGAGCTGTGTTTACTTGTGTTGCAGGTTGTTGACCTTTCCATGAGATGACTACGGCGAATCGTAACAACACATTCCCATTTTCTGTGATGAACCTTAAAATGAGAAAATTACCTACTCTTCATGGTTGCCACAAGTTTTGCAACATCGGGACTATTGCGAAGGAGGAAGATTTACTATAGTTTGACAGCTTGTTGTTTCATGCCTCATAAAAGTGAGGCATTAACTATGACGCTAAACATGAATCTGAAGTTCTGAATGATTGTGCTGTTCTTGTGTCGTATGGTTCAGGGACGTATGATATTGCATTGGCTAAGGTCCGTGATTTAATAAAGCCTACATATAATACTTATTGCCCTTCTTTTGTTTGGCATTATCATAAACATTGAACTTGTTTTAAACGTGTTACAGTGGGCAGATGCCAAGTAAACGGAGACACACTCATGAAAAAGCTCAGTAGTCAAAAGAATTTAGTAAAATACTTTTATACTTTTTATATTTTTTATACTTTTTAACTGAAATGGCGACCTACCCAGGTAGGTATTTTAAGCCAAGTATGAATGAGGATTGAATGTAAGATGATTGTGGCGCGATCTTGTAGTCTTGTTACTGACTAAGGCTGACATGTTCCTTAGACATGACTGTTAATTAATAGCCCAACAGCCGATGGCAACTAATGGACCTACAGTTTAACGTGGAATCCGAACCACGGCCTCTGAATTACGAATTGGTCTAATTATGAGAATGGTCTATGTAGATTACCGTAGTATTCAATAGTGCGGACGTTAATCCACACAAGAGAACACTACACCCTACGACCATCTCTCACAAATATCCACAAGTCGTGACCCCCAAGTAGCTGGATTACAGGACGTCGCCACCGCCCCAGTCTGGTACGGTGGCAACTGTACTATGAAACTGGCACATCACTAAGAAAAGCAATCTATTTCATTTAATAGATGTACTTTGTATTTACAATGACTGTACAATGCACTAATATTTAATAACAAAATATAAAAGAGATTTCTCTTTGAGTTGTTGTGCCAACAATTGGTTCCCTTTGTTATTTAAATGGCAGCAGATGTGTTCGCCATTACCCGCCATGACGGGCAATACTGAACAAAGCAAGAGATTAGTAATTTAAATACATGTAAACTTATAGGTCATATTAAATGTAAAAATAATTTTTATATTGTGCTTTAATTTGTAAAAATAATCAACGTACTTTAATCGGAACAAACTTATTTTAAAATCGGTTTAGGCGTTTTGGATTTAAAAATAATACTCCTTATAGGTGTTTGCCATTTTCCTACTCTCCTCTACGGATATCGGAAATATAGTTATCACCTGCTAAAAAATACCATGTAGGCAAGGTTTCATACATTCAGTGCAGCTGCGCTTGGACCAATAAAAGTTAGAGTTATAATAAGATTTCATTATTCGAAAATATTTTAACAAATTTCAACGATTTTATAGGGTTTCATAACTGATTTGTTGAACTTGAGTTGGATTCAAGGGTCTCCGGGTGAGCAAACTAGCCAAAAACCAACGTTTAAAAAATTACAAAAAATAAATAATTGAAATTTATCCATTTATACATGTCTATGAAGCACCACACAGTTTTAAGTAACCTATAACATTATTAAAGCGTTATACTACTATTTTACACACATACTAGCAGTTAGCGTGTCCTTTGTACGGATTCTATGACTCAGAGTTAAGAAGAAAGATCGTTTTCTTATTGTATAACTAAATATTTTACTGAAATAAAAAAAATGGAAAAATCTTGGCTCCATTATTTAGTATTTATTTAAAATTAGATAAATTATATTGAATTAGAAAATTCGAATGAATAATTAAATGTGATTTACTCTTCAATTTGTGTAAAATTTTGGTATAGTATAATTTAACTATAGGTAATCAATGAATAAGAAGTTAATCATTAAAAATCAATAATCAATCTAAACAAACTAAATTATTGACTTTAGTATAACAGCTGGCTGATCCTTTCTGTTCAATCACATGTTCAATAAAACGTGAAAAATACTAATATTACTCAAACTGGGATTTGAAGAGCTCATTACTCTGATTTCACATGTCGTGGGTCAGTTTAAAGTAAGCAAAACACCGGTCCAAAAGGTGAAAATGTTTTGTTATAGTTGGTGATCTCGTTTTCTCAGAGATGCGTTACAAAAAAACTTGGTTAGCGTTACAGACTGAAATATTAAAATTGCGATAACATCATTTCGGCTAACCAAAAATATCATAATTCCAAGCAAAGTACAGACAAAACTAGTTTTACTTAAATACGAGTTGACTGTACATTGTTGTTGTTTAAAGTTATTTCTGGAAGGTGTGCAGGATATAGGCTTAGTAATGACCTTTGCGCACAACGGCTGTTAGTATTAATTAGCGGATTGTTTGGTTCAAGGATTTCTAATGTTTGACTGTTCCATATTCAGCCGCCCTTGCGACGTGGAGGGAATCCTCAAGCCTTTCCTCGTCAGTCATCAGAGAGAACAGCTGTTTACAAACTGTTGGAAACACTTTCGTCTTTGCACTTTCTCGTGTCGTTTCATACTGATGCTGACGCTCGTGTTTTGGAATGCTTTGTCGAGAACACCCAATGAGGAAAATGAGGTTTCGTAAACAACTCATTTGTAGGAGGAAACAAGCGAATGAATGGGGGAGTTGATGAAGGGTTATTTTATACTACTCTTGAACAAATTGTGCAGAAATAATAAATTAAAATTGATCTCTTTACCTTCATCTTTTGCCTTTCTGAATTGGTGACCTAGCCAGGTAGGCATTTCAAGCCAAGTATTATGAGAAACGAGTATAAGTAGATAGTGACGAGGTCTTTGTAGTATTGTTAATAACTCAAATTTATGAACTATAACCTCGAAGGAACTGTGCATATTATCCTATATTTCACTTTACCTACGAGACTTCGTAGAATCCGGTGGTTTTTCTATTTAAGTGTACGTATTCCAACATTATCCTACATGATACCTACGTCCTACGTCATGTATCTTCTCGGAATGGCCAACGAGATTCGTATTATTATTCATGAGTCACCGACCTAACCACTAGGTAGGTAGGTCTATTTCAAGTGAAAGGTAAGTGTACAGATGTGTTATCATATGTAACGTTTACTGACACTTTTGTCACCTGGTAAATACCAGACGATTCGTTTGCCATGAATTAATCGCCAAATGAACAAAGATAAGTGGATCAAATATTGAACAATAAATCTCAAAATTGTGTCAATCTTTTGCTCTGAATCAAATTAGCGACTTCTAGATTGTGATTGCTGCAACCACTTAACCCTAGCCCGACCATGTTAAAATGCTTAAATTTAGATACAAATATGAAAAGGGTATTTGGTTAACAAATTTGAAACCTTGCACCATGTTTTTATTGATCTTCATGAATTATAAATGATAAAATTATAGCATAGTTTTATATTAAAAAAAAAATAATTAATTAAAAAATAATTTTACTTTTTACTCTTCTTTGAATAACTTTGTATAAATAAATAGTAAAAATAATCTTTAATAAATTTAAAATAAAAATTAATCAACATAATTAACTTCATTTATTAAACTTTAATTTATTGAATTAAAAAACCTTTAAATTTCATCTAATAAATAAAAATTCATCTAATTATATTCAAAATTTTTTCTTAATCTGACATGGGTTGTTTAATTTTAAAAAAAAAATCAATAAAAATGTTTAAAATATTGTTATTTATTAAATATTTTAAATAATGTAAATAAAATAACTATATAAAAATTAATAACATCAAAATTTTTTATTAAAAGCAAAAAAAATTAATCTTTTAACTTACATTCTATTAAAATTTATATTAACATTTTAAAAAAATATTATATAATTAAAAACTTTTGAAATTTTAATTTTGTTTGTTTTTATTATATAAATTTTTTGAATGTTTTACAAATATTATTAATAAATTATTTATTTTTTTTTCATAATTTTTATATTTAACATTTTTGACAATCTTTTTATTCACTTTTTAAAAAATATTGCTAAAATTTTTATTAGTAACAAAATTTAATTTCTTGAACTTTTAAAATATAATTATGATCTATTTATATCTTTTTTTCTAATTGAATTTTTGATAAAATAACATTTCATAATTAATAAAATATATAAGTTTAAATTTTTAATAATAAATAAACAAGTGCAAATTATCCTATATTTCACTTTACCTACGAGACTTCGTAGAATCCGGTGGTTTTTCTATTTAAGTGTACGTATTCCAACATTATCCTACATGATACCTACGTCCTACGTCATGTATCTTCTCGGAATGGCCAACGAGATTCGTATTATTATTCATGAGTCACCGACCTAACCACTAGGTAGGTAGGTCTATTTCAAGTGAAAGGTAAGTGTACAGATGTGTTATCATATGTAACGTTTACTGACACTTTTGTCACCTGGTAAATACCAGACGATTCGTTTGCCATGAATTAATCGCCAAATAAACAAAGATAAGTGGATCAAATATTGAACAATAAATCTCAAAATTGTGTCAATCTTTTGCTCTGAATCAAATTAGCGACTTCTAGATTGTGATTGCTGCAACCACTTAACCCTAGCCCGACCATGTTAAAATGCTTAAATTTAGATACAAATATGAAAAGGGTATTTGGTTAACAAATTTGAAACCTTGCACCATGTTTTTATTGATCTTTATGAACTATGTTTATTAACTTACGAGTAAAAATTGTATTCATAAAAAATTATAAAAGTATATAAGTGTAAAAATCTTATTATTTTTAAACATTGCATTATATTTTTTGAACTTTCAAATAACATTTTTAACCATAGAAACTTTTTTCAATAAAACAAAACGGAATTTTGTTATCTTTTTTACTGGAAGGTTCCCTTAGCGTCCAGCCAGCTGTAGCTAGTTGTAGTTCAAGGCTTCAAATCAAATCTTATCTAAGACATTATGTCACAAAACAAAATCAAGATGAAGGTTTCACGAACACGTGAAATTTTGATAAAAACATATTAGGCTAAATTAATGGAGGAGAATGGTAGGCGAAACGACCAGCCGGGAGGTGTTTTGACAAAATATTTTCAAAATAGATCTTCAATAATAAACCAAAGGGATAATTTGTCATTATCAATTGACAGTAAGCTTATATTACAGTTCTTCGAGAGTATTGCATTGTTGTTCTTTGGAAGGAGTTTCCTAAAGTAGAGATTGCGCATCTGTAATAATGGAAGTCTTAGCAAGGGACTTCTAAGATGAGTAGAACCTTACAAGGATCTTATGTTACCGGGAGGGTAGCTCAGGAGTAACATGCTGGTGCGATAAGTCCTGTAAGTTCGCGTTGGATCAAAACCAATGGCCGGCGACTTCTGCTTATGTGACTCACGCCACTTCGGCACCTCGCTGTCGACATTCACCGCACAGGCCCTTTACCCATGGAGACGGGCAGTTGAGGGGTTTGTAAAATAAAATACAGCCTTGCAATGAGGATATATTATGCAGATAAACAGGAAGGAGCTATAATCGGGGTTTCCGAAGACTATCAAAAATGAGGGAATAATTTGCAAGATACTATGAAGAGGAAGTTTACAAAGAACATCTAGTAATAGATAGTCAATAATTAACACTTTACTTGAGATCTCCTATTGTTTGGGTTGTGTATTACTTATTATTAACTCTCCAGCAAATTTATAAAATATGCATATTAGATAGAAAAATAAAAACTATTGCGATTTTTTTACGACGATAAAATAATGTTTATACAGTATTAGAAGAGATCCATGGCAAACCAAACTTTATTAGTGGCATCATTTCATCTCATACTAGGCTCTTAATCAATTTATCAATGCACGGGAGAGATTCTTCTGGGTATTATTATTTTAAAATATTAATTAGATGCTTAAGCAATTACGCCAACTAAAATATTAAACAAGTGAATTTATCCATCATGATTGCTTTATAATAGAACCGTTATATTGATTATCGTTACATACATTAAAAGTAGAGTAACAATGTAATAGCAATTATGCTTAGAGTCACATTCAGCCAAGAACGTCACCTCCACAGAGATGTGAATTTGAATAGCAAAAAGACAAAGAGGTGTAGGTGCCTACCAGCAGGAAAACCTGAAACATCCCGGCGAATGGGTTCGTGGAACCTCACTTGAATGTGTCTGTGGTTGACCTTGAAATGACTTCTTCAGACAACACTGGGAAATTTGTCTACTCAGGTATAATTTGTAGCTACAGTCAAACATTGGTGTAACGAACCTCAATACAGCGAAGACAACACTGAAAATTTGTCTACTCAGGAATAATTTGTAGCAACAGTCAAACATTGGTGTAACGAACCTCAATACAGCGAATTCCTTGATTTAAGGTCCCCTTGAACTGTGTACAACACACAACGGAAATTCTATTGTTATATTACGAATATACGGTGGTTAACAATCTTTATGTTATGATTTTTTAATAGTACAGGCAAACACAAATTTAGGTCTAAATAACGATTTTTTTAGTGTTGGACCGTTACATAACGTATTTCACCTTTATTTAACGCATGGCCAAAGTCAATCGGATTTTATATTGTTTTAAATTCGTCTTTAGTATGATCCTCGGCTTAACCTCGGTATAACGTAAGATCAACCAAAACAACAACAACTGTAACTGAATATCAGCTGTTGTAACCACGGAGTAACCCAAGACATTGGATTTTTAAATTGTATTGTCTACGGTATAACGTACCTACGTAAACAAACGTGTCCCAACCTGAATCATCTATCAGAACAGTCTTCATTCTGTTGCTTTAGTTAACGTTAGTTATCATCACTTTAGTTAACGATGACGTAACGTCACTTAAGTTACTGTTGGGAGATCATACCATACTTTTTACTGTGTTTAATACATACTGTATTCATTACAATATCGTTCCTTTAAATATCATATTTTAATTTTCCGTAGTGATTACATAAATATACACTTTATTCCTTGTATCCTCGGTTGCAAACGAGCTTAACGTTAGAAGATAAAAACAAAGGAAGCAGGTTGAAATTATTTTTAAGGGTACCACTTTTGTTTAGGAACTATATATTCTCGTGATAGCCCATAGCAAAGACCTGCATTATTACTATGAGTTTGACTTGCTTTAACTATTATTTGGGAAAAGCACCAATCGTATTCACTATTGCCATCGGTTGACGATAGGCTATTTTTAGCAGATATAACCGACTCACACATACATAATGTATAGAATACATCCATATAAATTTAATTTCCCCAACCCAAAATCATTTGTGTTAAGTTTTCTATACCTGAAACCAAATTATTAATGTCATTTCAATCAACGATTTTTGACATGGATATGACATAGCTTTAGGAGGGGGGTTTAGCAATCCGTCAGACACTCCAAAAACTCACTAATAGTAACAACGTTATAGTATTCTTCAGTTGAATTTTTTTGATTCAGAGGTAATTGATTTTATATTTTCAGGTAATTTATTTAGTAATTTTGATCCAATATTCTGAGGAAGTGAAGCGGCTAGTTCTAACCTGTGTGGAGTTTGTCTATGATGGTGCCTGTACCTTGTGTTATAATTGTGAATGTCGGTACCGGTCACTATTGTGGTTGATTTAAATTTGTAATATCCATGATCTAAGCCATTTCCCAAAGGGAAGTGAATGCAATAAATACAATCTCTATATATAAAACCGAAATCTGACAGACTGATCACAGTTTCTAATTAAACAACAAGGTTTTGGAGCTTCAAATTCGGTACACAGATTCTATTTAAGGTCTAGATGCGTACTAAGAAAGGATTTTTCGAAACTCCCAAAGCGCTCTGTCCTTCAGATGGTCAAAGTTCCCATGTTAACCTTATGGGGAGTAAATTTGTTTACAAATTTTCTACAATCCAAACATTTGATTTATAAAGCTACAATTGTTGGTGTACTTTCCATTAGCAATATAAATTTCTATTCAATGCCTTCTGTATCGATCGTCAATTTTAAACTATCAAGTAAATAAATACAGTACTGTACTAAATGAACAATTTTACTTGTCACGTTGATACTTTACAGTTTGGGGGTTTAAGTACCTAATTTTTATTTCGTGTCTAATTAAATGTTATATGTTAATAAATGCCATCGTATTGTATATTTCTGATATATTTTTATTATTTATCGCCTCATAACTATACCGCGACCCAGAATATCTAAATCTTTCACAACGAAGCTATAATGCTATTTGACTTCGGAACATGACCAACCTTAAAGTTAACACATATTTACTGTAGGGCGTTACGAAGTTCGCCTGGTCAACTAGTATTTTTATATAAATTATTTAGTATATGTGTTGAAATAAAATGTTAAAGTTTTATTGTACATTGTTATCAACACTTATAAAAACTATGTTTTTTGAACGTCGATAACGCTGTAAAATTGTTTTCTCGTGAGTGTTGAATTTAAGGAAGTTTCATGTAGCAATTACTTACGGACTTCAGTAGAAACAACGACTCCGAGCCAGAGGGCAAGGGTTAGGGCGAAGCCCCGGGTGAGACAGGTGTGACCGGTGGGATGCATGACGGGCGACTGTCGGAGGAGACGTGCCGGAGAAACCAGGGGAAAGCGGAAGGTCATGATCACCTCGCGACGTCGATGCACCGAACGATACGTAACAGAACTGCCCGAGGCGAGTACAATATTCTATCCTCGCTCAGGGAAATAAATATCGGCGTGTTGCAAGGCTTTATGTTGGAGCCCTTATTCTTTACAATTGATATCAATAGCCCATGGAAATAGAAAACAACTTAAAATAGTAATTCGTTACTGCCCACCACGTATGGCACCCATCTCTTCCTCTGAATTGTTTCCTCAAAATTAACCTCTAGATAGGTAATATCTAGGAAATCCATTTGTAAATTATGCTGAAGGAGATTAAAATTTAAATACATTTAAAAATGTTTTCCACAAAAATTAAAATATTGACAAAAGATTTTTCCTGAAAGAAACCAAATGAAGGGTGACTCCTGGACACTCCGTTTGATTTGGTAACATTTCAGCCTGCTTTAAATTCTCCTCCTTGAACCCTTCTTCTGTCGACATTATTTGTTTCTCTTTTTAACTCACAGTTCGCTGAGTAAAAATTTGAGAAAATGATCATTTGTCGTGTAATACTACTCGTGACGTAAGTTGTTTCATATTTCCACGGGATATTTATATCAATTGTAAATAATAAGGGCTCCAATATCAAGCCTTGCAGCATGCCAGTATTTATTTCCCTAAGCGAGGATTGGTTACTTGGTATTAATGTTCTACGTATTAGTATCTATCACTGAGATAGTGTTTAAGACGTTTTAGAGATTGATCCTGGATTTTACAATATTAACGTTTTCTGTGTATGGAATATTTTTTGTAAATATATTAAAACAGTGCTGCAGCCATTTTCTTCCCATATTTTAGCTTTGTCTTCACAGATCTAACTAAGCAATTGCAGTTGATTTGTTTCGTCCTGACCCCCCTCCAGAGAGTCTATTGAGAGAAGTTCCTCTACACTTTCACTGTGGCCACTGGTCAGCTATTATTGTCTAGTGTTCTAAGATTGTAGTCCTCGAGGAATAGTATGAACAATAAGTAGTTTTCTATTATATTATACTAGCCAAAGTACCCGTTCTTTGCACGGGTTAAAAAGGCTGAGGGGTGTTGGTTCTTCTGATACATTTAAGTTATTGTTAATTAATTCTTTATTGTTTACAAAATGACCAAACACGAGTGTCTACAACATGACAAAGTAACATCTGTCAAATATTGGGAGAGGATAAGGATTAACGTAATAGAGACAGTCATCGGGGAAAAATCTACCATTCCGCTATTTCGAACTAATAATTCACTAATTTCGATCCAGCAGTTTATCTGAAAAATCAACTTTATTTCTTCTTCTTCCCGAACTGTCAAAATATAGTGCAAACGGATGTTGTCATTAGAAAATGTAAACATTGAAACTTAGGACGGTCACGGCAGCTCTTTCTTCTTCTTCTTCCCGAACTGTCAAATTTTAGTGTTCACAGCTGTTTACATTCAAGTAATTTTATGTTTTCATTCTTTGAAAATGTAAATATTGAAATTTAGGACGTTCATGGGGCGTAACCCGAGGGGATTTTAAGGGAACTAATATGCCTATGTGTTGCATGAGTTTAAGATCTACCTTTCTGTAAAATTTCAAACCGGTCGGTTCAGTATTTTTCGCATTTACTTGCCACAACAAACCCACAAACAAACATACAGAAACCACCTCTTCTTTATAATATTATAGATATCACGTTAACAAAATATTTTTTCGGTAAATTATATTTCATCGGATATTTGCATTATACTTTATCATATCCAATCTTGTATTTCCAACCCTGCTACGAGCGTATCTAAAAACCCACGTAAAATGTTTGTATTTACTTCCATGTGGGAAATAGGTTAGACGATGGATATATCTAACGGGAATATTTTCAGTTCTTCTAAACAGCTGTTCTTAAAACCAAACTATGACGTCACTAACCATATGAGGTCACTAACCAAATGACGCCACTATCAAATTTTGGTCGCACAAATTGCTAACACCCCCCCCCAAGTTATGCAGATTTGAGGAGTTTATACACAGCATTTTTATTTCTAAGACTATTTTTTTCAAAGCCTGACGTTGATTTTCAAAGCCCTCACTATTTGCCTAATTCACTGATTGCCTATTGCCCTACTTGCCGTCACCACTTGTCCAGATAAACCTGACAACTTCCAATAATTCAAAACAGTCGATGACACATAAACTGATTGATCTACAACACAGTAGTTTATTATTTAAATATTTACCCTTAAAAAGAGTTTTTAAGTAATATTCATCCGTTTTATCTCTTGAACATGTTTTATATAAATAATTCAAATTTAACTCAATTTTATGAATTTATTATCAATCCTACCTCATTTTCTATTAGACCTCGAATATTTTTGTTCTTAAGTGTGATGTTTTCATATTCATGTATGTTTCGTTATATAATCATCGGTGCATAAGTTATTATATATTTCTTATATATATAGCATGTAGAAATGTAATGTCTAACTTATATTTTTAACTTGGAATAAATATAATTTGATTGGTATTTTAACCATTATTTCTTAAGTAATACGGAAAACTCCGATCTAAGGATTAAGTGGTTATACAAGGTTGAATATGAGTGAGGGGCGAATGTGATGAGTGTAATGGATTTGTTGATTTTCACACTCATCTAGAACCTAGAACTTCGTCACGACCGATAGCTTCCAAATACCAGTAGGATATTGTGACTAAATTGTCAAATTATCGTTTAACTAATCAATTATAAATTACAAAATACAACAAAAGGTATCATTAAACCGAAGAAAGCTCTTTCCCTTTGAAGTAAACAAAAAATGCATACATTTAGTAAAACTAACGTACGTAACGTATTGTTTTAAAATAACCTTTAAAAGTTATTGTTTTGAAAAATACACATTTAATGTAATGTGGCTCTTTCACACAGACTCTTATAACAAGCTTGCACAACATCCCCTACGAGGTAAAAAAACCTTTTTGAGTGAGTTTTGTGACCTCACAAAGTTTTATGCAAAACGGTTGAGAATCTATTTTTGACATGGATATGTCTTAGCTCTGGAGGGAGTGTGATGTCGCGCAATTTGCGAGACCAAAATTTGAATCAGTGACGTCATTTAGTTAGTAACATAATATGGCTAGTGATGTCATGGTTTGGTTATAAGAACAGATGTTTAATTGAACTGAAAACATTCCCTTTAGACGTATCCATGATCTAACCTGTTTCCCACACAGGGAAATAAATACAAATATTTTATTTTTGAGTATCTCCAATGAGTAGATACTCTAGTGGTAGGTTCTGAATGTGTTCAGGTTAGGCCACGGTCTGCGAGCACTTACACAGAGGTTACTATTTGGTTAATCAAGAACGTCATTCATACTCTGTGTCGGCCTCCTTATGGGCGATTGCATTCTCATTCTTATTCATGAGACAACCACCCATCATTATTGCGTTTTACGTTAATTTCTCTCGAGCTAGAATTTCGACTATCCTCTTACAGTTTCTGGCTGTTCTAGGACCATTTATTGACATTTAAATGAATCAATACAATATTGGAATGTGAGTAACTAGCGACCTTAATTTGTTTTATCGTTCATTAAAATTCACAGCCACAATCGAGCGTGAATCTCTTATGAAACATTGCTAAATATGTATTATTTTTATCAAGGAAATAAAACACTGCTGTTCCATCCAATAAGTTAATTAGCAAAGGTAATTTGAAATATTTTTATTAAAATTATACATACTTAAACATTTTTGTTATTTATAAAAAATAAACGCAATAAATTAATGAAAATAGTCTGTCATGTCATGTATTAGCTTACACCCAGTGTTACGAATTTTCCTTATCGTTCTTCCTTCCCACTTAATTGAATGTTTTTCAAACACTGACAATTCTCAAACAAAATATTTTAATAATAAAACCCATGTACAATTATCATAAATTGGCATATACAAAACATGAGTAAGTCAAAGGATGTTGGGTCATCGTCTCTCGAATAAGAAGAATAAAAACAAGCGCTGAGATAATTCGTGAGACCTCACATGGCGAGGATTACAACTAGATCCGACACATTCTACTTTCGTGTTGGTCTCAAACTTTCTCGCTCATCCCAATAATCGTACCGTATCGGCTTTGGAAAATCCACATTGTGGAGCAGTTCACCGATCTGTACGTTTCAATATCAGACTCTGGTTACTAAATTTATAAGGTTTTTGTGATTATTTAGAGTTGAAAACTATTTCAACGATAAATAACTCTTTTGTCTATTATTATATTACTCTTTTCCGTACATTTCTTTTCTACTGTATCCATTCACACACCTTTTCATCAAGATTCTAGTCTTAGTTTTAGTATGTTGACAGTTTGATCGAGAAGATAGAACTTCCAAAAGTACTATATTGTAAAATGGTGACCATTTAGGCTTATAAAGATCTTAACTAAACATTTTTAAGCATGTACAAAAACAAGGTTCCGGTAATGTTTGTGATCCCATTCTCCACATTGGCCTGCTAAAACGAGGATTGAAATGTTAATGATCCCCCTACGGTTAAAGCTATGATAAAATGTTATGTCTAATTAGTAATAGAAAAAACTTGATATTACTGTTGTATTGAATGTTTGGATCGATTTAATTTCAAAATATAAGTATGAATAGTGTATAAATTAAATAACGTTTGATATCAAATTAAAAGTAAAAGATTTTACATTACAACTAACTGCAAGCCTTCCTTTAAACCTGAAATCTTAAACAAATAAAACAATGAGAAATAAATTCACAGCTTAATTAATTAGCATTAGCTCATGATTAGATAAGTTAGAACAATTTGTTTCAATTATAACATTTGTCATAAGTTAAAATATAATTTTGAAATAGGCTTATAAACCAATTAATTATCAATGTATGCAAACTTATATTGCTTTTAGTTTTACTGCCGATGGTTATTTCTTTCTATTAAATCACACTCTTTTATAGACAATATGTTCTGTAAAAAAACTTACGAAAAATGTTTGTATTTTGCTGCTGTTACTTCCCTGTGGGAAATAGGGTAGATCATGGATATGTTTAAAGGGAATGTTTTCAGTTCATCTAAACAGCTGTTCTTGTGTTTCAAAATTTCGTCTTACAAATTGCTAAGATCCCGCCCCCCAAGAGCTAAGACACATCCATGTCAATACATTATATCTAATGCTATTCAAATGGGTATTTGGAAACCTCAATAGGATCTAGGTCGGTTTAAAGTAAACTTAAACGTTCTCCTAAAGGTATAGAATATTGAAAATAAGTTTAATTACTGTGGGTACTCTAGTTTTCATAAAGATTACAAAAGTACCATGTTTAGCGTTACAGACAGAGAGAGATAGAGATGAGACTTGTGAAACCCATTTTGCCTTTTTCGTATATAAAACATAAAAATAAAAAGTATTCAAAAAGTATCAATTTGATTGCTTTGAATTATATTTTTTAATCTTTTTCTGTTTTATCTGTACATTGGTACAGACAAAACTAAAATTTTATTTACATACGTTTACATATGTGTGCATCTGCATCAACAGCAATCCGGCACGCGCGTCATCTACGTGATTGTCTCAAGGTCAACCCGGAGCCCGTGACCTTGACAAGGTCTGCGTCAGCTGCTCGCGTCAGCTGGTCATTGGCTCCATCTGGCGTCAACCAGGAAAGTGAGCTGAGTTCCAAGTAACTTGAGCGAATTAATTCCCTACCTCCATTAGGAGAGTCGTCTAACCAGTAACCCTTATTTCACCATTAATCCTCTAGTGTGAGAATGTGAGATTGCAGATCAATTAAATCTGTATCGTAAATATTTCCAACCCGTGTTGATGAGAGCAAAAATTCAATCCGACCGCTCCTTTTAGTCTATGGTTAAGGAAAATAAAATTGTAGTAGATTACGGAATCTATCTACTGTATGTACGAGAGTTATCGTGCTAACAGACACATATATATATATATAATATATATATATATATATATATTTGAGTTGAAATGATATATAATATTTTTAAAATAAAATAAACGAATTTTAAAAGAATAATATTAATTTTAAAACTGTGGCATAAAAATATAATATGTATAATATAAAATACTTGTTTAGGTTGTTAAAGAAGAAAAAATAACATGGTCCCGGGCTTAAGTCTCACCATGAGACCTACGGTAATAGCTTCTTCCCTATGGGAAATTCGCTAATAAAAAGTATTCAAAAAGTATCAATTTGATTGCTTTGAATTATATTTTTTAACTTTTTCTGTTTTATCTGTACATTCGTACAGACAAAACTCAAATTTTATTCACATTTGTTTACATATGTCTGCATCTGCATCAACAGCAATCCGGCACGCGCGTCATCTACGTGATTGTCTCAAGGTCAACCCGGAGCCCGTGACCTTGACAAGGTCTGCGTCAGCTGCTCGCGTCAGCTGGTCATTGGCTCCATCTGGCGTCAACCAGGAAAGTGAGCTGAGTTCCAAGTAACTTGAGCGAATTAATTCCCTACCTCCATTAGGAGAGTCGTCTAACCGGTAACCCTTATTTTACCATTAATCCTCTAGTGTGAGAATGTGAGATTGCAGATCAATTAAATCTGTATTATAAATATTTCCAACCCGTGTTGATGAGAGCAAAAATTCAATCCGACCGCTCCTTTTAGTCTATGGTTTAGAAAAAGAAAATTGTGTAGTATATTACGGAACCTCACCTATGTGATTTGTTGAAGAAGATAGCTGAGCAATCCAATACTATAAAACGAACAAAGTTTGTATAATATATAGTACCTGGAGACCGAGCTTTGCTCGGATAGAATAATGCAATTTTAAGGAAAATTAATATAATACTAATAATACCAATAGTTTAATAATTATTGTTTTAATTATGTCGGTGACAGAACATAATGTTGTTAGTTGGTTTCTTGAAATAAAAAGAAAAATGATAGTTGTTTATTGAACAATCAACGCAAACGTTTTTGGGGGTGACCGAATCCCCACGAATATTTTGGGTTCTGGCGAAGGGTCGAACTTAAACGCTCATTAGAGGGGATTATGAAGGGTTAACTAGGAGCCCCCGAGAATAATCAACTCCCACGGCCGCCCGGCCAGGTAGCGGCCTCGAAACGAGGGAAGAAGGGAATTTTGAATTCCCAGGCAACCCACATGTATAATATTTGTGATTTGATAAGACATGTATAAGAAAATACATGTACTCAAATACATTACATCGGATTAGTAAGTTGAGAACGATTTAAGAGTCATATATAATTATTTTTATAACAAAATGAATGTTTATATTATTAGTACCTGGTGACCGAGCATTGTTCGGTGAAATATTTAGGGACTAGACCTAAACGTGTATTTAAAAATAACCCAATCTTTAAATAATAATTTAATAGATAAATATTTAAATAATCAATTAAGACGTCATCTAATTGGTAGTTCCCGCAGTAAGTTGAGAACGATTTAAGAGTCATATATAATTAATTATTTTTATAACAAAACTAGCTGACCCGGCGAACTTCGTAACGCCTCACAGTAAACACATGTTAACTTTAAGATTGGCCATGTTCTGAAGTCGAATAGCAAAATTTATTAAAAATATATTCTCCTCATAGTGAATAACAATCAAATAAAACATATTAATATCATTATAAAAACAAAAAATCTGAGTTGTAATTCACATTTTACCAATCCAACAAGAACCCTTTTACAGTTTTATAGGAAAGATATAACATGTTATTATAATACAAAATAATATATGTAATATATATAAACACTGCTTTATCAGACAGAAAATAAAAATATAAATAAATAATAAAATGTTAATACTATTTTACGTGTTTAAATGTTCATTTTTACAGAAATATTTACTTATAGTTTCATTAATATGATTAGATGACATTGGATAGTAAAGCATAGGTATTACAAAATAAAAGAACCAAACATCAACAAGAATCAAATGTTTTCATTGTAGACAATTTGTAAACAAACTTACTCTCCATAAGGTTAACATTAGAAATTTAAAACGCCATAAAATGGAAAATTTAAATGGTGAGAAAATATTTTTTCATAAAATTTAAGAAAAACATTACTCAAATTTACATCGGATGTAGTTAGAACGATGGAACATACATACATACATATAATACATTATTTTTATATAGAGATGAATGTTTATATTATTAGTACCTGGTGACCGAGCATTGTTCGGTGAAATATTTAGGGACTAGACCTAAACGTGTATTTAAAAATAACCCAATCTTTAAATAATAATTTAATAGATAAATATTTAAATAATCAATTAAGACGTCATCTAATTGGTAGTTCCCGCGCTACCAATCCAGACACAGCGGCCGCTTGGGCCAGTGAGTTTAGGTAATTTTAACTGGCCTTGGTCTATTCATATTTTGTTTTCTGTCAAAAACAAAATATTTTGGATAATATATATTACTTTGCTTTTATTTCATACAGTTATTCCAACACCATTTAGTTCCGACAAATTGTACTAGGCTTACTGATTTGCTCAGTACTGTATTAGCATTTTTCATTTATTACACACACATATTTTAAATTGGCCATGTTCTGAAGTCGAATAGCATTACGGCTTCGTTGTGAAAGATTAGATATTCTGGATCGCGGCATAGTTAATAACAATACCGATACGATAAGACATATTAATTAATAACATTGCCACAACACAAATAAATCTGAGTGGATTGATTCACGGCTTTCTAATCCAACTTAAACCCAAACCAAACCTAACTGTAATACGGCTTTTATAAATTTTCTGAATCGCTGCATTTTTTATAATAATACTCGCGTAATCTAACATCCAAAATGGAATAAAAAAATCAATGATCAATAAAACCTATCCAGCCATTCTTGAGTTAAAAAAGGTATAGCTAACACGACTTTTTCTCTATATCTAGATATACGACAGCTGAATTTATGGGATTAAACAATGAGGCAGGGATTTCAGGGAGAAAAGAGAGAATTTTTGGGATGAATCCATAGTTGCCAAAAGGCCGCGGCCCTCGCTGGGCGCTGGGCAGTTGCTAAAAATCAGTTTCCCTTTGACGAAAACAATACTTTCTCCAGATACTAGGGCCTATGTATAAGAGTAGAAAGTAAAAAGTATATCATATCATATTGCCCAAAAACCTCACCTTCATTATTAAAATAGTCACAGTATGCATCTCGTACAGCTTTTGCACTACATTATTCATTATTCTAGGTCCTCGAATACGTTGTATGGGCACTGGTTGAACTACGTCCCTCCAGGCCAGGATCCGTTCATTATTTGGCTCGATTCATGTATATTTGTATCAACATTACCTCCATTATTCAACATCAACATTAGCCTTTCGTAATTTTATAACTACCTTAATTAATTCGTAAATGGCAACTGCTAACAGCACGACACTAAAGCCGCGTTTACACGAGGCCAGTAGGCGAGCAGGTTACTTGAAGCAGGTAACCTGAGGCAAGTAACCTTCCCCGTGTGAACGACCAAGCTCGTAAATCACAGGCAAGTAAAACCTGCTTGGCAGCTCGACTTGCACGAGGAATTGACAACCTGCCCCCCCCCCACCACACGGATATGGCATCTGCTCCGCTACGCAGCCTGCCTCGCACTGACGCCAGTGACGCCGTGTGGACGAGTGGACGGACATCTTAGTCTCAGTCTGTTGAGTAGAGCAAGTGAGCTAATTTGTGAAAATCAGCAAACAGTGCTGTTGGATGTTTGTTCATTTTTTTTAATTCTTAATATTTTATATTTTGTAATACTGTGTTAATTCAAATGGCTCCACGTTGGTCCGGAGAGATGACAATTAAGTTTTTGGAACTTTATAAGGACCGACCTTGCTTATGGGACCAGTTTTCTGAACTGTACAAGAACAAGAATGCACGCGAAACAGCCCTTGGTGATATAGTGTCCGCTATGAATATTGAAGGGTTTGGAATAACTGAGGCAAAATCTAAAATAAAAGCTTTACGAGCCACTTATTCTGGTGAAATGGCCAAAACAGTGAAAAGTGCAAAATCAAGCTGCGGAACAACTGATTTATACGTGCCAAATGTAAAGTGGTTGTATATAATGGAAGAAATAATGGAAAAAGGAACACTGAAAAGAGAATCGAGGAGCACTTTGGTAAGTATTGTATGTTTATTTATACATAATCTGGATCCATTCTATTTTTAACACATGGATCCACAACAAACACTGGCTCGCTCACAACCCAAGTCGTGTGGACAGGATCTTCAGCAAGTCCCAGGTAACCTGCCCGTCAACTGGTCACGCGGCTAAAAACTAGGCCTACTGCCTAATTTCCTCTTCAGAATTAACTTTTCCCATTTTAGGAGTACTTTCCACTCCAGAGGCAAGTAACTACGTACTTGCGGCCAGTAGAATCAAACATGTTTGTTTTTACTGTACTGACCACTCCATGGCCAGTAGCGGGTCACGTGACCACCCATGTATATGTGTGTGTGTGTGTGGAGTACCAGATATTTGCTTTTTGCGGAAAAAAATTTAAAGTCATAAAAACAACAGACAAGAATATATGAAAGTCGAGGAATCGAAATCAAGTTGTAAAGGAACGGATTACCTAATGTACCAAGGTTTTCCTGGTACACTCTTGCTGATTCGTTTTTGAGAGTTGTAGTTCAAAATCAAATCTGACGAAGAAGGTAGGTCGAAATAACTTTTACAATAACTAAATAATTTCATTTCAATTTTATTTTTATGTAGTAGCTAGTAGACCTATCATTTATAATATCACAGCCGCTATTATTTACATAGTAAAACCCCTTATTACTTTCTCCCACTAAAGTACAACCATTTTTGTTGTTACTTTCTCCCACTAATCAAAGAATATATAGGCTAGAGAAAGTATTGTTTTCGTCAAATCTTTCGTCGTCAAAATTAAAATTTTTGTTTATAGGTATTAGGGCCCCAAATAACAGGAGACAATCCATTTGTTTGTATAAGTAATGTGCTTTTTATATTTATATTTTTGAATTTATAATTTTGTAAAACAATGTGGCTATTACCATTAAAACTAGCTTTAAAACTAAGCTATCTAAGGGGGTCAATCGCAATTGTTGGTGCTGGTAAGCTAAATAGCAAAGACAACGACTTGAAACAAGGAGAGTTGTTTCAAGCCTTTGTCTGAGAGTAAGTATTTTACGCATTGGTGTACTTCGTTTGCGAATTATGGGTTCTACTTTATGTAGTAACTCCTCAAATTGTATCAACTTATACGTAATTGTATTTTAAAATACAGAGGATCTTCAATTCATCCCTCCTATCGACCCAATTCTTCGCTCTTACTCTTTCCTATTCAATTCTTCGATTAAAAACACAACACAATTCTAAATTGCTTCATTAAAAGCTTGACAATACTCTTCATAACAATCTGACATATAATCACTCACTATCTCACAACATTAAATCAATATACCCAGTGAACGAAGCGTTTGTCAACACCCACCACGGATAGCCGCTAGCGTCTTCCGCCGGATCGTTATCTGGAACCAACCCTAGTGGCTTTCGGCGCCACCCCGATCGGGGACGCCCCTCGACCCCCTTCCGAACATTCTCCCCACCTGCACCCCCAGTTTACCGGTTACGAGAATCGGCTATCCGCCCGAGGGTAACTGGAAGGGTACAGGGGTTCGACCTTGCATCACAGTTTGGAAAGTTCCGCCGTTTATTGAACTCTTGTGCTGTTGATTTCCATTCCCCTTTTATTTAGATATCTACTTGAAGGTCGTGACCTTCTATCCACAATCCGTGGATTGTGGATAGTTGTGAGCGATAGTAGGTGGGTGTGATTCTTTTGTGTGGATTAACGTAAGCACTATTGTATACTACGTTTGCCCGGAAAGTCCATCCTCATAATTAGACCAGTTCGTAATTCGGAGGCAGTGGTTCGTACTTCACGTTAAATCATAGGTCCCTTAGATATGCCATTGACTGTTTGGGCTATTAATTAACAGTTGTGTCTTCGGAACATGTCAGCCTTAGTCAGTAACAAGATTACAAGATCGTGCTACAATCATCTTACACTCATTTCTCATTCATACTTGGCTTAAAGTACCTACCTTGGTAGGTTGCCATTTCAATTGGTAATCTAATCTTTAAAAAAATTGTAGTTTAAAATTCCAACATTAAACCTCCTCTAGTCTCGTAGTAATACTTTGTTTTATGCATTTAAACAATGTTGGCCGCTATCTTGGATTTATCGTATTGTGTTAACAATATAATTTGTAACGTAAAAGTTAGGTTTGGAGCCATCAATTAACCCTTATTTTTAATGAAAACTCCAATCCTGCAACCCGGGGTTTTTATGTTTTTATTTATTTTCAACATATAGCCTTTTATAATCTTTGACAACTGAAACACTCAATAAATATATTGAAAAACGGATTACGAAATTGTGTTTTACATTGAAATATATTATTATTTTATGGTCTTACCTTCAAATTAGAAAAAATATTTTGAATCAAATATGGAGGCTACAATGAGAACATAATCAAAATTAAGTCACAACCAACCTTAAAGGTTTGGTGGTGTAACACAGTAACAGTAACTGTAACAATCACATTGGTTTTTTTGTGTATTTGGGACGTTCCGGATATAGATTGTGAAGCTGGTTTTCGACTATTAAAACAAACTATCGAATGGTTGAGATTGAACTATCGAATCAGGAATCAAGAAAGAACTTCTAGAACGTAAGTTACATAACAACTTATTAATATAAAGAAACAAAAATGGTCGACAACTATTGATACTAAACCAGGTAATAATTATTTATGTTTTACGAGTTTGTTTCATTTTATTTGCAGTACTAGCTGACCCGGAGAACCTCGTAACGCCTGAAAGTAAACACATGCTAACTTTAAGATTGGTCATGTTCCGAAGTCGAGTAGCATTACGGCTTCGTTGTGTAGTTGTTCTGGGTCGTGGCATAGTGCATAACAATACTGAAACGCTAAGACATATTAATTACATTCTCACAAAACAAATAAATCTGAGTGGATTGATTCACAATTTTCTAATCTAACCTAAACCAAACCTAACTGCAATACTGTTTTTATATGAAAGATATATAATAGCTGATTATTTATAATAAACGTAATATGTATAACCATTGTAAGTATTTTTTATTTGGCCTAAATATGAACACATGACTTTTAACAATAATGTTTTTAAGTTTTACAATAATGAATGATTCAGATGGCAGTGGGTAGTAAAGCATATTACTAATCGAAAGTAAACCAACAGTTGTAGCTTAAGAAATCAAATATTTTTCTTGTAGAAATTTTTAAACAAACTTATTCCCCATAAGGTTAACATTATAAATTTAAAACGCCATAAAATGGAAACTTAGGGAGTTTTCGAAAAAAAATTCGCTAAAACCTTCCCACATACATATAGAGCAACTACCTAAAATTTCATGGTGATCGGATGAGTACTTTGGCAACGCATAAAGGACATACATACATTATTTTTATATCTCTATATATAAAAGTGAATGTATGTATGTATGTTTATTTGTTTATTATAATAATCAGCTGTTGTATATCTTTCCTACAAGAGCCGCAGGTTACAGGTACAGTTAGGTTTGGTTTGAGTTTGGATTGAATTTGAAAAATGTGAATTAATCCACTCAGATTTATTTGTTTTATGGGAATGTTATTATATGTCTTATTGTTTCAGTATTGTTTTTCACTATGCCGCGATCCAGAATATATAACCTTTCACAATGAAGCCGTAATGCTATTCGACTTCAGAACATAGCCAATCTTAAAGTTAATATGTATTTACTGTCAGGCGTTACGAAGTTCGCCGAGCCAACTAGTATAGAGATAAAAATGGCGGGCGTCTAGATCGGTATGCATTTTGAGACCTACGTTTGTTGTTGGGTAGTATTTGATTTCAATTGTTACCTTAGGTACAGTTATTCTCTTCTTTTTCAGCGTGAAGTTTCACCCTCAAGACCTGGGCCCGCCAAAAAGCCAAAGTACTCCTATACATATGATGCAAACGATGAGTTGGCGAAAGCTCATACTCGGCTGGAGGCACCCCCGGACGATTATGAGAAGATAGCGATGGCTTGGGCAGTGGAACTGAAGAAAATGGACGCCCAGCAGCAAATTTTTGCTAAAAAGGCCATCAATGATATTTTGTTCGAGGGGCAGATGGGTACCTTGAGCCGGGATTCTGTACAAATTAATGTTCATTATGTTGAATGAGCATCTACTCCCGTTGCATGGTTCAGTTCCAAGTGTCGTATATGTTGATCAACAACAATATAGTGCCAACAATGTAGGCCTACCACTCACAACCCGCTACAGCAGGCTCGCCAACACTTCGCAGTGTAATATTACCCAGATCAGCTGTCACCTAGGTCAAATCACATTGCTCCATCATACCTTGAATTTACAACTTAGTATAATTTTTAAAATTCCCAGCAAATACGAAACACCGTTCTCTTTACCCCACTATTTTCATTCAAGCTGTGTTGTATTGTATTGGCTAACAGGATGTATCCAGGATTGTATTCAAAATTAATTAAGTTACAGTACTGTATGTGGAGTTGTTAAGTTTCTTTATATGAAACAATATTTTTATAGGAGCTAGATTGACGGAATTAAGTAACTGTTGTAAAGTGGAGTAGAAAAATTAAAATAAAAAATAAAATTTAAAACGAATATACTGAATAAAAATTGAATAGTTACTTTTTTGGATTATTTTCTGTTAAATTTTCACAGGATATGTTTTTCTTTTGACTTTTCCAGAGGGTATTTATTTAAATAGCTCCTGGAATTATATCAAGAAAAATGTTAACAGTTTGTTGTTATAATTTTTCTCAATAAAGTTTCTACTTAAACAAAAAATGTTGTCTTACCTCTATATGATCCTTAAAATAAAGTAGCCTATTATAGTATTACAAGTTTTAACTACAATCCTGCACATCGCTTGTGCAGAAATAGACTCACAGAGATTGCATCCCTCATGTAGTACTGTATCGACTGTCCTAATATGATGTTAAACCAATCGTTATAACTCATCAAACGATTCTGCGTCTAATGTGAGAAGGTTTTTAAAGTCACTTGGTCGAAGCTCGTATAGTAGTTTTACTTTTTTCAACAACTCCATCCTTTTCTTCGACTTCGTCAGCAACGCGACTACCACACACGCTGAGGCATAACATATCACACATGTGATAACTAAACACACATAATAACTGCTAATAAAACATTTTATTGACCTGACACTAAACCAAAATTGACGACATCCTTATTCAATTCCCAGCAAATACGAAACACTGTTCTCTTTACCCCACTATTTTCATTCAAGCTCTTTTGTATTGTATTGGCTAAATAGGATGTATACAGGATTGTACCCAAAATGACATAAGTTACAGTATGTGGAGTTGTTAGGTTTCTTTATAGGAAACAATATTTTTATAGGAGCTACTATACTAATAAAAAATAAAATTTAAAACGAATATACTGAATAAAAATTGAATTGTTACTTTTTGGAATTATTTTCTGTTAACTTTTCACAGGATACATTTTTATTTTGACTTTTCCAGAGGTTATTTATTTAAATAGCTCCTGGAATTATATCAAGAAAAATGTTAACAGTTGTTATAATTTTTCTCTTAAAGTCTTGTTAAAGTTTCTACTTAAACAAAAATATTTTTATCTTACCTGTATATAATCCTTAAAATAAAGTAGCCTATTATAGTTATTCCAAGTTTCAACTACAATCCTGCACATCTCTTGTGCAGAAATAGACTCACAGAGATTGCATCCCTCATGTAGTACTGTATCGACTGTCCTAATATGATGTTAAACCAATCGTTATAACTCATCAAACGATTCTGCGTCTAATGTGAGAAGGTTTTTAAAGTCACTTGGTCGAAGCTCATTTAGCAGTTTTTACTTTTTTCAACAACTCCATCCTTTTCTTCGACTTCGTCAGTAACGCGAGAACCACACACGCTGAGGCATAACATATCACACATGTGATAACTAAACACACATAATAACTGCTAATAAAACATTTTATTGACCTGACACTAAACCAATATTGACGACATCCTTATTCCTCAACCGTGAGTTCCAGAAATTTAACTGTTTATTTTTTACTGAAATCTAATTGGATGCTCAATAGTATCTGAACTCCTTCATATCAGTAAGATAATTAGCCATACACTAACGTGTAGCGGTTTGCGTTTTAAACAGTAACGGCGTGTATATAAATACCGTACACACATTTCAACCCATCAATTTTTGTTGAGGAACTAATACATTAATATATGTATCTCAAAAGTGAACTTAAGAATTATAAAAAGTAAAACTAAAAAATCAAATTGATATGTTTGTATGGAAATATAATAGAAAAAGTGGGCAGAATTTCTTTGGAATATTTATTTTTCAAAGAAGTTATTCCAATGGTTATTCCCATTCAATTTTTTATTTATTTATAGGTCTAGTACTAGGAAGTGCTTCACTATCTGACTAAAGCAAACTGATAAGGAAATATTCTTAGATATTGCCACATAAATTGATCTTAGGTATAGAAGAAATTATTTAGAATTATATTCAGTAAAGCTAACTACTGTAGTAATTTAATTTTTTATTGTACCTAAATATGATAAACATATTTGTGTAGTTAAAATTTTAGCTTTGTGTTCGATAGGAAATTATTTGTTCCAAAAATGACACGTTTGGTTGGTAAAATGATGTTTATAACTGTTGTAATAGATTTGAACAATACATTGCATGTGAAAATTGTACAAATTACCTTCCTCGTACCCTAAAACTTTTACTATACCTGTTTTCAAGGAAAGTTGAGAAAAATTACTCAACAGGCCAAAAAATATTTTTTACACCATTGATTATTTTATTTCACAATGTATATTTATTGAATATAGTTGTTGTTTTTTTAATTATTTGTTATCTTTACAGTTTGTCATTACATTAATTATTTTATTTTTATTGTTTGTTGACTTGAGTTGTCCCGAAAACCAGTTTTGTAACAAAGAACGCTTAATAATTTATAACCATAGTATAATATGTGTAATTATTTAATGTGAAATTAAAAAAAATTAATTTTTTATTTTTTGAAAACTTTATCAAAGGAGATTTAAAACATAGGCTAATTATCTTTCAATATTTTTTGTTTTTATAAATGTTTCTCCTCAAAACTACTGATATAATCAATTTGATTGTTTGTAATGACATCTGATATTAGGAATCATGAGATGAGACGTGTGTTAGAAGTGAAATTAAAAAAAAAACTGAGTTTCCAGTACGTATCACTGAGGTGATGGGCTTTTACTTGTATACTCAATACAATATCATAATATACAACGTTGTTAAAATTCATTTGCTTGAACAATTTTATATTTTACTATAGTTCAAAACGTAATTTTAGCAATGGTTTTGATTTTTAGCCTTCAGTTTTAAGTTTTTAAAATTTGTACTGTTCGTAAATGTCGTAAAAAGAATAATATTTTTATATAATTGCTACAGTGGACACACTTTAATATTCTTAATAAGTCTCTCAATACATGAACATATTGTACAGTTGTTACAGAAGAAAAAATGAATGGGTAAATAATAAACAAAATTAGTATAAATGATTAGTGCATTTGTATTAATAAACTATATCTGTAAATTTGCCACTTCACTCGGGGAACAATTCATCCAGGCTGTAATGGTTAAAAATTTTGCTAGCATAGTCTTTGATGATTTCCTCAGCAGTCTGGTCTATGACAGGCTTCATCTCTTGGAATATCAGTTCCCAGTTGTCACTCAACACTTTGTTCATGGCGGAGGCTGCAACAGAAACATAACTCTGTGATGGAGGAGCTGAGGAAGCCTCATATCACAGGCTACAGTATAACTACAGTAGTCTGTAGTTAGTTATTTCACAGAACTTAAATTGTTCCTATCATAGTGATCTAGTAGTACTGGGTATGCAGGTTTGCTACAATAAGGGATGTTTTACCTGGTAATGTGCTTGTATTAAGACTGTTCACTAAGTAAAAACACATATTTTATCAAACATTTTATCAAATTATGTCAATAATAAAGTTATACCAATTCATCTATACTCTGTAAGAATTACATGGGCAATGAATACGTAGATTTGCTGCTATAAGGGATATTAAATTTGGGATATTTATGAATGTATTGATTAAACTTAACTGGATGGACTTGCATACCAAATTATGGAAGACTATTTAAGTAAATAAATGAGTTATTGATTTTTTAGCTATTCTCCATGAGACTAATATTGCATAATGTACTGTGTTTACCATTTTAAATGTCTCATAACCAATTGACCTAGAGTCCTGATTCAAAATTATAAATTGTGTTTTATTTAGCTGAATCCAATAGTAAAAATGAAAATTAGAATTTACATTTTTCAAAAATGATATATAAATAAATTTTAAAACCCATTTTTGGGTTAGAACACCCCCAAATGTGTAGTTGATGTAGTCCAATTATGTTGCCCAACGAACTCATCCAAGATATTAAAAAAAGGAACAACTCTACCAAATTCTTTACTTTAAAAACAGTCTTTACTTTAAATAGTTCATATTTAGAAGTCTCATTGATAAACAGATTTATACTGTTTCATGTATAATGGTAAAAGTCTATTAAACTGTTCTGTAACTTCTCAAATCTATAATATTATAAAGAAGAGGTGGTTTCTGTATGTTTGTTTGTGGGTGGGTTTGTTGTGGCAAGTATATGCGAAAAATACTGAACCGACCGGTTTGAAATTTTACACAAAGGTAGATCTTAAACTCATACAACACATAGGCATACTCATTTCCTTAAAATCCTCTCGGGCTACGCCCTGTGAACGTCCTAAGTTTCAATGTTTACATTTTTAGAGAATGAAAACATAAAATTACTTGAATGTCAACAGCTGTGAATACTAAAATTTGACAGTTCGGGAAGAAGAAGAAGAAGAAAGAGCTGCCGTGACGGTCCTAGGTTTCAATGTTTACTTTTTCTAATGACAACATCCGTTTGCACTATATTTTGACAGTTCGGGAAGAAGAAGAAATAAAATTGATTTTTCAGATAAACTGCTGGATCGAAATTAGTGAATTATTTGAAATAGTGGAATGGTAGATTTTAAGTTTTTTTCCGACGACTGTCTATTACATTAATTCTTATCCTCTCCCAATATTTGACAGATGTTAATTTGAAATGTTGTAGACACTCGTGTTTTGTCATTTTGTAAACAATGAAGAATTAATTAACAATAACTTAAATGTATCAGTAGAGCCTACAACTTTCTGCCTTTTTAACCTGTGCGAAGAACGGGTACTTTGGCTAGTACTATACATTGAAGAGGATTAAATAATGTATTATTGGGATTTTTAAATCAAACTGGGTGAACTTAATAAACCAGTTTTTTATCCGTTTTTATATTACTTGTTAAATTAATTATTGCCTTTCAAAAGTCATAAATTATGTAAACAAACGAGTTCCTCATTTTGCTTATGAGTGTCTGGAGTGAGCAATTGAAATCTTTTGTAATTTTCCGTATATTTACCGTTTATGTAAATACAGTATAAGTAAATATAAAAATTAATTTGACTTTTCAAAGACATGAATTTATTTACATTAAGTAATTCCATAAACATGTATCATATTAATCAAAACGAGACTTGAGTGGTGTAGTTTCTACAACGATACAATAAAAATATTTTGTACTACAGCTACTTTATAGTTTGTGTTGGTTTTGTTCTAGTTAGTTGTGACTCAACCATATGACCTCCTTCAACGTCAATGCACACGCAACACAGTTACAGGTGCACACAGCAATGCTGTGAGTTCAAACACAACATGGGGTTAGATTAAGTAAGGAGTATTATGAAACTTTACCAAGCTCTTCGTTGCCGTTGAATAATCCACTCATCTGAATCATTGCTTTTTTCACAGACATGTCGAACTTCACTGTGTCCAAATTTAAATGTTCTTTTCCTCTCCTATTGACTTTATGTCCTTTTAATAGAGCTTTTCCCGTCACCATTGCTGTAAAAATAGATTTATATTAACATACCCTGACATAAAATTAGATAAAATAGGAGCTAATTTAAGAAAGTTCTCTAAAAATTTATAAAATAGAGTATGGCAAAAATTAAATCAAATTTATAATCAATTAAAATCTTATTTATGAAAGGGTTTTTTTAGCACGGGTATTAATTAATTTTGTGTTTTCAGTGTCTATGTTATTCAATTTCTTCCTTTCTTTTTTTTAAGGATGTACTTCAATACAGTGAACACTAATAGAATACCTGTCATTAAATGGTGATTTTAATCATTATACCTTTGAGATCTATAAATTATTGTTTGTTGTTACTCATAAAGGTACTTTTTTAATTACTTGTAATTACTGTTTGTTGAAACTAATTTTTTTTACTATGTATTTCAATATTTTTGTTAAAGAATTTGTACACAATTAGAAAGAGAATATTTTTTACTGGTATTTTCACTGGCCGACATTGGAAGGATGACTTGGAGGGAGTCTAGGGGCAAGGCTCCAGTCCAGAGGGGTCTAGGAGCAAGGCTCCAGTCCAGGGGGGTCTAGGGGCAAGGCTCCAGTCCAGGGGGTCTAGGGACAATGCTCCAGTCCAGGGGGGTCTAGGGGCAAGGATCCTGTCCAGTGGGATCTAGGGGCAAGGCTCCAGTCCACGGGGTCTAGGGACAATGCTCCAGTCCAGGGGGGTCTAGGGGCAAGGCTCCAGTCCAGGGGGTCTAGGGGCAAGGCTCCAGTCTAGGGGGACCGAGGGCCCTTCCCCGAAAAATACTGTTGCCAAAACCTGTATTTTCAAACCTTTTTTATTGGAATAGTTTTCCCTTAGGTAATGGATTTTTATTTGTATGTGTTTCAAAATGTGTTTATTTCAGAATGTTTGTGGAAGAACAATAATATATTTTGACTTTGAAGAAATAATTTATCTGTTAATTGATGTCTCCTAATTTTGTTAAACAATCTCTCAACTGTTTTTGTCATCTTTCATTTGTTAACTACTAGAGTTAAATAGAGTACAGTCTTTGTTGTAAGTTCACTATAATTGGCTATTTAATGAAAATAGTAAAATTAAATTAATATCAGTAATATTATGATCAGGCCTACTTAAATACTTTACTATGCATTTTCAATAAAATTTAGTAAATTATTATTTGCTTAAAAGCTCATTTTTATTACGTTTTGGTTTCTCAATTTGTATTTTTATCTCTAGAGCATTATGTACACCGACGTGTAAGAACATAATTAAAATTAATTTTAAGCTATATAAGAAAATACTTAATTTTGAAGTAAATGTGACGCTGGTGCTAAAAACATCAAGAGTATTTTTAAATCTCGGTACATTTGATGTTAACTAAAGAGATGAATTTGCCAGCACTACCCATAGCCACTGAGCGACAATATCTCAGCACTGTGTACTGAGCAACACAATTAATTGTCAATGTAATTAGCTCAGGAACTGTTGAGGTATTGTTTCCATAGCTTAGCTTTTTCCTCTTATTAAATAATTGTGTATTGATTTTGTATAGGTTCTAAAGCAAACTTCACTGGAAAAAAAGTGAAATGATTTACTATTGTAAATTGTATAATTTATGGTGAATAAAATATTTCTGAATATATCGATCAGCTACGTCATCTTTAAATTTTTAGTACCTCTTCGTGTATATTATTCAAGGTTATTTTTTGATATCATGATACTAACTGCTACTGAGAAAGTTTGTAATGTAGAACATTATTTTTGGTCCCACGGAATTAGACGTGCGGGCAAGCTGCATTCAGTTTCAACAACCACCTCATCCCTCCACGAACAAAGTTTCTTACCCAGTCCATTACTCCGATCTTACACCAACAGACACTTGAGGCTATGTTTGACATTTGCAGAATGTTGAAAGACAAGATTCAAAGTACGGATCCACCAACTACTACCACCCAACTTAAGGTAAAAAGCCATTTTTCGCAAAAACAAACCTATTGTTCACTACTTTAGTTTTAATCCAAAAATCATAGTGGCTTCGTAGTTCCTTGGCTCCACCAACTTTAACATCACCAAAATGATACAAAAACTTTTAAAACCTTTAGTAATAGTGAGATAGTGATGATCTCAAAGTAGACAGAGGTCATCACACCATGCTGCTTACTTTTACTTGTATTTGTTGGTAAAACTAAGTAAATAAATCTTACAATTTCAATACTGTTTATTTTGGCGCATATTGTATTTGATCTTTTTATCTAAAAAATTATAGAAAAATGTTTCAATCGTGTAATGATTTTGAAATATGCTGAACTTACTGTAATTGCTCGCACTGTCGCCGTCCCCATTCATCGGGAAGGCCAAGATCTTCCCCTCCACCTTTGACTTGCCACTGATATATATCCAAGGTGTCGTCACCGTGAACTCTATCTGAGAGTTCTTTAAGTCAATCCTAAAAATGTTGTTAGACATAATCAATTAAGACACAATAATACTATAAAACATATAACGTTGAAAATATTTCAAACTACTATCACAAGGTAGAGTTTGTATTTTTTGGTAAATTTTTGTTTGGTGTGTTATGTGTTTCAAAAGTTATCACCTATGAAAGAATACACTTCATTTGCATACTTTTGGAAAAATACTTCTTACTCTTATCAAGATTAATTTTAGGAGTGATATTCTCAGTAAACTGAGTAAAAATAATCATAGAATTAAGTACACCTAACAGGACTTCTAACTGGACACTGTAGTCTTATGAGACTTATTAGAATAAAGAGAATTGCTATAGAGGACAACAACAGATTCTGTTAGGAGTAGGAGTGAGACACCAAGACATCTCCCTGAGTCTGTGATTCGGGAACCAAATACAGCTGATGTTCCTCATTTGGAACCTTAAATCAGCTGATCAACTTTATATAAAGGAATTGGGGCTGGAAGGTGAGCTCTGGGAGTCAAATAGGGCCAGCAATGGGGTACAAAAGATCTTAAAATTGCAATGCATCTATACCTCGTAATTCATAAGATATTTAGGCAATCTTTTATACAAAACATTACTTGGTAGATGTGATCCTGTAGTTGATGAGGCCCCTGAATATCTGATCAGTGGAGGTGAGATCCAGGGACACGGGTCCATTTCCCTGTCTCAGTCTTATCTTCGGTATATATAGAGGATCTAGTGGTCCTATCTTCAGGTTTGGTAGACCTATATGAAAAGTAACATAATAAACTAGTTATAACATGTTTCATGACACTATGTCATCTAATTTTCGTAGGTTGAATTTCGTCATAAAACAATAAAATACAACCTTAACATATAACTCACACAAAATGTTTCAGTATCCAAATGTTTCACAGAACAAAATTTAAAGTCATGTGTTTTAATGTCCTGATTCAAAATTCGACTCATTCATGATGTTTGATTTGTTATTAAACCCTATTATTTTTTTATGTTTTTAACTATGTGTCAGTCGCAGGCATTAAAGTTATGTTTTAATGTTACGTGATTTGTTTCAGTGCCAGAATAAGAGGCGAGGTAGTCCAACACGAACTTAACATCTAACCTTAACACACATCTAAACTTATGTCATCAAGGATTGCATAAACATGTTGTTATGATACTTGATATGTAAATTATGTGTAATATGATATGTGAAAATATCCCTTTGGAAGCAGTTCCATGGTTGTCTTTCTTTCTTTTTTTGTAGGCCTATTCTCCGTATACTCTAAAATACGCTTCCACAGTGTAGTATAATAACCACTCTTCAGGATATTTTTGAAGTTTTTATTTAAAATCTCCAATATAAAATAAATAAATGTAAATTATGTTTTAAATTCACTCGGCATCCTATTGTATATCTTATCAAATAATAACCTGGGACCTTTCTATCTATTTCTTTAAATATGAGTTGTTTATTTAAATATAGCCACATAACAAGTTTAAAATATTTCTTTATCTCATCCAACTCCAACTAAAACCCTCTAAAAGAGAAGAATGTGGATGCTCTAAATCATCTTGTTTATTCAGTAATCCAAATCATCAAGTAATTATTTCAGTTCATTCTATTCTTAATTTTTTCATCCTTGAAATATTTACAAACATATTTTTAATATTATTTTAAGTAAGCCATCTTATTGCAAATGATAACTTCAGTACCTAATATTGTAATAGCCAAGATCACTTTTAACCTGCTCCATTATTTTTTTCAACATACTGTATCGAATATATCTAGTATCGACTGCATCTAGTAATATTACTAAATAAATTTCTATAAACTGTAAATATATATTTGTGATTATATGATTAGATTAGATTACCATTTGAAATGACGACCTACCAAGGTAACTATTTTAAGCCAAGTATAAATGTGAAATGAGTGAAAGATGATTGTAGGGCGATCTTGTAGTCTTGTTAATGACTAAGGCTGACATGTTCCTTAGACAGGACTGTTAATTAATAGCCTAACACCCAACCAATAGCATATCTAAAGGACCTCCACTGCCTCTGAATAAACTGGTCTAATTATGAGGATGGTCATTACGGATTAACGTAGTATTCAATGGTGCTGACGTTAATCCACACAATAATCAACACTACGCCCACCGACCATCACTCACAATTATCCACAATTTGTGACCTCCAAGTAGCTGGATTATAGGTAGATTAGATTTCATTAGATCATTGAAATGGCAACCATACTACATTGTAGGTATTTAAGCCAAGTATGAATGAGGATTGAGTGTAAGATGATTGTGGAGCGATCTTGCAGTCTTGTTACTGACCAAGGCTGACATAACTTATTTCATGTTCGGTAGAGTATGTTAAAGTAATCATGTTCAATTTTATTTACTATTTTAAAATTCAATTTTTATTTTACACTGTATATATTAATTTCTCTAAGATAATTTTTTAAACCATGATTTTTAAAGAAATACCTTTTTTAATTATTGTCTTCTGGGAGTTCAACTGATTTTCCACACAAGTATTGAAATCTGGATCACTTCTTCTGCATCCTATAAAACGTAAGTGGTTAAAACTTATATTATTCAAGTAATTGCATCTCTGTTTCCCATTAACCTACTTAAGACAAACACTGGAAGTTTTGATATCACTCCAAATCAAAACAACATTAGAAAAATGTTGCATTCAAAAATTAGTTCCAGCCAACCAAGCAGGTTTGAATATTTTTTTCAAAATCTTCAATGTTAAGGATAATAATTAATTGTCCTGTTGAGTACTACTCAACTCATCTAATTTTCAGTGAAAAGATGTGCAAACGTTTTTTGGTCACATTCGGTCCGGGACCCGGTTTCATTTTAATTAAAAATAATCATGAGTTTCTACATGTACAACTTAGAGCAAAAAATTTGGACTCCTTTTGGTAGAAAAGTTTATATTTTATGGTTTCATACAGTTTACTAGCAGGCATAGCCCATCAAGTAGGATGGAAGAAAAGACCTTATTACACCAAAAATAAAAAGTACGGCACCGCATAAACTAATTAGTGGTACCAGTAGAAATGATAAAAACCCATAGTTAAGTAAATCTTAATTACTTTACAATTACAATGAATAAAATGATTACAGTAATAATTTGGTTCAAATCAGTTAGGAAACATGACGAGATTCAATTATGGGGGAAGCTACCTTGATTCGTGGCGTCACAACATCTTTTGAAACCGGTTGAAACCTAATTAGCTTAATTGTGAATTGTGATGTTGGGACTCGCACCTTAAAATATGCTCAACCTTGGAATAAACTCATTTTAAATTACATGTACCGTAATTAGTCTAGGGCGAGTGGAATAATGCTCCTCTAATCTTTTAACACATCAGAAAATCGTTTAGGTCTACATCGTGACTAAAAAGAGATATTTCTCATTCTCCTTGCCAATGCTTAATTAATTTTGTTGCGAATTGTAACATACTTTGAGCTCTAAGACTTCGTGAAATGACCAAAAAATTATTAACAACTGGAGGTAGAGATTAAATTTTTAAATACATATGTAAGAAATTTATGATAGTATAATTTAATACCTTTTGAAGTTTTAAGACGCATCCTTTTTTAGTAAAAAAAAATTGCTACGTATTGATCATGCTATAACTTTTTGGTCTTTTAACCATTTCATTCATTAATATAGGTAACTTACAACTGTTGTATTAAAAAGTATGCATGATACTAATAAACAATGGGATTGAGTGTTAAATACCGTTTCACCTGTTTCAATTGAACACCCAATTTAAAAGCATACTGAAAAAAGTGTTTAAAATAGTACATATCATAGTGTACGTATATGGGACCCTCGTACAAAATGTTTGTTTTTACTTCCCTGTGGGAAATAGGTTAGATCATGGATATGTCAAAGGGAATGTTTTCAGTTCATCTGAACAGCTGCTCTTATTGGTTTATATTAAAAATTGAATACAATAGCTCTGGTAGTTTCTATGGGAACCTGTTACATATTTTTCATCTTAAAAACCTCCAACACCCCCTAAGCAAAGATATATCCATGTCAAAAATAAATATTGTTCTTACTCAAAGAAGTCACTGATGTTATATCCTACTTACTTCTTAGGCTAAAATTTATTTCACAATCAGTAGCCTATTACTTACCACTATTTGTTTTACAATAGCTCAGAGCGATGATTAGACACAATAAAATGAGATGTCGAATAAAATCCATGACCTAGAACAAAATGAAAACAATGACTTTCAATTACTGGTAACTTCATTTTGTTTTATGTAATTATTAGTAATTTGAGGAAAGGTCATTTTTATATTTTTATGGTTTATATTAATTTACTACATAGGTCTACTGGCTCACAATTATTTAGCATTTTTACTTTTTCTTAGGTTTCTTACAATGTGTTTAGATTTAAAAAATTTATAATATTGTTGATTCGTGATTAAGCGTTCAAACCAGTTGCGGAAAAAGAAGGTCACCCTTGCCTCTCATGGTTGACTCCTCAAGTCCCGGCCGAGGTTGATGACGCGGGAAGTTTTTTTGCGTTTGGTTCCGATAAACGTCATAGTGCAACCATAGATGAACGGATTTCCTCTCTGGTGCAACTTGAAAGAATCTGTTTCCATTTTTGTGTTGTATTAGTGTGTTTACATTTTTGTGTTGTATAACAAATAAGAATTTCGCTAGATAGATTAATAATTTTATTTTTAAGTGTTAGTGGTAACGCTAGAGTCTTGCAACAAGGTATTTCGATTGTGTGATTTGATAGAACTACGATATGTTTCCGTTTCCGTGAGCCGTGAAGGCTCTAGTACAGTAGCCCACTAGTAAGGCCTACTGTATTACCAACTAAAATCGCTATCATATGAATACTGAATTCCCTAGTACATTTGCTAATTTGAATCCAGTTAACAGAAATCATTTAAGTTTTAAGTAGAAATAAAATAAGTTTTAACCACATTTTCAACCACACTTTTCAAACGTTAAAAATTTAGCTGACAAAGCGTAAAATGTAAGCGGCCGGCGTAACACAATGGAAACCGCACAATCTTCTCACAGCCCAGACCTGGGTTTGATTTTTGCTCGGGCGTTAAAGGCTGTAGACTTTTTAATAGTATATTTTAGCGAATTTCCCATACGGAAGAAGCTATTAGTTATAGCTACATTAGGTAAAAATCCCGGGAACATGTTGTTTTTTCGTTTTTAAGTGCCCCGAGGACAAAAACAACAGTCGTTAAAAAAAAAAATATATATATATATATATATATAAATAAAAAATCATATATATATATATTATGTGTATGTTTTTTTTTTGTGTGTTTCGGCGCTCTTTATGTGTGTGTGATTAACACGAACTCTCATAAAAATGGTCCGATCAAGACCGATCAAGAGATTTTAGTAGAGACGTGTATTTCTACATTTTCTCGGACGAGTTCGTAATCTAGACATGTCGGTCAATCGGAACGGGTAGTTTGGGGGGGAGGGTTTGTACTCAGAAAATGGGGTTTTAATGGTTTTTTTTTAATTTATTTTTTTCTTTCAGCTTTATTATTCTTATTGTTTTTGCTCTATCTCAGACGGTTACCGAGATATTGAAAATCTAAACACAGTGCGTTGTATTTTGGGGCTCCAATGTTAATCTTAAGGAGGAAAAAGAAAAATTAACATTTCACTTATCAATCTATATTTCTGGATGAAACTTGATATTTAGCTTCATGTGGTCCATCCATTTATGCTTAAAAATCATATTTTATGTGTTTATCATAGCAGCTAACCTGCATACTCTTTTCCCATGTTAATCATATATAGACTAGGAAAACTCCTTTATTTATGGACAGATGTTGATGAAACTTTGTATATGGTCAAAATAAAAGTTGTTAATTCTAGAAACGTACTATGCAGCAAACTGTACGTTTAGTAATCTAATTGAAATACTCTCATTTTTATCGACAGTATGGTCAAACTTGTCGTTATTAATTTTAAAAATATATTATAAATATTAATTAATATTAATATTATTATTATTTATTAATAATATTATTATTATTTATTATTAATATTATTATTTATTTATTTTTTATTATTGATTTGGAAATTCGCTGAGTACGCAAGTCTGCTTCGACGGGGTATTTAAATTTACATCACAAGTATTAATCTATGTGTGTGTTTTATAAAAATTTAATAGGGAAACCGAGTACTGTACTTGTATTAATGCTTAAACTTGTCTTACATATATTATTTGTTTGAAATGTTTTTATTGTTACGGGCCTCACAGCTGTTTAAGCCTTATTTATTTATACTTTTGACTGTTGAAGCGAGTTTACTATATTGCATTATACGGTATGCCTATAACCGTTTAAATAAATAGAGTAAATATTTTCCAAGTGACAAAGTTTGGTTTGGACTCAATTCGGATTTCATATTTACAATAGTAAATATGAAACTGTATTCGTGATGCGCAGTAAACAGTAATTGAAAGAGGGCTGCATTTTTTGCTCGTGTTGGTTTGTTACGTTATAATATAATAAGAAACCTTATAATATAATCGGTTGTAACTAATAAAAATTGCTAATTAATTTTTATTTGTAGAGTAGGCTTAACTCAAATTGTTAAAATTGAATTGTTTTTTCAATTGAAACGGGCCATAATTTTATATTAAATATATGATCTCGTTTCTTTCTTTAGTTCTTCACCAATTATCACAAAGTTTCGCACACTCTTTGGTCACGATATTTTACAATCGTACAATCGCTTCCCTCATGCCTCAGCTGGGATGGCGTCAATTGCTGTGTTCATATATTGAGTAGGCCCTACCATTGTATATAGCTATAATCTTGACCTATGAACTAATGGGAACAAATTATTCCCCCAAAGAAATTTAAAAACTTTTGAAAAGTGAATGAAATTCAATTTAGATTTATAACTTTTTTTAGTAAAAATGTGTAATTGTGTATGCCATTGTTATTATATGTTTAATATTGTTCATGTTTATTATTGTTCTTGCATTTATTTATTGTTCATTATTGTTAATAATGAACATATAACGTTTGAATGAATTTAAAACGTTACTGATCTAAAAATTCCGTTTTATTAAAAAAGATGTATTTGTAAGGTAAATTCAACGCGAAGAATACAAAATAGTTCACTTTCTTAGTTAAAAATAGGAAAAATGAACAAAATGCTTTTTAGAAATTATCTATGACTTACAAAAACAATATTTAGCTATAAGTATCTCCTACAAACAATCATTTAAATAATTGAAACGTCAAAATACAATAGCTCACTGAACCCACTAAAATATTAATATATTTTATATGTTAGTAGGTTCATTTTAAACTAATCGAGGAAAACGTTTTTAAAAGTTTAATGTTTCGTGAACGTATTACAAAGTTTTTTATAGTATTAATGAACTATTATTAAATATAATTTAAATACACCACAAATTTGTAGATACATGATGATCAGCAGTTGAGTGTTTTTCATGAAAAAGTAAAATTTATATCGATAGTTTAGCTTATAAGAAATGGTTATGGATTTAATTTAAAAGTAAATTTAGTTGGTTAAAAGATAATTTTTTAAATTAAAAGCGACCAGGAGAAGAGCCGGTGTACTCACAGCAGGTAGAGGTTGATGTGTGCGAGACGTAAGGCGGGTATCTCGTCCACTCCACGATGACGCTGCGGGCGTCCTCCTGCGCCTGTCAAGGTCGCCCTCGACCCTCTGGTTACTGGGCCACCTGAAGACGCCTTGGAACTTCGACGGTCGGGTTTGTGGCCTCCGAGGCACCGGCTGGATATTTTAGTGAAATTTTTTTAATGAAGAGCACAAACGATGTCATATCGCACAAGAGGTTCATATGGCAGCACGAGGCGTCAGCTGAGTGTTACTCGTATTACACACAAGATTTTTCCTACAATAAAAGTAATTTAGGTTATGTTTGATTTTCCTGTTGGGATAAATGTAGACATAGCTTTTAGGTTTCCAGTAACCTCAGTATCATTGCGCAAAACCGGGAGTTAGTGTTCTAGTAACAACTACCGTCTATCAGCTAACTGAGCTCTTAGCTCTTGCTATTGGTTAGTTTCATATAGATTTGGAGCGTTCCGCTCATGTGATTGGCCGGTTATTTATCCGCAATAGGGTGAAATATGTGATCATATCCACCCTAGTGCGGATATGTACTGCTTATACGTTCTGCCAACAGTGCGAAATGTGCCTGTTATAGCGCGGTTGTAGGAAAAGGCTATTGCCGTGGTCATCACAAGACCCAGTGCCATTTGTTTATGAAAAATTAAAATTTTGACTCGAAACCGAAGAAATTTGCTAAAAATAATAAAATAAAATTATTCGTTCAAGATCGAAATCGAACCAAATTGTTCCAATCAAAGGAGGGTATTGAACATCCCAATCCCCACAGACCATCGCTGACAACTATCCACAATTTGTGACCTCCAAATTGCTGCTTTTCATGTGCTTGTACATCATTCCATTCCGCTATTTTTGACATGGATGTCTAAGCGTTAAACTGCAGGTCCCTTTGGTTACGACTTGTGGATAGTTGTGTGTGATGGTCGGTGGATGTAGTGATCTCTTGCGTGGATTAACCTCCGCACTGTTGAATACTACGTTAATCTGTAAAGACCATCCTCGTAATTAGACCAGTTCGTGATTCAGACGGAGTGTTTGGACTCCACGTTAAACTGTAGGTACCTTATATATGCCATGCGGCTGTTGGGCTATTAATTAATAGTCCTGTCTAAGGAACATGTCAGCCTTAGTCAGTAACAATACTACAAGATCGCGCCACAATCATCTTGCCCTCAATCCTCATTCATACTTGGCTTAAAATAACTACCTTATGGTAGGGTCACCATTTCAATAAGTTAATCCAAGCAGTGGGGGGGGTGTTATTAATTCGTGTCACTCGAAAATTATAACGGAAATGACATCGTATGTTTTATAAAGACACACGTTTAGAGGAGCTGAAAACGTATTCTCTTTAGACATTTCTATGATCTTATGATTTAAGCTATTTCCCAAAGGAAGTAAATAGATTGTATTTTATTATTTATTTTATATTGTATTTTCCTTTAAACATATTTCATAAAATCAAGTAAGAAAGGTCCCACGAAAAGAGAAGTGCTTTGTAAATAACTGCGTGTTTATGAATTTGAACTACCTATAACACGTGGTTGGTTCTAGACAAAATGTTTTTGATTTTTTAACGATTACTAGATTTCTTTACTAAACATCATTTACGACAACTAGTGTTGGCGCCTATTCGCTACTTGGATCGCTAGTGTCGCCTTGAGACATCTCAACAAAGTGTGAGTTTCCTGGCTGTCTAGACTTTGGTTTACTCAGGAACGAAGAGGCAAGATCCCGAGTACAAAGCAGACGCGCCAGTATTTAAAGCAGTTTTGCTGTATTAATTAAAACCCAATGGCATAAAACATGTTTCGTCCTTGACTGAGAAGGTCGGAATATGTTCAACGGTTGCAGTGACCTTCGATCAAGTCATGACCTTCGTGTGAGATCTGAACAAAACAATCTGTCAGTGAGAAGGATTTGTATCGGACAATTATTCTTTATCTATTGAATAAAAACCAGTCCGTCCTTTTTATGGGTTGTATAATTTAGTGTTATTTGAAGCAAAATACTTATTATCATGACAAAACCTGAATTCTTAAACAAATTAAAACAGCAATTTACGATTAGATATACAGTATTAGGAAGATTGTATCATTAAAATTTCTTTATACGTTGAAAAACCTTTAATATAGTATAATTTTAAAATACGTTTAAAATTAATGATAAATGTAAATACCCCCATCGCAGCAGACCTGCGTACTCAGCGAATTTCCAAATCAATAATATAATAATAATAATATATAACAAGTTTTATAAAAATCTGTCCATAAACATGAGAATTATTTGCCTATTATCCATAAGATTAACATGGGAAAGAATGCGCAGGTTTGCTGCTGTGAGGAACACTGAAAGTAGGCATTTCTGCCTTAAACAATTTTTATTTTCAACTTGTATACCAACTTTCATCATTATCTGTCCATAAAAAAAGGAGTTTGCCTATTCCCTATACGATTCACATGGGAATAGAGTATGCAGGTTTTGTTGCTATGATAAACACTATGATAAATCTATGATAAAAATCGGATGATAAATCTATAAACTATGATTTTTTAAGCATAAACGGGTGGATATCAGCAACATGAAGGTAAATACCAAGTTTAATCCAAAAATATTGATTGATATAGGAAATTAATTTATCCTTATCCTCCATAAGATTAACATTGAAGCCCTAAATACAACGTACTGTGTTTAGATTTTTTAATATCTCAGTAACCTTTGGAGATAGAGAAAAACTTTAAGAAACTTAATTGTGTAGTTTTTAAGCTGATTCTAATGGTGAAAGATAAAATTTAAATTTTTCCAAATTACATACCATTGACCGATATATCTGGTTTACGAACTCGTCCTAACAAATGTATCAATACACTTCTCTACCAAATTTGGTCTCGATAGAACCATTTTTATGAGAGTTATCGTGTTCACAGACACACACACACATACACATATATATAAATTTTAACGACTATTGCTTTTGGTCTCTGGGCACCTAAAGAAGAAAAAATAACATGGTCCCAAGCTTAAGTCTCGCAATGAGACCTACAATAATAGCTTTTCCTTATGGGAAATTCGCTAAAAACTAATATTGTTTATTTACAACTGATGATTATTTATTTTATTTCAAAGTTATTAAATAACTTTCATAGATTACATTAAATACTCTGTATAACCTAGAAAAAAGTGCCTAAAATTGCTAAAACCCGGGTTTTAAGAGACCATTCAATACTTTACATAGTGGGAAGAAACATATTGGTGTGCTATTCCGGTTTAACTTCGATGCCATTCCGGAATGCAATGTTTATTCAGCTGTAAATCTCTTGCTTGATTTCGTCGTGTGTTGTTTACAAACTAATGCTGTTTCACAAAACAAGAATAATGAACGGTATCAGTGGACCGACACATACTTTCTCCCTTAAGTCAATTTAAACGACAATCTTTAATTAAAACATAATTATTTTTGTTTCAAACATAATTATTCAATTTCTGAAAATAACAACAAGAAAAACAAAATTAAATCGACTGTTAAAACTTCATGGTGAGACTACACCCCCCCACCACCTATAATACCAAGCTTTTTTGAGTGATTTCGTTGGGTGATGTGATCTTACGCTGCACACCAAATTTTATGGAAAACGGTTGGGAAATAAGGAAGAAATTCCTTTTTAAATATTCCCCATAAGAATAACATTGGGCGCTCAGTTTACCACTCAGAACTGTTAGAACTCGGAAATGTTAGTCGGTTAAGGATTAAAAATACTAATTTGTTTAGTGTTTTAAGCTGGATTTAAAGGTGGTAGTCAAATTATACTTACTTTACCTCAATCAGCTGTTTTCAGATTTGCTTCGTCATGATAGCATGGCGTCAGAGTTGAACCGGTATAGCACACTTGCAAACCTATCTGTTTCTTTCCATTATGATTATTTTTATTTTCATAATGCGTGGGTCAGTTTTAAATAACCAAAAATCTTCTCCAAAAATTAATAAAGAAAATAAGTTTCATAGCTGTGAATGTTCTCGAATTCACGGAGAATCGTTAAAGAAAGACAGACAGAAAGAAATTGATATAGACTTTAACGGCTATAAAACGTAAACATAACCAAATTACCAAAACCAATTTAAATTGGTAATAAATTATGACTTGGAAAATATAAGTTTAACAGAAGTATTTTTATTGTAAAACTAACAACGTCCGTTGTGTTCTGATTGAGATTGGACCGTAATTGGTGAAATAGCCTTGAAAGGATTTCGGAACAACTGGAAGACTAGTTAGGGAGCAATAATGAAAGAAGAGCGTTGTTTCAACGCGGGGTGCTTTAATTTGTAGTTGTTATGTAATCGAAGGATATTAATTAATTATCAATATTTAAATTACACACTAATCACTAGTGAGTTCTGTTCTCCGCTTGATGACGCTGTACACCACGGCAAATACTAATAAAATAATATGTAGGAAACCGTCTCGTAATGTCGCACAGCACAGTGGCCGGCTGTTAATTGGCAAGTTTGTAAAGTGGATAATTTATCATGAATTGAAGTGTATACTTTCATCGTGGACGAAACGGTTATGCGGATTGTGGTTGTAGCGTAAAGATATAAATTCTTTGACTTTGCATATACTGGGAATATGTATGTAAGGGCGATTTACAACTTTATGCAGAAACTTCTGGAACTTATTGAACACTAGCCAAAGTACCCGTTCTTCGCACGGGCTAAAAAGGCTGAAAGGTGTAGGCTCTTCATTGTTTACAAAATGACAAAACAGGAGTATCTACAACATTTCAAAGTAACATATGTCAAATATTGGGAGAGGATAAGGATTAATGTAATAGAGACAGTCGTCGGAAAAAAACTTAAAATCTACCATTCCGCTATTTCAAATAATTCACTAATTTCGATCCAGCAGTTTATCTGAACAATCAACTTTATTTCTTCTTCTTCCCGAACTGTCAAAATATAGTGCAAACGGATGTTGTCATTAGAAAATGTAAACATTGAAACCTAGGACGGTCACGGCAGCTCTTTCTTCTTCTCCTCCTTCTTCTCAAACTGTCAAATTTTAGTATTCACAGCTGTTGACATTCAAGTAATTTTATGTTTTCATTCTCTAAAAATGTAAACATTGAAACTTAGGACGTTCACAGGGCGTAGCCCGAGAGGATTTTAAGGAAATGAGTATGCCTATGAGTTGCATGAGTTTAAGATCTACCTTTCTGTAAAATTTCAAACCGGTCGGTTCAGTATTTTTCGCATTCACTTGCCACAACAAACCCACAAACACACAAACCCACAAACCCACAAACAAACATACAGAAACTACCTCTTCTTTATAATATTATAGATAGATGTAAAAGTATACAAAAAATGTTGCAGAAAATGGAAAAGCTTTGTTAGCGAATTATGGCTACCAAAGGATAGTTTAGTTTATACTACAGTATTTAGTTTTAAATCACAAAATAACAATGCCATAATACGTGTCACACATGTTGCGTCAGAGAGGTTAACTGTGACCAATGATTTGACAACAATGAAAGTCAGCTGTTGCGTCACATTTGTAACTTCTAAAACTAATCGGAGTAACCACCCGGCAAAAACAGTGTTACAATAAGATTAACACGCATCCAATTTGGTGGTCGGAAAATATGTCATCGGAAAGGGAACATGTGTTATCCGAAATGAAAACAGCAAGTATCCAGATGAATTTCAGTAGGTACTGAAAGTCATCTTTTGCGTATTTTAACGAACCTACCTTTGGGAGTGAGCTGAGATCGTGTATGTGTGAGGTTACTAACTGTCTAAGAACTGTCTGTTGTCTAGTTTGAACTATGTTTAGAGATACAATATTTTGAATTGTATGTCTTATTTAAACCCATACCTTCTTATGGAAAGAATTAACGATTAATATTTCCTAACCTAACCTAACAAAACTAACCTTACCTAACCAAATTTAGTTGTGATTTCATTTTAAAGTCATTCGGAGACTTTATCGTTCATTCAAGAATTCCACCTCGTCTCGCTCTTACATCTCCTGATTTCGGTGATTCCGGGGCGAGGGAGGGACTTTAAGGGATAAAAGTGATAATTTGTGGGATTAAACAATGAGGCAGGGATTTTCAGGGAGAAAAGAGAGAATTTTTGGGATGAAACCGTAGTTGCCAAAAGGTCGAAGGCTAAGTACGTTCCGACCCTTGGTGGGGACTGGGCAGTTGCCAAAAATCTGTTTCCCCATATGACGGCATTTCTGTTACACCTTGGGCATCTCGTAAACGTTAACAATCCCAACCCCCAGAGCTTAGAGCTTTGTAAAAATCTTTCTAGCAATGATTATCAAGTTCTGAACAACAATGGGTTCAGGAGTGTGAGATCAGCTGTTTTAAGATGCTTTTGAGCCATTTACACGCAGTTCGCCGTTTATTGGCCAGGAAGGAAGCCCGCCGGGCCTCGCAGTTGACCCACACTTTCTCCGCCTCTCATAACACAACCTGTTCCTCACTCGCGGCATTACTTCATCTTCGCGCTACTTGGGACCCCGGCATGACGACAAGGTTCCCAGTATATTCGGACACCTACTTAGGTCAACCTAGAGAGCTACCTACCTTACCAGAGAGCTTAAACCATTATACTCATCACTCCCGAAACCCATAGTAATCAGACCTGCAATATTCCCAAGAATATAAGAGTAAATGATCTCACATGCAAGAAGAGTCTAAAACAAATACTGTATGGTTACCAAATTCTACTTATGATGCTTCCTCCAAATTTTGAGGTAATTTTCTCATTTATCATCCTTTACATTTTCTGTTTACTGTACATTTTAGGTCAAATTCCTATTTCTAAACCTCAAATGGGAGATTTTTTATTTTATGTTTGAAAAAGTTATTAAGATAAACACATTTATAGGTTACAAACAACAATATTTAACCATGAAGACATTTTAATTTATTAATTTAGAAACAAATTTTTTGTGGACTCCAACAACTTTGATGCCGACTAAGGTTATATTTCGTGGATTCATAAAAATCTGTCTTTCCGGTTTAAGACCGGATGTCCTTGAAATACTCGTAGTAACTCGCTATCGATAGTTGAACTGCATTGAGTTCAAGGCGGTCAGTCGGTCGGACTGGTCACAGGAATACATTAGAGGTGTCGCAACTGGGATATCTCGCGAGACACGAGATAGCGAGACGGACCGTTCCTCGATATTGTGTAATTCGACGAACAAACCAGATTTAGGTTTCCTGACGTGTTAAAACAACTTTTGACATGAACCCATGATCTGATCTATTTCCCACAGGGAAGCATGGGCAAATACTGAACATTTTTATAGGGTGGCAGCATATTGTACCTTTGAAACAGGCTACAGACTATCCGAAGGAGTTTAAACAAATATTGGGTTAACCCGACTCAGTATAGATGGACAATAGTGATATACCTGAACCAGTACCATAACTGTTTCGTGTTCGGAATCCGTCACGCTACCAACCACGACGCCGCTTCACATCTTCTTCGTGACCAGTGAAGGGTGCACTCCCTTGTGATAAAACAATACAGCAATTGAACAATATTCAAAACCACCACTGAATAACCAACATGGTGATGTTAGTGGTGAATTTATTACTTTTTCTCCCTATAAAAGAAAGGAGAAAGTATTGTTTTCGTCAGAATTTTCGAATTTCTGATTCTGATGATATATCCATTAATCAAAAAGGTGGTTTTAGAGTGATGTCTGTGTGTGTGTGTGTGGGGATGTACATGCCTAGAGACGAGACCATCGGTCAGATTTTCATGAAATTTTGTATGTAAGTAACAAACCACGGAGCATTTTTTATCTGTAATGGTATTTTACCACCAAGACCCCCCCAAAACACGTAAAATAAAAATTTCTCAAAAACGGCTCTAACGATTTTGATTAAAATTACATGGTTTATAGTTCTTTATGAAATAAACAAAATGACACCACCCGCATTTCTAAAAAAACATCGTGGTTTAAAAGTGATAGGCATTTAAAAGTAAAAAATATTTTGCGAAAAGGCTAAACCTAATGTATTATTTGAGTACCACCATTAAAACCAGCATAAAAACCTAAACAAATTAGTATTTTGAATAATTAGTCTACGTCTAACGGTTCCAGAGAAAAGTTAAATTTAATGGTAAACTCAGTACATTCAGTGACTGAGTGCCCAATGATATTCTTATGGAGAATATTTAAAAAATCAATTTTTTCCTTATTTCCCAACTATTTTCCACGAAACTTGGTATGCAACGTAAGGTCAAATCACACAACAAAATCACTCAAAAAGCTTGGTATTGCGGGTGGTGTTAGTCCCCCATGAAATTCTAACACTTAATTTAATTTTTATCTCTTGTTATTTTCCGAAAGTATAATTTATTGTTTCAAACATAATCATGTTCGAAACAATGAACTAGTAAATGATATAGATAAACGTTAAAGAGTATGATAGTTTTATTAAATATTGTCGTTTAAATTTACTTTAGGAAGAAAGTATGTGTCAGGTCCACTGATACAGTTTATTTTTTCTGCAGTTTTTGGGTTTTTAACATGGATATGTTTAAAGTCTGGGGGTGTTAGTAATTTCCCAGACGCAAAAAACGGAAGTGACGTCATATGATTATGAGAACGACTATTTAGAGAAACAGAAAGCATGCCCTTCAGACATATCTTTGATCTAAACTACTCGTATTTCCCACATGGAAGAAAATCCATTTTTTATAGAATCGACCTGTCTGTAGAATACTTAAAACGCGCTAATACATTTTTAAAACGTTAAAAAATTCATTACTTAGCACGCAGTAATTATGAAACAATACTGGTTTTGTTTTAATTTGGTTTTTTTTCTTTTTGAAAGTTTCACTGCTTAAAGTCAATGTTTTTTTGATAATAGGGGTCTACTACGATAAGTAATAATTAAGAGAGAATGTCTTGGCCACTCACTAGTAACGAGTGTAATTATTTTCCTACAACTACGAAACTCAGGGTGTTACGAAAGTGCAATTCCTACGCGTAATACTCGGGCTGTCCCCAGTGGGATTCTAGTTGGCCTTTGTCAGTCTAAAAAAACTCTTTTCAATAAAAATATAATTTTATTTTCAGTTTTAAACTCAAACTTAACCGCCTTTAAAACAAGAGATTTTTGACATGGGTATGTCTTATCTTTGTGTGGATTTTGACAATTTCAGCGACCAAACAATTTGTAACAACGAGGTCATTTAGTTAGTGACGTCATAGTTTGATTATAAAAACAACTGTTTAGATAACTTAAACATTGCCTTTAGACATATCCGTTATCTAACCTATTTCCCACAGGGAATACAAATACAAACATTTTGACATGGATATGTCTTAGCTCTGGGGGGGTGTTGGTGATTTTTAAGATGGAAAACATGTAACAGGTTTCAATTGAAACCACCTGAGCTATTGTATTGAATTTTTAATATAAAAGAATAAGAACAGCTGTTTAGATGAACTGAGGCCATTCCCTTTAGACATATCCATGATCTAGCCATTTCCCACAGGGAAGTAAATACAAACATTTTTATACATGAATTTACATTTTTAAATTTTAAACTTAGGTTTTTGTATATCTTGGTTGTTCATAATTTGGCTTGCATTTTATTAATTTTTATGTATTTTTTCCTAAGTAAAGCAATGTTTTAGTTTTAGGAAATTAGATCAGATTTTTATTTAAACTGAGGAATGATTATGTACTCAATCCCTGCACAGACCTCGGGATTAATATTTCGTATTTGTCAGTGTAATGTCTTGTCAGATTATTAAATTATTTCTGAAACAAATTAATTTGAAGTTTGGTCATGAGTCGTAAATTTAGAACGTTTATTAAAGATGACAAATATAATTTTTTAATATGTTTATAGGTTAAAAGAACAAATAGTTTGCCCAATTAGGAACCACTGTATTTCCAACCTTTTGTTTCAATCTCCTGCAGATCTTTCAGGTTGCTCTCTCCAATTACACAAAAACCACAAGACGTCCGTGGCCTAACCTACAGGTATGCCAACACCCACTCGCACAGCCGTACCCAGCAGTCTGCAGTGTGTACCTGTCAACCATTAGGTATAGAGTGGAGAGGAGAGTTGTTCAATATTAATTAGCTCATTTCTAAACTAATTTCAACTCATTGCCGTTGTTGGAAACTTGAATCTTGAGTATAGTTTTTGTTTATAAGAAACACAAATATTTTGTTAGAAATTATATGAAAATTTAAATATTAAAGATCACATTACTAGAGTGTGAACATTTCTTCCTGAATATTTTCCCAAACTTTCGTCTAACTACAGTTCTTGTAAGACTGGTTAAACTAAGTGATTATTGAAAATTTATGTATTCCCTCTTGTATCTAATATCAACCAATTTGCACTGAGACATTTAACGAATCTAATTAAACGGAGAACTGCCAGTAGAGCCAGAGCCAGAGCTCCCAACAACCATCAGGAACGTGACGCAACAGCGGTTGACTCTCTCCGAGGGCCCTCTGTCGCTCAGACCATGTGGCTGGGGATCGCGGTGGCGCTGGTCGTCGGGGCTTCGCCCTCCAGTGCTCAAGAACCAACAGACCAACCGAACAACAACTTCAGTAAGTAAATTTCATAATTTTTCCTAAAATTAATAAACGTTAACATAAACGACACACATACTTGCTCCCTTTAAAATTAAACCAAACCAAACATACCGTCAATAAATTCCAGAATTTTATTATTTTTGAAATATCATTAAGCCAAACTAATGTTTAAAAAATAGCCATTAAATTTATTTCTGACACTCTCTTGCTTCTATGATAAAAAGGTTTTGAGTAGATATCCAACTAACACCCCCCTCCGAGATAATAATAAACTTTTTCGAGCGTGTTTTATCTGGTATATGACCTCAAACAGCATACCAAGTTTTATGAGGAACGGTTGTGAAATAAGGAAGATCCCCATTCAGTAATCTCCATAACATTGGGCAGCGGGGAGTAAATTTAACTTCTCCCGGGAGCTAGAGGTCGTAGACTAGTTGTTCACAACATTAATGTATTTTTGTTTTTGAGATTTTTGAACTGGTTGTAATTTTTTGAGATGGTAATATTTAAATTATTCTATATATTTATTGATATGAGATTTTTTGAAAATCTAAAATACTGAACCTTTTGATCCGTAAATTTTACAGACATCCTGATCGTTTGATGATATAAACCATGATTTTTTCATAAAAATTAGAGCCGATTTTGAGAAAAAAGATTTTTAAGGCTTTTTAGCGGTGAACTAACCTTAAAAATGAAAATTTCAAAAACAAATAAATAACGGGTTGTGGTTTGCCAAAGTTTTTCCTAGCACCGAATTTAAGAAATCGGACCGTCGGTGATGTCTCGGGGTTTTCGGATTTAGGGAGCCTCAAAAACGGATATTCTCCCTCTCAGTTCAAATTTTAACAAAACAATAGGCATTCTTTCTTCATAAATACTTTATAGGGCCTATGTGGAGAAAAATTAAAAATAAACATAAATGTACCTTGCTCATAATAAATTTAATAAAAATAAATGTACATTTGCTACCTTTAGAGGGCTAAAGGTAGCAAAAAATTACCTTTACACAAAAAATAAATTAAATCATATTTTATGGGGATTTTTGTAGACTTAATTTGAATGTATGAAATTACTAATAATCAGTTATTAAAAAAGAATATTGTTTGATGTTTATCCTTAAGAATTATTTTGGTCCATTTTAGACATGAAACCCACACTGGTGGAGTTTTAAGAGGGATATGAGTGCAAGTGTAGTGGAATTGATGATATATGTTACTGGAAAACACCTGTTGCGTCATTTGTCATGAAAGTTAATTTACTTTAATTAATTAACGTACGTTAATCAACGTACTGAACACTTACAATTAATTTTGTTTACCACCGGTAGTAAATTAATTGAGTTACGTAATCATTTATTGTAGCTTAATAGTTTAGCTAGTGTCAGTGATTGTTCAACTGAATACAGACGAAAGTCGTGAAAAATTATCTCTTTAAAGAGCTCGTAACTTTTGAAGCATCAAATGTTTAGACGCATATAGTTATTTATCCAGGCACAAAAATTTGGAACTATTAGTATTTTTAAGGAGTTAAATCTGTAAGAAAATAATTCATTGTATTAAAACTATACCCTGATAGAAAATTTCATAAAAATCTTCGCGATCTGTGAAATACACACAAAATACAAAAATTATATTTTAGCTATGGAATGTTTCGCTCAATCTTCCACTGAGTTTTGAGTTGCTTGAGATTTAATGGTTATATTCTTCTATATACTATAATCTGAGATGGTGGCGTGTCCTGTAATCCAGCAACTCAGCGGATAGTTATGAGCGGTGGTCAGTGGATGTGATATTCTCTTGCGTGTTACGTCCGCCTTATTTGATACTGTATGTTCATCCGCAAAGACCATCCCCATAATTAGATCACTTCCTGATTCAGAGGCAAAATTGTGGTTCGGATCCCACGATAAACTGTAGGTCCCTTAGATTATATAGGCTGTTAATAATTAACAGTCCTATCTAAGTATCATCTCAGCCTCAGCCAGTAACAAGTCTTCAAGTCCGCACCACAATCGTCATTTCTAATTATTTATTCTTGGCTTAAAATACCAATCCGAGTACGTCTCCATTGCAGTAAGGTAATAATAGTAATACATTATTAAGTTATTATCTATATAAATAAAATTATAGTTTTAACTTTGCATTGCTCAGAGTTATTCATTTTTTAGTTATTTTTATGTTTCGTGCGTTAGAGAAGCCGAAACAAGTATTATCTCAGTTTGTGTTTGTCTGCCTGTCTGTGACGCTCCAAGAGGCATTTTACAGCGTCTTCTCTAAAAAACGGGAGAACTGAGAACAATGAAACTTATTTTATGCATTCTCTACATTCCAGAGAAGGGTTTTCAAAGCTTGAAATTGTCCGCCGCCCATTGAAAAGTAAATAACGAGCATTTAAAACTCCACTTTTTACGCGATATTACTCATTTTGCTTTCAATTATTATGAATGAACCACCTACTGGTAATAATCAGCTGTCTTTGCAATTTAATGATTTAATGGAAATAAGAAAACAAACAGCTGTCAAATTAAAATCAATATTAGTTAGTTTATATTGGTCATTGATTTTAAACCTATTTCTAAATCATACTATAGTAAAAAGTTATTTTAACGTATAACTAATTTTAATAATGGTATACATGTTCTAATCTATTTAATTGTAAAGTAATGCTAATAATAACGCTGGGTATTGCTTTTTGTTCTGATTGGTTTAGAATTTCAAGTTTACATTTTGGTATGATAATCTTTCTTCTTGAATCCTACAACTCGTACAAAGGGCGGGCTTACTGCTAGTATTATAATATAATATTATTATTATTATTTCCATAGTCATGCAATTTCTGATTCAGTTTCTGTTATGTATTGTTGTAGCGTCTTACTTCGCAGACTGCAAACGAAGTGAAGACGGTTTCGACGATTGCATCAAGAACGCCCTGAATAATGTTAGGCCATTTTTCAAAACTGGTAAGTGAATCTATTTATTTGCTATGGGATTATTTTATATTTTAATTAATACCAGAAAAGGCTGTATCAGTAAACTGACAAGTTTTTACGTTAAACCATTTTATATTGGTTTTCAATTATTTTCATGAGCGGTTTATTCGGTATTTTATTTCTACTGCCAGATTTCTTGAACATGTTATGACTAATTATTTTTATTGATGAAAACCCCAAATTATGAGATCTCACCACCGTAAAAAACCCCTTAATGCAATCATATATTAAACTATGCATAATTGTATAGAGCATTGTTGTACTAATACATTGCGACAAATCTGAATGAAAAATAAACATAGACCTTTTGAAAAAGGCACTATCTTAATGCTTCATGATTCATTCCCAATGTAAAGGACACAATAACATAAATCTCTTCCTTGACGAGAGATCTATTATTATATTAAATTTTTATCTATTTCTAAAATACCTATTAGGACAAAATTACTAAGCTTGCGGCTGTCGTTATGTTGTGGTCTTTATATTACTCACAGGATAATATCGTGTATATGAAGTCTAAAAAAAGGTAAGCGTTTGTTCAAGCAGGAATTATTACTAATTGGCTATTAGGGAAACTCACAGCTGCTAAACTGGCGTAAATGGATCGTTCCACTTTTATTAGTTAACAAACACAAAGTTTTGACATGGATATATGTCTTAGCTCTGGGGGGGTGTTGGTGATTTTTAAGATGGCAAACATGTAACAGGTTTCCATAGAAACTACCAGAAATGTTGTATTGAATTTAAATATAAAAGAATAAGAACAGCTGTTAAGATCAAATGAAAACATTCCCTTTAGACATATCCATGATCTAACCTATTTTCACAGAGAAGTAAATACAAACATTTTTTGACATGGATATGTCTTAGCTCTGGGGGGTTGGCAATTTTTGAGACCAAAATTTGAAAAAGTAACGTCATTTAGTTCGTGATGTAATATGGTTAGTGACGTCACAGTTTGGTTATAAGAACAGCTATTTAGATGAACTGAAAATATTCCCTATAGACATATCCATGATCTAACCTATTTCCCACAGGGAAGTAAATACAAACATTTTTATCATTGCCATGTCACAGATATTTTTCTAAAAAAAACTAGTATATCCAGAGAAAAATTAAACCAGCACCATATTACCTAAAATATCATACAATAAAAATTTATTCTGAATTTTAACTAGAAAAGTATGTACATTAATCAACTATATCTTATGGATTATCCTATTTTACATTCTATTTTCTGTTTGTTCTAATGGCTATGTTTTACGTATAAGACTTTTCACCCTTAGATATTGTGCAACTGTTTGGAACAAAAAAATATTTAAAAAAAAACATTAAAAGTATGTTATGTTTTAAGATAAGTTTTTTAATTGGCCGTCATTTTGAATTTATTAGGGTATAAATTCTAGTTTATAAAAATTGCCAAAACAAATCCTTAATTTAATAGTTAGAAAAAATTAGAGAGGGGTTTCACTTAAATGTATCTCAAAATCTTGCAGTTTTCTAAATTTTAGTAATGACACAGTATTGAAATGGTCACCTTGTGTATATGCATCAAGGACAATTTATTTTAAAGGTTCCTGCCTCATGAGTTAAAACTAACTTTAACTAAGCGAACTGGGGCATTTTGGGACTTAAATTATGATTGTTAAGGCCATATGTAGAGTACATCAGGCAACTTAAATACACAAAGCACATTGCGTTTCCAGTTGTGCAGGCGCTTATTCTGACATCACAGCTGAATGTATGGTAAATATGATTAGACTGTGTTAAGTGTAAGTTCTAATGTAAACCTAACTCTTACAATCTTAGATATCTAACACAGCAGGAGCTTGGACCAGGATTTAGAGAGTTAAGTAGAGGATGATATTATGTTTGCCAGTTCACATTAGTCGCGGTAGCGTTGGACCCCATAAAACAAGGGTTGGAATAATACTGATTAAGAATGCTTTAACTGTACTAAAATTAATGAATTAAAATTAAATGAACATTTAGAGAATAGAAAATTATAGACCTACTCCTGCCGACATGTAATGTTGTGATGTTATAGAAAAACATTAACACACTTGTTTGTAGTTGACAAAAAATTAGTTATTATCGAATTTCCCATAGGAAATAAGCTATTACCGTAGGTCTCATGGCAAGACTTAAGCCCGGAACCATGTTATTTTATCTTCTTTAGGTGCCCAGAGACCAAAAACAATAATCATTAAAATTTTTAGCAAATTTCACATAGGGAAGAAGCTATTACCTTAAGTCTCATGGTAAGACTTAAGCCCGGGATCATGTTATTTTTTCGTCTTTAGGTGCCCAGAGTCCAAAAACAATAGTCGTTAAAATTTTTATATGTATATATATTTGTCTGTGAACACGATAACTCTCGTAAAAATGATCCAACCAAGACCAAATTTGGTAGAGACATGTATTCCTACATTTGCTCAGACGAGTTCGTAAACCAGACATATCAGTCAATCGGAATGGGTAGTTTGGGGGGGTTTTGTACCCAAAAAATGACGTTTTTGCGTTTTTCCCATGTAATTTTTAAAATTTAAAATTTTAACTTTCACCATTAGAATCAGCTTAAAAAACTACACAATTTTGTTTCTTAAAGTTTTTCTCTATCTCCAACGGTTACTCAGATATTAAAAAATCTAAACACAGTACATTGTATCTAGGGTCTCCAATGGTAATCTTATGGAGGATAAGGAAAAATCAATATTTCCCCTATTAATCGATAGTTTTGGATAAAAATTTGTATTTAGCTTCATGTGGTTGGGATCCATATGTCTATACTAAAAAATCATAGTTAATGAGTTCCTCCTGCATACTCTTTCCAATGTTAATCTTATGGAGAATAGGCAAACTCCTTTATTTATGTTAAAACTTGGTATATGGTCAAAATAAAAATAGTTTATGGTAAAAATGCCTACTTTCAGTGTTCCTCATAGCAGCAAACCTGCATACTCTTTCCCATGTTAATGTAACAGAGAATGGGCAAATTCTCTAATTAATCAACAGGGTATTGATTTATCAATCTTGTCATATATTTGTATTATTATTGCCATGTTATTGAGGTGGAAATTTGCTAAGTACGCAGGTCTACTGTGACGGGGGTATTTTTTTAAATTGTACTCATAATTATTAGAATTCTTACTGTAATTAAAACGGGACATACCAGCATAAGCAAAGTTTTCTATTAACATTGATATGATTGTTTCTATATATCCTTTGTTTTCCAATTTTAGCAATGATATTTCTTAGCACTTAGGCAGGTTTTATCCTCGTTGGATAGGAGAATGGGTCAAAAAAATTTCTGAGGAATTTTGATTATTCAATTTTATTTTAATTTCGGGGGTGAAACACTCATAAAAGAGAAAATTACAACATTTAGAGATATCAAAATGCTCCCAATGCTCCCAAATTTTATAAAAATCGGACAATAGGTGTGGTTTTGGGTTCAGTGAACATACAGAAAGCAAAACAGATCATCCTGAAATTTATATTTTCCGGATTTAGGGTAGTTAACAGGCTTTCAAGTATTAGATAGGGAGTTTCCACCATACATGATGTTTTGAAAGCTAGAGTAAAACCTATAAAACCAGTAATGATGTGTAGGGGTGCCGGAGCTGCAGATTCCTCCGTTTGACCCGTTCTTCGCCAAGGAGGTGGTCCAGAAGCGAGGTGTCTTCGCTCTCAACTATCGCCTGGTGCTGCGCAATGTGCTGGAGAGTGGGTGGACCCAGTCCGAGGTCACCAGTTTCAGGTTGTTAAATAATTGTTAAAACAGCGTAGTTATTTTATTCATTAATATAGTATTGTGACTGGATTTTTTTTTATGCTTTGTTTATTAGATTTATTACGTTCTTAAATTTCTTTCTGTTTTAATATTTGTCATATTTAAGTTATGTTTAATTTATTGTACTATTTTTATCATAGTTTTATTTGTGTACAATGGTTAACTTGAAAAATTACCATTCATTACAATTTTGGACGAATAAAGATTTCTTCTCTATATATTTTTATTTAGAAGAAAACATAATATGACCGACTTGGATATAAACACTTAAATTGTAGATGTTAGATTTATTACGTAGTTAGAATACTATTTCTTTCTGTTTCTTTCACTATTTCTTTCAGTGATACACGCTAATTTAATTTTGTGTGATTTCTTAGTGTTATTATATGTACTTTATTTTTAGCATAGTTTCTCTGACTTTGATACAATGGTTAACTTGGAAAAATTTACCATGTCATTACAATTTATGGGACGACAATAAAGATTCTTGTTTCTAGATATTATTATTTAGTAACAGGGTAATTATTGGTGAAGATTGGGTAGCAGGCTTAACTTTGCAGGAGAGACTCCACTAGAAATATCCCAAACTACACAATATATTTTGCAGAAATCCTCTTCTATACCTAGAGAGTCTTTAATCTTTAATTTGCCCTACTTATTTCGGAAACATTATTTTTGTTTAATAAAAACGTTGTATTTTTTACCGAAGGCATATTACCTTGATTTAGAAACAGCTCTCATCTCAAAACTAATCACAATACTACTTTAAAAAAAACAACTTATAACATACACAAGAATAAAATAGTTTAATAGATTTAAGAAAGTAAACAGCACTTTTATTCTTATTTTTCTCTATTCTGTTTCTTTTCTTTTATTCTTAACATAACATTGACCTTTAATGACAAATATTTAAATGTTTAGTTAGTACAGTATTGGATTCAGTAATTAATTATGTGTTACCCTCAGGACCTATTTTATGTGTGGTACCTGAAAATGGTATACCTTAAAAATCTTGACTACATACAACATAATTTATTTACATAAAATAATTTATCATTTTATGTAATATGATCACATCATCATTAAATAACGTATCACGTTATATGTAACATCATCTATTAAAAGTATCAAATACATTTTGGATCCATCAATATTTATTTTTGCCAAAACAAATTTACAGTTTAGTTTCTTATTTTACTGTTGTTTCCTATCTTATTGGGATCCGAGGAAGCTTCACCCGTACTGACGCACCTGCCATCTTGCTCCCCGGGTGAGCTTCGCCCTCTCCGCCTCCTCTACGACCTTTGGTGAGTTCCCCCGAGCCGCCATGGTGGAACAGGATGTAACGCACGCCTGGCATGTAGTTTCGGAATGTGTAGGACACCTTTGGGCACACAAGAATATCAAATTGAAAATTTTTAAATATGAGAAATTGTAGGATAGGGTAGGGGTAACATTGTCGATTCCACATTATGTCAAAATAGGGTTACAAAACCCTAGTAAAGCAAACAAGCTCTGAGACGACTTATGATCTGTTATACAATCACTGGAAAATAGATTTTGAAAGGAAATGGTTAGGAATTGGAAAGGAAGAGAAGGAAAGTCTGGTTCTAATCTCATATAGACCCCACCCAGGACCCTGTGTCATGCCTGATTGATGATTGACTGGAAAACCCTGGAGTCCCCATAGACTTTTGCTTCCGTGAGGGGGGAGTTAAATTTGTGATGAAGAATCAAAGGTGCAAAGGAAGTTATACTTTTTGCTTTGCCAAAAGATCTTACTAATTCTGTGACAAATTAGTTTTGTTTTAATGAATTATGAAGTCTGAAATTGTAACTTTTTTCCAACAAAATCTATTTACAATAGCTATCACACCGACTTTAATTACCATATAAAGAATTTATAATTTAATACCAGATAGTTGTCTGCTTTCTATTTTAACTTCATTTTCAGATGATTATCTAAAAACATATTTTTCCCCTCACAAAAATCTATACCGGTAGTTAAGAAAAGCATAACACTACCGAATGAGATTTACAGTCAAAATACAGGACGTATTTTAGGACAGAATTATGCAAATCTTCAAAATATTAAAATTGGGGCCTCAGTTATATATAGCTTGATTGAGGAAATGTAAGAAAATATAGAAGATAGATAATGAATTTTATATTCCTAGTAAAATATTTGTATTCCTGCCTTACCTTCCGCCACCTTGAAGACTCTGGAGGGTCGAGAGTTACACACTGACCGTACACATTCATCATCAACTGTTTACAGTCCAGAAGGGATACCTGCAATAAGAAATGACTCTTCAATTTTCATTACAAAACGGATTTGTTTAACAAAATGAAACTATACAAAATCTTGCAAAAAATCTAAAATGACATATTTTGTATGAAATATTTCCTTCATAAAGAAGCAAAAGTGTTTTGCTTAGGCAAGTCTTGTTTTCTACATAACTATTTTACTGTATTGTTATTTGTTAAGTATTTGTTTTCGTCAGCAATTTCAAATTTGAGTTTTTAGTGGATTATAGTGATACTAGTGATAGATTATAATCCATTATAGTGCCCCTCAATCAAGAAAAGTGGTTTTAGAGTGATGTCTGTGTGTGTGGGAATGTGCAGAAGCCTAGATATTAGTGCCCCCTAAATCAAAAAAAGTGTTTTTAGTGATGTCTGTGTGTAAGTGTGAGGAGATGTACAGAAGCCCAGAGACAAGACTATTGGTCCAATTTTCATGAAATACGGTATGTAAGTAAAAATCGACGGTATCCCAGAACGGTTTTTTACGACTAATTGTTCCATGAAACGTGGTATGCAGCGTTAGGTCACATCACCCAACAATATAACTCTAAAAAGCTTGGTATTAGGGGGTGGGGGTCTAGCCCCCCCATGAAATTCTACCAATAAATTTATTTTAGCGAATTTCCCATAGGGAAGAAGCTATTACCGTAGGTCTCATAGCAAGAGTTAAGCCCGAGACCATGTTATTTTTTCTTCTTTAGGTGCCCAGAGACCAAAAACAATAGTCGTTAAAATTTTTAAAAATATATATAAAAATATATATGTGTCTGTGAACACGATAACTCAGTTAAAAAATGGTCTGATCTAACAAATTTTAGAGACGTTATTCCTACAAATGTCTCGGACGAGTCGAAAACCAAAAATCGGTCATGGGAACAAGTTTATTTTTGTACCCCAAAATTATGTTTTTTCTCTTTCACATGAAATTTATTAAAAATTTCTAATTTATATTTCACCATTGGATCAGCTTAAAAAACTACACAATAAATCTTAAAGTTTTTTCTCTATCTCAACGGTTACCAGAGATATAAAAAAATCTAAACACAGTATAGTTGTATTTGGGGCTCCAATGTTAATCTTATGAGGATATGGAAAAATTAATATTTCCCACATATATATTTTTAGGAAAAAACTTGATATTTAGCCTTACATAGTTTGAGGTATTCCATTTATGTGAATTAAATTAGTTTATGTTTTATCATGGCAGCAAACCTGCAATACTCTTTCATAATAATCATTGGAGATTAGCAAACTCCTATAAAGCATAATGATTACAGTTGGTATAAAGATAAAAATATATATTGTTGTGTTAAATGGCTACATTCATTGTTCTCACAAGCAGCAATACCAATCACTCTTTCCCATTTTAAATCTTATGGAGAATAGAGTAAAAAATTCTCATGTTGACAGATAAAACCAAAAACTTATATTTATTATTATATTGTATTTGAAATTCGCTGAGTACGCAGGTCTGCTGCGACGGGGGTATTTGTTTCTATTGTTGTTATTTTCAGAATATGGATAATGTTTGAAACAATAAATTATTAAATGATATTTAGATAGGTGGCCTAAACCTTAAAGAATGTGATAGTTTTATGAAAGATTGTCGTTAAAATTGACTTAAGGGAGAAAGTAACGGTCAGTCCACTTTTACCGTTTATTAATTAGCGTATTGAGATCAAATGTGCAAAAGTAATCTAACATGACTGACCTTAAATCCATACCTAGAGGTTGAGTCCCCACGACCGCAGAACCATTCATAAAACAATAATAAACCTTGCGAAAACGTCATTGAGCATATTTCCATGATATGGGTTGGACATGTCAGATGACATTGAGATATAGAGACCTGCCTTAGTAAGGTCTATGAGCTGCTCCTTGCTGCATAAACCACTCGATGTCACAAAACAGGATGTAATTCCAATGTCATCTGGTGGAGGAAAGCAACCATCGGAGGAGTCGCCTACCTTCCACCCGGCTCCAGCTGAGTCTACAATCTTCCAGAACTTGAACCTTGGACACACTATATCTTCGCAAACTTGTATGTTCTTCCTCGGACGTTTCTGTACTGAAATCAGGTTACATTTGTGAGGCTCTTCTGAACTCCCACAAACATTCTGCAAGAGATTTTTCTCAAAACTGTGATGGTGCTCGATAACAAGACATTCTAAACATAAGTCAGAATCATTTGGTTTAGCTCCAAAAAGATATTCAGATTCAGATGGTAAAATAGAAAGTGGGAAGGATATTGTGGAAGATTGTTGTGTTGTTGTTCTACCATTGTTTTTTTTACTATAATTTGATTTTACAGCCTTTGTGTCATAACCGATATTTGTATCAAAGTTAATGACAGTTTTTGTTGGTTTTCCGTTTGGATATTCTTTGGCAGGAACATTCAGCCCTTCCACTTTGAACCTTGTTGATAATGATGATTTAAGCCTATATTCATTCTTAGGAGAAGTAGCACTGACTTTTGGACTTGGAATTTTCATTCCCAGTTTTTCAGTTTCATCAGATGTTTCTTCATCTTGGGCTACATCCTTAACAGTAGCAATGGTACTTTTCAAAGCTTCACTATCATTTATATCCTGAATTTTTACTGAAGGTGGCTCATCAACTTTAACAGTTATTGTGGTCTCTTCATTCTCCACTACACTCTTTGAAGTAATATTTTTCAAAGGATCACTTTCAGATATTTCTGGATTTGTAGTCTTTGTTATTGTACCTTCTTTTGACTGTGACTCGACGTTTTCACTATTTACAATCAACCAACACTCATCACAATAATCATCCCTGTTTAGTGCCATATTATTTTTGTTAAAGAATACTGAAATTTTAATCCTTGAATCTACTAATCAAAAATTTGAATTATGTTTGGAAACAAATAATGTTTATGCGAACATATGTTTTATTTAACTAATGTTTGAGACCATGTTGCAAGTACAAGTTGAGGTTGTGTTACAGAAGTGATCCGGTCCTAAACCTGGTGCAGTACACGCAGTTCTTCCCTGAGAAGTATCTCGAGGGAGAGTACGAGACCAGTGGCCAAGTTCTGATCACTCCACCAGACAACCGAGGAGTATGGAACCTGACACTGTGTGAGTCTACCACAGGTCCCTTAGATGTCATTGGCTGTTGGGCTATTGATTAAAAGTCCTGTCTAAGGATCATGTCAGTCTTAGTCAGTAACAAGACTACAAGATCGTGCCACAATTATCTTACACCTCCGTTCCGTTCCGTTCCTTGTCTACAGACAATAAATAAATAAACAAATTCACCCTAAACCCTATTCCACCTAACACAACAACCAAAGCCAGACACTCGTTCGGTCGAGCGCTACCTGCCCTCGGCTAAGCTCTGGTCTTTGTTCCCAAACCGAAACCATTCATTCACTAACCATAACCACAGTACCCGCAACCAAAACCTCACTCAACCCGCAACCAAAACCTAACCTCAAAACCTATCCTTGGCTGAAGAGGACATAGTCCTATAACAGCCGCAGTGGGCCTTCAGCCCACTGAAACCACACATCCGTTCCGTTCTTACACCTATTTCTCAATCATACTTGGCTCAAAATACCAACCTGGGTAGGTCACCATTTCAAAAGGTGTAATCTTATCTAATCTATCATCTGACAATTGGAGCTTCTTTTAATTGTTTCATACACCAATAGAAATGGAATTAAAATCATCTATATTCACATTAAAATTGTTTATTAATGACATCAACATCTGCATTATGTCGTGTATATTATGTGCAAGTAATAATATGTTCCAAATACCTTTTAAAAAATTGATCTAAGCCCAGATGACCTCCTAGGATTTAAACTCTGGATCACTTACTTGCACCACAGCTGCTTTAAATGAGTACTATAAAGAAATAAAAATACATATCCATATTTAAATACTTTCTTGACTACAGCTAATGAAATACTTTCAATTTTCAATTTGACTGAGTGAGGACAAAATAAAAGAGAAGTTTAAACTCACATGTCTTGCTTGTCTTAACTATGTCCTGCTATCTAATGGACAAATAATCCCACATTTTATCCGTTAAATCCAGTACAACATGTATTTTTTAAATGAAATAAATTATCATTCTTTTGAGTAGTCCGTAAATTCAAGTACAGTAGCACCTATAAGTAAGTATAACATAAAAATTTCTTAAATCAGTTGTAGTGCAAATTCTTAAACTCTTAAGATATTTCACATAAGTTACTCTTCATATGATTTTTGACTTTTTTACTCTAAAGGCTACCACCAATTGTTTTCCACAAGTTATTTGTTGCAGTTTATATACTGTATGTATTTTATTGCTGTGACAGAAAAGTTAAACTTATATAAACCAGATACATTGAAAGGTGGAGGTGGTATTCATAATTGGTTCAGAGTTTGCAATATTTATTTTATAAAATATTTTCTATCTGGCTGGCGGGGACAGATATACGAATATATTGCTCCTAGGCACTGTATTGAATGCCACCCTATTGAAACATATCACATCTGTGCCAAATTCAGAATGTAAATAAAAAACTGTATCTAAAAATTCATAACCAAATGAAACCACGAGATTCCCTATATAGACTATTAGAAATATAACATAATTTTTTATTAAAGTTTAGAAGAAACATACGGCTAAAATCATAATAAAATTTAAATTTCTAAATAAAAATAGTAATTATAATTAACATATTTTCTACCTTGAAAAGTCTTTATTATTAGTTTTCTTCTACCTTTAACCATTGTGAACTCCTCTGTTTTTTTTGTCTGTAGTTCTCACGCATTGAAAGACTTTACAAACACAATTATATTATACAGTAGTCATAAGTAATACAGGGTTGGGCTATCATATCCAGAGACATATTAAACCTCTTGTATGTTTTTTAAAATCCCTAAACCCCTTTTTTGGATCCAGTGAGGAACCCCAAAATGAATATTTTCACTCTCAGCTCAAATAAAAAAATGTTGACGAGAACAATATTTTCTCTCCAAATACAGCAAAAGCAGTAAAAGCAATGATTTTGAACACTTGCTTGAAGTAAACCTCTTAAGGTCTATTTTATATTCAAAGTAACAGTGACAACAGCAAAACAGTTAACGCTTGTTTTCCAACTGTTAAATTTACTGTATAAGATACATTAAAATATATCTGATACATTAAAATAGGTAAAAAAAATCTGAACTTAACAAACAAGATTGTAAAGCAAGTGTGAATATTGTAAAGCAATCTGTTTCTTTCACTGCCAATTTCAGTACAGTAGAACTCCAATTATCCGAACTCCGACTATCCGAATCGCCGATTATCCGAATCACTTTCAGAAAAAAATTTGTCCAAAAAAGTCTAAGTGCGCTATTATTCTTCCTCCCGCGAAGCCCGAGTGTGACCACTTGCAACTGCTCACCGTCAAGCGAATGCGTGACCTGGCTGCCCGAAAACGGATGAAGACCGCAAAACAGCTTACATTGACGGAGATGTTTAAAAAACAATGATTTTTATTTCTAAACTTGCACGTACATTTTATTTATACTTAAAACATGTGAAAATATCATGTTTCTTACATTTAATTCAATAAAAAAATAGTGCAATATCAAAATGTACCTTTTTTCTCTCTAATGGCAATTTAAAAAAAAAACTCCGATTATCCGACTATTTGATTATCCGAATGGGTCCCGGTCCCCATTAATTCGGATAATTGGAGTTCTACTGTATCAGTATCCACTACCACCCTATTGGCAGTTCGGATCACCCAACACTCAGCGGCGGTGGCACCAGTCAGCCAGCCATGCTGCCCCTGAGACCCAAGACCTTCCTAGGCCATTGTCTAGTGTGCCTACTGGGAAATAATCCCTGACCTATAGCCGGAACATCATAAAATCACAAAAATATTGAAACAGAAAATACCCTTCCCTTAATTTAACAATGGTGTTCCAGACAACTATGAACAAACCACTACCATCAGCAGACCACGAGGATCTGACAAACTCAAGGTTCGCATTGACGTCCAGAAGATCGGAAACATGAATCTTCACATAAGTAATTTATTGCGAGGTCGCAGAATCATGGGTAAATCACTTAAATGTTTTATGTTATATGTGTGTGTGTGTGTATGTGCATGCACGCGTGCATGTGTGCGTGTGTGTGTGTGAGTGTTTGCGTGTGTGTGTGTGTGTGTGTGTGTGAATAACATGAATAAAATACTTGGGAAAATAAATTTATCAATAGTCATTAAATTATTGAACACTACATTTATTAAATATGATTACCAAGCCTGATAAGGGAACTTGACTCATGGAACAGAGGTAGTTTTTAACTAACTTAAACTTCGAAGAACTCACATGAAGCCACCGACACACAGATAGTTAGAAATAATGTTTAATGTTTTAGTGAGATAAAGCAACGATTCTTGAATATCCATCTTGATAGTATAGCTTCTGAAGAGATGAAAATTTTAATGCTACATCGACACTGATGCCAGCGGCCTTCAAATGACTTTTTAGCCTCTTCTCTTCTTTCTCTTCAAGCTGACCAACAAAAGTGATAATCTGGTCTTCTGCTTTCAAAAAGTTGTTTGTAGAAAATTTTCTACAAATATCGTTCATTACAGACAAACTTTTTCCCATCTTGAGCATTGCAAATTTTAACTCCTGTGACGAGAAATCTAAATCTTTTGAATTTTCACCAGGCATCACTTTCTTTAAGTCTTCTACATTATCTAGTTTCAATAGCAATGCCCCTCTTCACACATATGTTTGTTGCAAATGTCAATGCATTGCTAGGTAGCTCTTCCCTGTTATCAGCCATGAACATTTGTAAGCATCTTAATTAGGTAATGTATCTATCCAACCCCTTCAATTTGCAGATACTTCTGAGTATGTTTATTTCTACGAAAATAAATGTAAAAAAGTCAAACTTTTTCAAGGTCATAACTCAAACAGTACAGCCCACTCAAGACTGCATCCTTGTGTCAGTTTTCGCACCCTTTGTGAAATGAGATCGAACTCGAACAGCAAGTTTACAGTTACATCACATCCTCAAGCGAAGCTATCCCCATAACTGGCCTGATTTCTAGTCATTCAATAAATTGTGTCTATAAATTATGTTAATGAATAATTATTGTTCAGATATTTTATTAGATATTTAATATACCAAAGAGAAAAGTTAGAATATTACTTTTTAACATAGATATGTCTAATCTCTGGACGGGGGGTGTTAGCAGATATATGTGAAATGCAAAAAGTGCAGCGGAAGTGTTTAACGGAAGTCTAGTCATATGGTTAAGAGAACAGCTGTTTATATGAACTGAAAACATTCTCTTTAGACATATCCATGATTGAATCAATTCCCACAGGGAAGTAAATACAATTATTTTCCTTTACATTTTGCTCAGTGTAAAATATTTTTTCTCTTAAAAAAATCAAAGGTGGGGGCCTTTTAGGGGTTTTAGGGGGCTAAGGTGGGGCCTGGTGCAGACCGCACCCGCCTCGGTACGCCACTGGATAAATTACAGTATTTGTCTAAGTGAACTGATGGCGTTAGTGTTTATTCATGTTTATTTCTGCTGTTTCAGAGAATATGCTGGACCGCATCATCAATGCCACCTGGCGAGCTGGCTTCCCCGTTCTTCGCCCTCTCATAAACGACCTTGTCTCAACTGCATTCACAGAGATTTTCAACAATGCTTTTAATGAATTTAATTTTGATCAAATTTTACCATCTTGATATTTTGACTTTTGTTATTTTTCCTGTGATCATTCCATTTTTCCTATTATTATTATGATGTATTAAAATATATGTACGTACTTCTCCAATCCTTATATTAAGTAAATTTCTTTCTCAATTTCTTTTCTCCCTCAAATTTGATTTTAATGCTCAGTTATCTCTTCTCTGTTAAAAATAGTAAAATGTCTGTTAAAAACCTAGATCTGATATTTGTGTTTTAATTTGCCTTTAGAGGCAATTCGAATCCTTGTGAATTAGTAGGAATCAAATCTGCTCCTGAAATATTTTATAAAAAATATAAAGAAATATTTCAAGGTTTCTTGGGCAAAAAACCTGGACTGATGAAATTTTGATATTAATCATAATAGATTAATCTTATAAGTTGATAGATTAATCTGACTCAACTGTTAGTTTTAAATGATCGATCATCTGCTTTAGGGAGCTTTAAGCAAGTTGAAAGAAACAAGCCCCCTAATACAATCAGTTTTATCTGTCAGTTAGAACTGACAGTAAAAACTAGAGTCTGCAATTACCTCAACACGGCCAGTTTTGTCTAGCATCAGTCCATGTAACAAATTAATTTAAATATTTTCATCAGTACCTACATATAGTTTATTTGGCCTTAGCACAGTCCGAATTTAGATTACAGAGGATCATTTAACTGCCAGTTAAAACTGATCGTGTTGGGGCTTTAGGTTTAATTTAAACAAATGATATGCACACCATCATGATATTACGTAGAAAAGTATTTCTGAAGCGGACGGAAATGTCCGTGTAAGTGTTAGTTTCCACCACAATAGACAATATTTAAGAAAATTGTTTGTAGAATGGCGATTATTTAGACCACACGGCCAACCAGGCTCATCTCGTCCTGTTAGCTAACAAATAAGAAATTGTTCATAAACGTATTTTCAACAAACTGTGATCATCATACCGCACAAAACTTTCTCCTCTAAAATAAGTCTTTGCATCCCTATCGTTTCCCGTGCATACGCTACTCGCAAAAACAAGCCTGAAAAATATGAGTAAATAAGTAATATCACAGATAATGGATATAGGGTAAGCGGACAATATCAATAAAAGACGAGGATAAAACTAATATAACAACTATTCTTAAACATTCTTTTTTTATATAGTACCAAAAAATATATATCCATGTTAGTTCAGATGATGAAGAAGAAGAAGTTTGTTTGGATTTTGTTTGAAAATCTGTAGTATCAGACATCTGGACGTCGTTGATTGGTTATTTCGGAATGCCGTGTTTGAATCTGATTGGTTGTTTCTGACCAATGTAGAACAGTGGTTACGCTGTACAAACCCGTAAAGGTGCGTCAAAGTCCGATTGGGATTCTCAATTCTCATATTTGAGAGGTTGGCGTCGTGACTGAAGGGTTGCTGCTTGTGTCTATCGTTAATTTTATCGCGCCGGCTAGGGTTTAGGATAATTTATAAAATATTCAGGATGGGGAGGAAACATTCTCACCTATTTTTGTTTCTATTAGCCGTGTTTCTTTCAATTGGTAAGTTAAATCAAGATATTAATATTATTTGTTCTGAAACTTCTCACATGTATTTAGTAGCCTAACTTACCGTACGAAATTGAAATTATATCTTATGAAAAACATTCATTAAATCCCTTTAGGGTAAATTTTTTTAACACAGTATCCTACTATTTTATACAAAATCTACTATAAAATAGTAGGATACTGTGTTCTAAACATTTACCCTATTTAGATTTAAATCTCTAGTAGGCTAAATTAAATCTGCTTAGTTCATAAGCCTGGTAAAAACTTATTACTGTACCCTTCTCTCCTGGGTAAACTAATATATAAAGTATTGGTGGGTTAAAAGTCACCAGTGGGCCGTTTAGTTACTGTAACATAATAATTTTAAAGTATTAAATTGAAAATCTCTACATGCTTTCAAGCCATTCAGCAATAGTACAGTTTTATGAGTCAAGAACACTGCCTGCTTTTAATCATATATTGTTAAACTAAGGCAATTAGGCCTACTTCATAACAGTAATTAATGGCCCAATAGAATTCACTGATTCATCATTGTGTTAAACCTCTGTTGCCAATTTATAGAAATTTATGGTAGTTGGGTAAATTAAAATGGAAGTCCATTTATACCCATGAGGGGCTTTTAATAAAAACCTTACTGGACTTTTAGCTTTATTTATTAATATGAGTAAATGTATTTTCACGCATGTAAATCATCACATCTTATTTATGGATGTTTTAAATAAATTATTTATACAAATGCTGGATATCACAAGAATTGATAAACTAGCAATAGATTCCACTTCACTAGAAGTCTAATTTATACTGTAATTAATACTAAAATGTCAAAAGTTGGTTTTGATGTAAAAGTGCAATAGCCCTCCAAGTGTCAATCCCCGAATTCGGGCGATTCCGCAGGCTCTACTTTACCGCTTGTTTATAGATTTACGATTGATTAATATTGTTATATTGTATACCATCTAGTTCAGGAACTCTTTATGTTTATAATAAATATTTACCGTTTCACACCTATTTTGAAGGTCTGCGTGTATTTATTTACCTATGCAGCTGTTTTATTGTTGCAATTTTTGTTAAACTTGGTTTATGTTGTTGTTTGTTTACATCACTAAAATATGTCATGGTTTGCGTCCTAGCGATAAGTGATAAGTGTAAGTGACAGAACTTAGGCTAAATGGCTTGTTAGCAAGGAGCTCTGAAAGAGCTTACGTGAAAACATTGTCGCAGTGCGGCAGACGATGCAAACGTGTTGTTGTTGAGTCGCTGTAAATATTTTATTTTTTATTTTAGTGCATAAAAGTATATATTCTTATTCCTTATAGATTTATCTTGAAAATGGCTGTTTTGAAAACTTTGTAGAACTCCATTTAACGTGTATTAGTGGGAAGCAAACTTATATTATTGGTAGTTAAATATATTTGATTATTTGAAGCCAATACAAACATAACAGCTTATATTGAGTAGAATATCAATATAATATTCTTTTATAAGATTTTTCGCCGAAATAAATGACATAAATCATGTTATAGTTTGTGTTGTTTTAGAAATTATTACATTTGTTTATATAAAACATTGCAAAGTCGCCACAAAGTGGCTGGCATTCCTGGGTAATATACATACCACTCAGAGGGTTAATATAGGCATAACCACAAACTATGACTATGAAAACGATCTATAAGCTCTGGAGCTTTTTGACCCGTAGGATACTATTCCCTGGACTGGTGTTGATACACAGTTCTGTTTCGTCATACTGAACCTTATTTAGACAGACCTGTTTCACCAACAGATTGTTTCCTTAGTTGTTTTAAAATAGTACCTATGCTAACAAGGTCCGATTGAAAAACTAGGTACTCTGCTCTGTTAAAGAGTAGCAGCGTTTACATGCAGATTTGCTTTTATTAAGTTAAGTTATTAAGTACTTTCAAGTTAAGTTACAACTAGAAGTTGCTGTGAACTGACTAGAACTAGGTACATGAAGTTAGTTTACCTCTCTATGTTGTTCATGACGGAATGGGAAATATAGAAAACCCGGAGTGACTGGCAAAGCTAGATCCAGATTATCGAGACTTTTATTAATTTTTAATAATATTTTACAGGAGTCAGCAAAGCTGAAGATGAAATCATTGAAGAAACAGTAGAACAAGATTTAGGTAGCAGCAGAGAAGGATCCAGGACAGGTTCGTGCTTTTTACTTTGTCTCCTTATACATAGGACATATATGTAGAAATTATTGTTTTTGTAAAAAATTTTTAACTTTAGACTTTAGAATCCGTTTAAAAAACTGGTTTTCGGACTGATGTCTATCTATCTGTGAACAAACCCTAGACCACAGTGATCTTCAGATTTTTATTAAATTTGGTACATGGGTGCACTTTGGCTATATCTACAGACCACTTTTTATTTTTAAGGTTATTTAACCCCTAAAACCCCTTAAAAAATGGAAAATGCAAATTCTTACAATCTGCTCTAAAGATATTGATTTAAATTTTTGTTGATTTAAAGGGTTAAGGTCCCAAATAATATGAGACCACCTGTATGCCTGCAGCTCTAATAGTTCAAAAGTCCTGAGCTTTTAACTCTTTGTTGCACGGAACTATTCCAAGTTCGAGACCCCATGTGCACAGAATTATGAAAATATAAAATGCTTATATTTAATTATTTTCTGTTTCCTTGGGTATTAAATAACATGATTACCTATACACATTTTCACTTTTTTCATTGTCTCATATAGGGTGTTTCTCAGCTACCCTGACAAACTCCGGGAATATGTTCCTTGGGTTAAAACAAAGAAAAACTGTTATGTAAACATAGGTCCTAAACCCATTTGTTTCATAGTTATGGTTAAAAATGTGATTTATTAATTTTTTGTGTGTATTTAATGTACATTTTTACCTCTGGAATGCAAAATCGATCAAATAATTTTGACAAAACTTCAATAGATGGATAGAATATTAAATTTAAATAAGATTTCATTGCTTTTTTTGTACAAAAAAATTGAGTATGGCTGAGAAAAATCAGTTTAAAACAATGTTTTTCCTAAAAAAAAAAGATTAAAAAATATTTGTTATGACTTTTATCGTCCGTTACTTATACAACCAATCAAGTAATCGGGTTGCAACTTTACCAAAAGTTGTAGAATTAAATGGAGAACAATAAAATATCAACTTTTGTATACCTAAAAAGGTTAAGTAAAGTTAAAAAAATACCTAAATACCTGAAAAGGTATTTAGGTATTGGAAACAACACTGAGATGTGTCGATGACAGCTGTGACGCAGGGCTCCCAGCGCTGAAGCAGCGTAGTGGTGGCGTTTGGAATAGCTATAGCCAGTATAAAAAGGAAAAAAACCATTGTGATGTTTTGAATAGTCCTACTATATATTATGTTCGCAACGAACTGAGCTCTCAAACCATAATAACCATCATAACCGTCTGACTGGGACGGTGGTGACGTCTTGTAATCCAGCTACTTGGAGGTCACGAATTGTGGATAGTTATGAGCGATGGTCGGTGGGTGTGGTGTTCTCTTGTGTGGATTAACGGCCGCACTATTGAATATTACGTTAATCCGCAAATACCATCCTCATAATTAGACCAATTCGTAATTCAGAGGCTGTGGTTCGGATTCCACGTTAAACTGTAGGTCTCTTAGTTGCCATCAGCTGTTGGACTATTAATTAACAGTCCTGTCTAAGGAACATGTCAGCCTAAGTCAGTAACAAGACTACAATCATCCCACAATCATTTCTCATTCATATTTGGCTTAAAATACCTACCTGGGTAGGTTGCCATTTCAAATGGTAATCTAATCATATAAATTTAGTTAATATTCACTGAGTGGATGTTGAGCAAATTGATCTTAAATAAATGAGTTGTTTGTAATGTCTTTATCACTCCACGATTTGGTATAGCGTTGTTACAAACTACGCATAACCCTTCAAGGCGGTAGTTTTTTACAGAGCGCAGGCGAAGTCCACTCGCTCTCATTTGATAATAATAACCTTTTATCACAGGTTACTAACCTTGATATCCGTCAATCCAATTCAACTTGTCACTATTGTCTGTGACCCAGGTTTCGAACTCACAGGTTCATTTTCAAACTAATGTCATTGTTCACTCCATTTGAGTTTGATAGTGAAAACCGGCCGGCAAACACGTTACCTAGTTAGTCAAATTTTAAAGTTTTAAATGTACTGTTTGTCTAAATGTGTGTATGTGATGTATTGAAGAGAACAGAACGACCTCCAATGGAGTGAACAATGACATTAGTTTGAAAATGAACCTGTGAGTTCGAAACCTGGGTCACAGACAATAGTGACAAGTTGAATTGGATTGACGGATATCAAGGTTAGTAACCTGTTATTTATTATCCACCAATTCAGGAGGCTTACAAATAAAATGAATAAACCTTTTATCATCTAGGTTCAACCAACGATCTATTTCTCTAGATCTAGACATCATAAAACCTACTGAATCAGAAATAATAGTCTAAAAACTAGCCACCCAATTTCCAGTTACAATAAACTGGATCACTAAAGTTACACTTCAACGCATAAGCTTCTCTTATTAACACGTCACTAATTAACATTTCCAAACAAGTAAGACACAATGAACACCTAATTATTCAGGCAACAGCTTAGAATATAATTTGACAGCTTAGAATATATTTTGGATATAATCTAGTCATCACCATATTCAATGAGATTTATTTGTGCATTGAGTAAAGGCCTCGGGGCCTGTTGCTATTAGACCTACTGATTTTTCGTTTGCTATGAATGTTGTTAATATCTATTTCTTTATTCATTATTCTCTTTTTTTAAATAAATATTATTTCATAACACCCAAGCTGTCTATTTCCTAGGGACGTTGTAGCCGATGAACTCAAGATTCGGTGACCATTTCAGATTGTTTTCATTCTTAGTTAGAATTATTACATATTTATGTTTATCGAAGGTAATAAGAAAACACTCATATGTTCAATTTAGATGCTGAAGTTGTTGAGAGGGAAGAAAATATGATAAAATTGGATGGACTGAATGTTGCTCAAATAAAAGAAATGAGAGAAAAGGCAGAAAAGTTTGCATTCCAGGCTGAAGTCAATCGGATGATGAAGTTGATTATCAACTCACTTTACAGAAATAAGGAGGTGTGTGAATTGTTTTATATATTTTTTATGCGAGTAAGTGTTTTAATAGTGAATGGTCAGATTCTAAAGAGAATTACCATTGTTAGAAGATATAGGCCCTATGCAGAATTAATAAGAATAAGAAAAGTATATTTATCATTTTGACCTGCATTTTGTTTTACTTTTTCATTCCTGATTTAATTATTTACTTTGATTAACAACAGGAAATTAGAATACATTTAGCTTACTAAATTACTCAACTCTTGAATAGAGACTAAAAGGTTTTTGCTTCTATCTTCACTTTAAATATTGAGCTCTTCGTTTTTTCTTCCTGTAATAACTTAACATCTTTCACAAAGTGAATTACTGTTATTAATCAATTGTGGTCTTGTAATGTTTATTTAAGCTTTCATTATGGTGATTAAAACTATTTGTTTGGTAGATTGTGGATCAAATTGTTTTTTACCTTTAGATTTTCCTGCGGGAGTTGATTTCCAATGCTTCAGATGCACTAGACAAGATACGGGTGTTGTCTCTAACTGATGCAAATCATCTTTCATCTACGCCAGAATTCTCCATCAAGATAAAAGTAAGCAATGTTACTTTGATCAGTTTTATTTATGTTCAAAGATGTTAATGTGTGAATCATTTTCTTCGTGTGTATAGTCAACCATCTCCAATTACCTATGTGTTATTTTCAATTATTGTATTAGGAACATGTGACACATTCAATAGCTACAAGTGAAGGAAATTAAATTACATTTACTGTTCAGTAAAAAATAAATGTCTTGTCAACATGCAATGGTGTTATTGTTGCAGAAAAAAAGAGAAGAAGATAATTTTTTGTAATAGAAAACGTTCCAGTGGGTCATGGAATTGTTAACTGCCATATTGCCTTGCTATTTAAGATGAAACTATAATAATACTTCTGTGTAAACAAACATTATACCTTGTTGCACAATAAATTAGAGTACTTTCTCCTTTTGTATACTTATGCGAGAAAATAACCCTTAAATTTGCGGATAATTCTAGAAACTTCGTACGTTTTTCTAATCTAGCGATTGGCTAGTAGGCCTTAACTGTCAATATTTCCTTTATAAATGGCGTAAACTTGATCAGTGTAAGCTGACAAGTGAATTAGCCAATTTTTTTGTAACACACTAGCTAATATGTGTTTGTAAATGAGTTAGTTTATGTTTTAACTAATCTTGCACAACTCAATTTCAGGCAGATAAAGACTCAAAGTTGCTCCATATCACGGACACAGGAATCGGGATGACTCAGAAAGATTTGGTAAACAACTTGGGTACAATAGCCAAATCTGGAACAGCTGAGTTCTTGAGTAAGATGCAAGAATCTGGAACTGCTGATATGAATGACTTGATTGGACAGTTTGGAGTTGGTTTCTACTCTGCCTTTTTGGGTTAGTTATTTATACCTTGGTACCAGTCAACTTTCTGCTTATTTAAAAAATTCATTAATTGTAGAAAATGAGGCTGTTCCTCATGTTGATAACCTGTAAAAATTAATCATTTTAAATTTTGTTTTTTGTGTCGGCTTTTATAAAGCAAGAGGTAAGTAAATCAATATGAGATGAATTTTTGCTGATACTGTTTGTCATAAATTTGATCTAGGGGCCTGCAAAACGTGAATTTTGATTGCTTAATGTGACAGCAAACTTATTAATTTCAGAGATAAAGAAATAAATTGAATTTGACTGGCCTCTTAGCACCAAGATATCAGTAATAAAGTGAATTAGCTCTGTTACTAATCATTAGTGATGTGGGTAAGGTAAATACCCGGCAGCAGATAAATATAAAATGGGTATTTACCCAAGGCCCAGATAAATACCAAAAAACTGGTTATTTGTGATTTTTTATATATTTTTTAGTTTTTTTATTTATACTTGAAGGCATTTTTTTATCTACATACTCTAAACATAATAAAATAAAGGTCAAAAATGTTACCAATAAGTTATCCAGTTTTTGAGACCTTAGTATGTAAGATAAAATTTATCTACCTTAACCCTTTGGATCCCAAGGACCTATTACATCGGCTTTGCCATTATCGTCTGAAAAGACCCAAGTGCCAATGTCATCGGCTCAGTAAAAAAAAGCCTAGGTTAGACTTGGTATCTTTGGTTCGTGGTAAAAATGCCTACTTTTAGTGTTCCTCACAGCTGCAAACCTGTATACACTTTCCCATGCTAATCTTATGAAAAATAGGAAAAATTCTCATATTTCTCAACAGATATTGAAAACTTGTCATATATTATTACTTTTGAAATTCACTGAGTACACAGATCTGCTGCGACGGGGGTATTATTGGATTGCAGTTTTGCATTGGCCACTAGGAATCCGTTTAAAGATAGTTAAGTAATGCAACTTTTCATGTCAAGCTGGAAATAAAATCAACATATTCATGTAATTATTTTAGTATTGGTTGAAGAATATTTGCTGATTATCGTTCGGTAATTTTGCAGTTGCTGACCGGGTGGTTGTTACTACCAAACACAACGAGGACAATCAACTTGTATGGGAGTCCGATGCTAATAGTTTCCAGATCGCTGAGGATCCTCGTGGAGACACCCTGAAACGAGGAACTCAGATCAGGTCAGTTGGATGGTGTTGAGATTTTTCTGTATATTCTCAGATTGACGTTAAATTACGTTGAAGTGTCAGAATAGGCTAAGGAGGCTCTATCAAAGCTAATTGATATTATGGGGGCAAAGTTGAGCCACCTGAAAGTAGAGATTTCGAAGGCAGGAAAGATGATCTCCCGATGATAGAGAGGGGATCCCTCCAAGCCCATGCATCCCCAAGGATCTGGTGTCAGGTTAGCGGACAAGAATTGAATCAATGACAACTTCCTAATATTTAGATATACTAATATTGCAGGTTATTCAAACCGATATAATGCTGTAAGTAATTTGGTTAAAACTATGTACAATCATAAAATCAAGTCATCTTTCACACATTCTGTTATTTGCCTAATGTTATGTGGACTCATCTACTCCCAAACACTACATAAGTGTGTGTCGGACTATGTAAAAGACCCCTGAGCCAAGTGATGTCTACAAGCTATAGTACATTCAAGATCTATTTTGTTTTTGTTAAGAATTTGGATTTATTAAAATGTGTCTATCAGGGATGTGTTAGGCATCTGTTTCCTCTGAGTTAATTTTAAAAATTTTGAAGAAATATTGTCCTGAATGTGTACTATGTGTTGTTCTATATTGCTCAGTCCAAGTCATGGTTATTGAAATTTTTGCAGTTTGCAACTGAAGGATGAGGCTGCTGATTACCTTGAGATAGACACTCTGCGAAACCTTATCAAGAAATACTCCCAGTTCATCACATTCCCCATCTACCTGTGGTCTAGCAAGGTGAGGAAATAGCCGTCCAAAATCCATATTCTGAGACTGATCTAGCTTGATCTATTGAAAAAATGGAGTTTAAGTTATGATTACAGTTTTTAAAAAGTGAGTGACAACCTTTGGGTCCCTTTTACTTTCTCCCCTTATACATAGTATATGGAGAAAGTATTGTTTTCGTCAAAATTTTCGAATTTGAGTTGAGGGTGGATATATCCGTTTTGGGGTCCCCTGAATCCAAAAAAGTGGGTTTTGGCGTGATGTCTGTCCGTCCGTGTGTGTGTGTGTGTGTGTGTGTGTCTGGATGTGTACAGTGCCACAGCCTACCCCGTTTGTCCGATTTAGATGAAATTTGGCATGTATATTTATAGTCACCGTATCCTCAGGAGTTTTTTCATTTTTTTGAATTTTTGATTTTTAAGGGTAGTTCACCCCTAAAAACCCTTAAAAACGTGAAAAATCCAATTTTCTCAAAAACAGCTCTAACGATTTTGATTAAAATTTAATAGTTTATAGTGCACAGAGTACTAAATAATTTGACACCACCCGCATGTCTGTAAAAATGACGGTTCAAAAGTTATGGGCTTTTAAATGTCAAAAAAATCAAATTTTTAAATTTTCAGCGAAAACAATAAAAGTAAAGTATAACTTGACTGGTACCATTGAAACCAGCTTAAAAAACTAAACAAATTAGTATTTTGAATTATTTGTCTACGACTAACGGTTCCAGAGAAAAGTTAAATTTACTGTCCACGATAAACGCAGTACGTTGTCTGAAAGCGCCCAATGTTATTCTTATGGAGAATATTAAAAAATCAATTTCTTCCTTATTTTCCAACCGTTTTCCATGAAACTTGGTATGAAGTGTAAGGTCAAATCACCGAACAAAACCAGCTCAAAAAAGCTTGGTATTACGGGGAGGGGGGGGTTTCCCCCGATACAATTTTAGAATAACTTTGTAGAACATGATAGTTTTATTACAGATTGTCTTTTTTAAATTTACTTAAGGGAGAAAGTATGTGTCAGTCCACTGGTACCGTTTATTTGAGACTTTAATAAGTTTTCACAGACATTAGAGAGTGATGATTGTATCAAATTAAATATCTTTCATTTGATGTCTTTGGTTTTGTCTTGAAAACTATCACTTGCTGATGATTCTGTATAGTATTTACTTCTGTGTACTAAAATTATGTAAAGGTAATTGGTTTTTAATGCCATAGACTGTAACAGAAGAAGTTGCTATTGAAGAGGTTGAAGAAGAAGAAAAACCATCAGAAGATTCAAAAGAGGAGGAAGCTGACGTGGAAGAGGCAGACGACAAGAAAGATGAGGACAAAGCCAAGACTAAAAAAGTTGAGAAAACAGTCTGGGATTGGGAAATAATTAACCAGAACAAGCCTATCTGGACCAGGAAGTAAGTTCGTAACTCTTCGTCTGAAGATACTTTCATTTCTTTCTTGTAAATTTGATCAGTTTAAGGTTAAACTTTTTTTAATTTCTAACTTTGTGACAATATACATATATTTTGTAATGTTTGAGAGAAATGCATAAATGTAATGAGGGTTGAAATGTTCTCTTTATTTTCGTTTAGCGAAATCTTTGTACCTAAGCAAATTTCTTATGAAGAAATTAGCTATTACTGTAGTTGACATTGTTATTGATAAAATATATACGTACAATTATGGTTTATTTATAGATACATATGTTTCTACTCTATAACTATTTGATCTGAATTTGAGCTACACTGTCATGAGTATCTGAATCGGAAAATTATCCGATCCGAACCCTAACTATTCAATCCTGATCCGATCCAAACTATCCTGTCCCAAAAATATACTATCCACACACCTCTATACTTTATTGATAAAATATGTTCATAGTCTTTTAAAATCAGCTGGGCCTGTAAAAAGTGCCTTATCCACTAAATCCTTCTCAAGAATTGATTTCTTCTACTTATACAATTCGTACTTATAAAATAAGTCAAAGTAATTGGTTAGGCAATTGCCACTGAAAGCCACTATTCGGTACAGGAAAAATGTAGGCCTTGGCTGGTGAAAGTGTTGAGTTTTTTTTAGTAGCGTGTATTGATACTGTACAATCTCTCTTACCTTTACTGTTAAATCACACAGACCTGCTGAGATTGAGGACAGCGAGTACAACGAGTTCTACAAGTCACTGACTAAGGATCGTCAGGATGCATTGTCCAAGGTACACTTCGTAGCAGAGGGAGAGGTAACTTTCAAAGCTCTACTGTTTGTGCCAGAGAACCAGCCGAGCGACTCCTTCAACCGATACGGCACTGTCACTGACAACATTAAGGTATTTATAAATGTAGTAACACTTCATGTATAAGTACCGGTACCAAAGTCTTAGAATAAAGTTCTCATGTTAAGGAAGATCGAGTTTTGCTACAAAAAATCAAGAAATTAACCTAGCTACTCATTTTCATGCTATTCTTATTGAAAATTAGTAAATTGATACAACTTCCTTATTTAAGAACCTGTGATAGAGAAGTTTAGTTTGAATCATCACAATAATTAATTTATAAACCAACTAGCAGTAAACCCGTCCTTTGTACGGGTTGTAGGATTCAGTTTAAAGAAGAAAGATTATCATACCAAAATGTAAACCTGAAATCCTAAACATATCAATACAAATAAAATAAATCAATACCCAGCTTTATTATTTAGCATTACTTTAAGATTAGAACATTTATACCACTATTATAATTAGTTATACGTTAACATAACTTTTTAATATAGTATGATTTCCAAATGGGTTTAAAATCAATGACCAATATAAACAAACTATTATTGATTTGACAGCTGTTTGTTTTGATTTCTAATAAATCTTTAAACTACAAAGACAGCTGATTATTACCAGTAAGTTATTAATTGAAAACTGGATAAAATGTGTGTAATATCGCGTAAAAGTGGGTTTTTAAATGCTCGTTATTTACTTTTCAAGGGGCGGCGGGCGATTTAAAGCATTTACAAACCTTCTCTGGAATGTAGAGAATACATAAAAAAAGTTTCATTGTAATCAGTTCTCCCGTTTTTTCGGAGAAGACAGCGTAAAATGCCTCCTGGAGCGTAACAGACAAAAATTGAGATAAGACCGGTTTCGGCTTCTCTAACGCACGAAAAGTAAAAATAACTAAAAAATGAACAATTCTGAGCATTGTACAGACAAAACTCTAATTTTATTTAGATGGCAATTCGCTTAGTATGCAGGTTTGCTGCTACAGGGGTATTTTGACATATTATTGAATTACTGTTTCCTTGTATCACAGCTGTACGTGCGCAGAGTGTTCATCACGGACGAGTTCACTGACATGCTGCCCAAGTACCTCTCCTTCATCCAGGGAGTGGTGGATTCTGACGACCTCCCGCTGAACGTAAGCCGAGAGACGTTGCAGCAACACAAGCTGCTCAAGGTCATTCGCAAGAAGCTTGTACGCAAGGCACTGGACATGATCAAGAAACTGGAGCCCGAGGTCATGAAGAAGTTTTGGAAAGAGTACTCCACAAAGTAAGTTATTGTTAATGTTGAGTCGATTCCAAACATCAATTCTCGATTCCATCAATTCTCAGGTTTGGAATCTGAATCGAAAATGATCGTCTGAAGTCGATTTTGATTCTTCGATTTGAAACGTTCTTTTTTGCGTTGATGACGAATGGCGAAAGAAAGAATTATGTTCATTTTCCTCGTCACAATGTCGTAATAAGATACAGTCGTCATTGTTTTGACGAAACTCAGATCAGGAAACCAATCGTCGCCCTGCCGACTCAAAATTATCGTTCACTTTCAGTTTATTGTTGTAGCCGAAACGAAAGTAACAAGTACCCAGTAGAATTCAATAAATATATGAAATTACTGATAGGCCATATAAAAAATGAGCATTAACACTTTTCATTTCAGAAAACATTGTCAACATGAAATATCTTTACTCGAACACAAAAGTGCAGATGACGAATGACATAATTAGTATCCTTTTCAAAATAATATAGGAACGTCATTGGTAGGTTCAAGGTAGCAACATACATCGTAATTATTCTTATTTCAGTTACTGATGAACTTCAATACAATATTGAATGTCGTCGTCGATGCCAATTATCAGAATACTGTTAATTATATTATTCCACGAAATGATCTTTTCGGCAACAAAACTACGAAGATCTGAAATTCTACAGCAAAGGATATTCATTTTCCATGATAATTGTTAACTGGATTAGTTGTAAAAAATAATAAGCCCGTTTAATACTTATGTTTTCACAAATAATTGGTTACAATATTTCGATATAACAGACTATTTTCTGAATCAGATTCACAAAGTACGATATAATATCAAGGATATTGAGTAGCCCAGACAACACATTCTCATTTTCGTCTGTCCGTTGATGAATTTGCAAACATGATGCTAATTTGATGGAAGTTTTTAAATGTTGATAGTTTGATCAAAAACGTGTGCTCTGATCACTACAAAGTTACAATAATCCGATTATATTAATTTACTCTAAAAGCCGGCACAATCATTTTGCGGGTATAATTTTATCACGAAAACACTTTGGTTTCCCATGTCGTCTGCCGCCGTCTGATCGTGCATTTGTAATTAATTCTTAGTCTTTGTCGTGTAATTGTGCAACAAAGTTACAGTGGTGATATACATTAATTATTATTTATTGTGTTGTCATTAAAATACGGGTCATTGAAGGATGATGCGTAATCTGTCCCCTGTCGTCGCGCTGTTGACTGTTATTGTTGTGCAACACATTTGTTTACAGTGTTTATATTTGTGTTTTAAATATTTTTAATGGAGAAATGCATTAATTAGTTATTATTTATTGTTTAGTCATCAAAATAGGGGATTATTTTCGAAACATTGATATAAGGGAATTGCTTGGATTCAAATATGAGTATTTGTTATTTTTGCAATTTTCATGATTTTACCACTAGCAACGGTTTATATTAATTTTAATAAATAATATAATTTATAATATTATAATATATTTTTAAAATAATATTTTGATTTTTTTAAACTCGGCTCGATATTAAAATTCCAGGGGGACACCCCTAGTTAAAAGTACTTAGTTTTTATTTTAAAGCATTACATTTGTTGGGGGAGGACAATCAATTCCTGGAATTGATTTAATCAGAATCAGGAATCAAATAATTCAGAATATTAAAATTCCAGGGGGACACCCCTAGTTAAAAGTACTTAGTTTTTATTTTAAAGCATTACATTTGTTGGGGGAGGACAATCAATTCCTGGAATTGATTTAATCAGAATCAGGAATCAAATAATTAGGGGTGTGCGAATATTCGAACTTCGAATATTCGAGTCTCGAATATTGCTGATATTCGGTTCGACTCGAGATATCTGACAAAGTTCGGTGTCGGTCGAATATTCGAAGACGGTAGAATATTCAAAGACGATAAATAATATAAAAGTGCCGTATGTCAAAACAAAGCTATAGAGTTTCCATTTCAAAGTTCAGAATTAGCATACCATTATGCAGCTAATTCAGTTGAAAACTAATAATGTAACCAATGCTTTATCATCTGACTACAGACGGATAAAGATACCGATTCTCGATCGATGCCAAACTGACAGCTTTCGTTTCTTTCCTTGCGCAGCATAAAAGTAGTTCCATATTTTCACTGATAATATCCATTCCAAAAAAACCCTTTGGAGGATAATGCAACATTCAAAAGGGACAATTACAATGGACGGCTATTATTTCAAAAGTTTCATGGTATGGCTAGTCAAGATCAAATGTTTTGTATTTTCCTACACTTGTTATTACCACGGCCACAGTGATAAAAAATCTAGGTTGCACTTTTAGAGTGAAACATGAAGTTATTATTGTTGCATAAAACATTGTTTCAATACGGTATTAAAAGCTTGGAGGAAACCATTTTTTACAAACAGTAAAATTGTAACTCACAGTATAACGGGATGTATTTTGACAAGAGCAACAGACAATAGAGGCAGCCAGGTGGCCGGGTCAATGTTACAAAAACTATGACCTTGAGCTTTGGACAGGCAGAAGGGCGTAGGGGTTTGTTTATATTTGAACCAGGTTGTTTCAATTCATTTCTCAAGTGAAATATTTTCACTTCCCTGCATATTACTATCTGGTTTAAACAAGTTATTTATTACGTTCTTACTAAAATAGATACTTATAGCACACTCAATAAAGGGTTAAAATATCAACTGTAAAAGTAACTACATTAATAATTTTATAATGTTGAATCTTAATTAATTTTATAAATGTGAACTTGATAAGAAACTACTCATAAGAATTCTTAAACTATTCATAATTTAGCATTATAAATTAAAAGAAATTGTGCTATGCAACTGTTGTAAATTGTGGATTATTAGTAAATTGATTTTATTTATGATATGATACAAAATTTTAATTTAAAAATGACCTCAGTCATATTACAATTTTGATTACTTCATCAATAATTGTCCATAATTAATATGTCAAATTTTACTTATTTTTCAATATGTATTATTTTTTAAAGAGATTGATTTGTTTAATTGTAACAATGGTTAAATCAGTTTTTGTATTTTTACTTTCTCCCCTTATACAGAGTATATGGAGAAAGTATTGTTTTCCTCAAAATTTTTTGAATTTGAGTTGAGAGCGGATGGATATATCTCCGTTTTGGGGTCCCCTGAATCCAAAAATACAAATTCCCCCATACAATTCGAACAATTAATTTAACTTTGTCTCTCTTGTTTTTCTTTTCAGAAATAGGATGATTATTTTTGTAACAATAAATTATTAGAAGATATTTAGATAAACTTTGAAGAACATGATAGTTTTATTATAGATTCTCTTTTTTTAAATTTACTTAAGGGAGAAAGTATGTGTCAGTCCACTGATACCGTTTATGAATTGAGAGGATTGAATAGCAAATCATATATACAGGCCTTACATCATTTAAAAGCCATGCAATTACTACATTTTTTAAATCAGGCTGTTCACACCCAAGTTTTGAAGATCACCTAAATGGATGAAAATAAACGCTTACGCTAATATTCGATTCGAAAATATTCTATATTCGGAATAGTAAATAAATATTCGATTCGGGTTCGATTCGAACCCAAATATCACTATTCGCACATCCCTACAAATAATCAGAAACGACCCATCCACACGTATAGCTAAATAACTTTGCCTCTCAATTTTACCTTTGAATTCCCAAGGAGAGTACCGAAACCTTGAAAAATGTACTATCCTAGAAATATATGTTTATGCAATGTGTGAGGTAATAATCTTTTGCTATATTTATTCTTTGAGAAAAGTGCAGTTGTCAAAAAAATATTTCAGTGATCTGTCTTATCAGTAGTGAGTCTGTGGCTTAGAAAGTAGCGGCAGCCTCTAAACCTGAGGTAATTATATTGTCAGTGCCAATCAGTCTTTATCATTTTTGTCCACTTTTGCTTTTGATTGTAAAAATCCAAAATATAACAACCAAATGTCAATGAAAAAGAACTGATAAATTTAATATTATGATTTACTAAGACAAATTATACATTTCATCATAGCATCAAACTGGGAGTGATTGAGGACACAAGCAACAGGGTGCGCCTGGCGAAACTGCTCCGATTCCAGTCTTCCAAGTTGGACGATAAGGAAACCACTTCGCTAGCAGAGTACGTGGGACGAATGAAGCCGAAGCAGGACCACATCTACTACCTTGCTGGATCATCCAGGAAGGAGGTAAGTTTATGGGTATCTGTTCTATTTAGACTTTTCTGCTTTGATTCTGAACAAAGATTTGCCAAACTGATTCTGACTGGGGATCTGGCAACTCAGGAGAGGTATAAATGGAATCTGAAGCAACCTGATTTAGGATTATGCACAGCTTGGTTATTATGCATATAAATTTTATCTCTCTAGAGATATTTAACTTCATCATATACACCCTGGAAATCCTTGGAAGTCACACAGTTTTTGAAAGGTTGAAAAGTCATACAAGGAAAACTAAATATATGAGGATTAAGATAAGTTTAATATAAACCTTTTCTTGTGGTTCTCAACATTGTTTAGCTGAACAGTTTTTGTTCCAAAAGTGTTGAAGTCCAGATAAACAACATTATTAAAACTAGTTTCGTAAGCAACTAATAGTTACATTGTTGGAACTAGTTAAGAAAACAACTGGTGATTTGTTGGAACTAGTTTAGTAACCAGTGACATTGTTTTGAAAGTAACTTTCGCGTGTGGTGCAGGTGGAGAGCAGCCCCTTTGTGGAGCGTCTACTGAAGAAGGGCTACGAGGTGCTGTACCTGGTGGAGGCTGTGGACGAGTACTGCTTGTCATCTCTGCCTGAGTTTGAGGGCAAGAAGTTCCAGAACGTGGCCAAGGAAGGGTTTGTCCTCGAGGAGGACAAGAAGAAGGTAGAGGAGCTCAAGGAGAAGTACGAGGACCTCACCAAGTGGCTCAACGATGTCGCACTCAAGGATAAGGTGGGATAGGGATAGTCTCTTATCAAATTAAAATTTTATATTTTATTCTAAAAATGCAATTTCACAAATAGCATCAAATTAATCACAAGTGGAAAAACAATTCCTGTTGAATAATTTAGGTTTGTTAGATTACTCCTTTCCTTATTCCATTTTTTTCTTATTAAAAAAATAATTGTATTTTTGTAGTTACTTACTAACTTCATTCAATAAAATTTGTTGTGTTGACAACTCTTTGTGTGTGTTCAGATTGCCAAGGCCCAGGTTTCGGAGCGGCTGACAGAGTCTCCGTGTGCTCTGGTCGCCTCAATGTTTGGCTGGACTGGCAACATGGAACGTCTGGCTATCTCTAACGCACACCAGAAAGCGGACGATCCACAGCGTTCATACTACCTGAGTCAACGTAAGACGTTAGAGATCAACCCTCGCCACCCGCTGATTAAGGAGCTTCAGAGGAGAGTCTCGGACAACCCAGAAGATGAAACGGCGAAGAACATGGCCCTCATGATGTTCAGAACTGGTATGTTTCCTCATTAACCCCTTACCAGTTTCTTTTTTTGACCTTAACCGTCCCAAAAGTGCATAATTTTTTATTCAAAATTCTTGTTATATTTGATGTGTATAAAGTTTGAAACACAGTCAGAAAACCCTGCCGAAAGCAATATTGAGAGCAACTGACTGAATCTGTCTTGCTACGGAAACGTATGATTGGCATGTTTTAACAGAAAGATTTTTTGAATCACCATCGCGACTTGCTGAAGTTAGATTATTTCTGGAAAGTAGTCAGTTAATCTGACGGGAAGTTGATCCGCGGTTGGTTGAGAGAGCTTCCACTGTATTTTGCTTCTAGATGTTAATAAATCTATATCCTTACCTTTGATAGTAGTGGTTTTTACTGTTAATAAACTAATTGAATTTAATCCATCTTTTACAACAAAATGTACACTTTCTTTATATTAGGACAGTGGATAATGATCGTAAATGGTGATGAATTTTAATCAGTCACACTAACCCACTTCAAACAAGAATTGATTACTCATGATGTCATTTTTTTGGTGTAGTGGGTACCATAGAAGTAAAGAAACACAATTACGTAGATCATATTACCCCTCATAGCCAGTCTCGGTTTTCCTGGTCCTCAGAATATCCGGCCGCTTCCCAGAAGAGATATCAAAAATTTATTTCCCAAGGCTTACAACATGAAGTAGGTGCTAGCTTCCGCTACTTGACAATTCTCACGGTTTTGGGAGATACTCAGTTGAGCGACTATAATAGTTAAAACCCTTTGAACGTAAAATTTTCCATTGCGCCAAATTATACAAAAAAAAATTTAAGCCAATTTTTTTATTAGGGCCTATACTCTAGTTCTTTAGTATAAACGCCAAAGACTATGTTATAAACAATCACCCAATACAAACATTGTATGCATCTATTAGTCAGCTGACATGCAAGTATACTTGCCATTGGCACCAGGCCGCCAACAGTGAGTGGATTGCCCTGCCATCTATTGTCGATTTGGATAACTAAATTTTACTCTAAATGCCATTATGGAAATACGTGATTATACTCGCTTACGGAGTTGAGTACGTAAGCGAGTTAATTTGCTTATCACATTCAAAGGCCTGCAGACTGGATTTCACCAAAAACTAAAAGCTAAGCTAAAGAGGTTATTCTACAAGGTGTTATGTAATGATACAACTCTAGTTATGATAATGTAAAAAACTGCTGGCGATCAAGAGCCACTCATTATTTTTAACTTCGCTGGAAAGTATGTCTGTATATTTTTGCATTTAACTAGGGTAAACTTTTTTCCACAAAAATTATCAACCTTCTTTCTTCATTGTTCATAAAAACACTGGGCTATTTTTTTGTTTTTTTTTTACATGTTAACGTCAACACAATGATATGGCAATACCTCAATTTTCTCTAGACTCTCGATTTTTTACTGTTTTTCATTGAGATTTCTGTTAGGTGCTGAAGTGTCATTTTACGTTAAGTTTACTGAAAAGTAGTGTACAACAATATTAAGTGTGTCAAAACGAAGATGTAACGTGGTGAAAGTAAAACAAAAGCTTAATACAGTGGAACCTCTCTACAACGAACCTCAATATATAGAGTGCATTGTTGTGTTTCTTTAGCCTCTGTGCACTCACAAAACCATTATAGCAGCTTAGTTGAATTATTTATTGACTGAAATTAGTTGCTATGCAAATTTGGCCCTTATTTGTGCGCTCTCGTACTGCTTTTAACAAGAAAACTAGGCCAGCTGTTTTCATTTTCGCTAACCTTATTTATTGTCATTTTTATCGATATGTGTTTATTTTCATTGTGTTTTAGCAGTGAACAGTGAATATGGTATGAATGTTTTTATTAAATAGGAATTATTAACTGAAATGGCTCATCCAGACAAAAAATTACTTTTTTAATGCCTAAAAATAGTCTTAAAATCTTCAATAATTAAAAATGAAGCAAATTTCTGTTTTATTCTACTTAATTCAAACTACCTGGATCCAAAAAGAACATTGGGAAAATAATATTTTGATTTTTTTACACTAAATAAGCAGGAACCGTGATTTTCAGTAGTGCTTTAAAGGTTAAATTATTTTTGTAAAAATAGGTTGGTTTATCTGGCCAAAGGCTCTGTTCTGATGTGACCGGATATCAGGGGGTTCTACAGTAGAGAATTCTCTTATGTTCAGCACAGGATGTGCTCAGCTAGTTTGTGCTGCACTGCATTTGGACCAAACTGGTTACCACTGGAGTGATTTCCTTTAATCTTGCCATAAATAGGCAGAATCTTTAGAACTGTAAACCAGTTTGTCCAAGAGAAAGGATGAATAAGTTAAACATTCATAATTAAATTTGAACACAAAATTTAAAGATATTTATTTTGTTACAGCTACATTGAGATCAGGATTTATGCTGCAAGATTCAGCCGATTTTGCTCAAACTGTAGAAGAATTAATGAGGGAAACAATGGGAATACCCAAAGACCTTGGGGTAAGTCATCACTTTATAGTAGATTAATCCAAGTGCCTTCCAGCTCTTGTGGCATTGACGACTTGTCGATAATGCAAAGTTATTTTCACACATGCGTAATTTAAAACACAAACTTAGGAAACAAAATTCATTTCATATAAAATGCAATCATAATATTAACAAGAATAACTAGCATAGACAAGATCATCAATTTAAGACAAAATTGTTGGTTATCCAAGCTACCTGAAAATGTTGATTGTTTTTCTGATCTCCCCTCATGTGCCTTGGTATCAATGAAAAAATTTATAGCATTCATTTTCCCTTAGCTCCATTCATAACACTAACTTGATCATTACTTGACAAATGATATTTATATTTTAACACATTGATCCTCATAATTAACAGTAATATTTTTCTAATAAATAAGTGAAGGTCTCTAATCCTCACATTTTAAATTCCCTTTAAAATACACAGGTTGACGAGGAAGAAGAAGAAGAGGAAGCGGAGGAAACAGAAACAGGCGAGAAACCAGAGGAAGTTGGTGCAGACGACGACCAGGAGGAACATGACGAACTGTAACTGAAAGACATCTCAAATCTCAAGACTGGACTTTTAATTTAATTAAATGTAAATTTGTAAATTTGATTCGTGTGAATGACGATGCATGCAAGTGGCCGCTGGAGTATTTTGTACACTGATACATACTGCGTATGTACACCTATTGTAAGTGATAGTGGCTAGTTTCTGATTATTTTGTGTTGTTTAGTTTTATTTAATTATTAAGTAGGATCACCTGTGTTAGATTTGTTATGAAAAATATATTTATACATAGATTTATCACAGAACTTTTTTGTGAAATCCTTAGCTCCTGTTTGTTTTAAAACGTTATTAAGTTATTTCAGTGGAGGTAGTCCTGAATTATTTCTCATTGTGATGATTTAAAACTAATTACATAATCTTTAACTTTCAATTTTTCATCTTTTAGCTCTTATCTTTTATTGGTTCAAAGGGAACAATACCAAAATTTATGATGAATTTTCGGAAACATTTTGTCCTTAACCAAAATAAACTTAATGAAATAGCACTATCCAATACTATAATACGAGCAAGATTTGTCTATATATATACTAACTGACCCGGCGAACTTCATAACGCCTAACAGTAAATACATGTTGACTTTAAGATTGGCCATGCCCTGAAGTCAATTAGCATTGCGGCTTCGTTGTGAAAGCTTTAAATATACAACAGCTGATTATTATAATAAACTCAATATGTTGTATAAACATTGTAATTATTTGGCAAACAATATAAACACGTGACTTTTAATCTTACAGAAAATAAGGAATATAAATACAGTACATAATTTCCAAAAACCGCAAACTATTAACGTGGCGAATAATGCTGTTCATTTTGTACAGCACATATTTACTTCATAGTTTTACATTAATGAATGATTCAGATGGCATTGGATAGTAAAACATAATTGCTAATGATAAAAAGTAAACAAACAGCTGGTTTAAGAAATCAAATGTTTTGATTGTAGATAATTTGTAAACAAACTTATTCCCCATAAGATTAACATTAGAAAATTAAAACGCTATAAAATGAAAACTAATTATTGAATTTATGGAAACTGAATATGCCAAAAGCATGACCGGAGCAGAGACGAATCCAAAAAATCAAAGATCATTAAAATCGGTCCAGCCGTTCTCGAGTTATAATGCGTGTAACTAACACGACTTTGTTTTATATATTTAGATTTGCACACGGATCTCGAAAACGGCACTTTAAATTTTGGAAATAACTAATTTCTGAGTAGAAAATAACTTCTAGATAGGTCTAATGTCCAGGAAAATTCTGGTTTTCTTGTAATATTAAGTTAAAAATCTAAAAAATTAACATTATGCTTATGGAGTATCAAAATGTAAACAATACAAATCAAAACATCTGTTTGTAACCGTTTGACAGTTGCTGATTGAAGTGGTGGTGAACAATATGTGAATAGAGGTTTTGCATAAATATTTATTTTATGTATGTAATAAATGAAAAATTATCAAATTACTAAACAATTTGTAAAAACTAAAGGGTAAAATAACTGCGAAATAAAAGTAGAGAAAAGTATTTCCAAAATCTTTCGTGTTTTGAAAGAAAACGTATTCATTGTATTGCTTGAAGCCACTGTAACAAACCAATTAATAGGTGTAAATTAAATTTCTCTTTTGCTTTTCAATCCTCATTCCGTTTCTAACAAAATCAGTTGATCACAGGCTAATAATAACTGTATGGATAATTAAACAGCAAAACAATTGAGGTTGGCTAAAAGACCTTAAACGCCGTGGTCCAGCGGTAACGTGTCGGCCTCTTAATCCAAAGGTCGCGCCATACGTTCATCTATGGTCGCGCGTTCCATCCCCGGTTGGGGCAACACTTTTTGTTCAGTGCTATATTAATCATGGTGTATTAAATCGGTTTTTTAATTTTTCTAATTAACTTGTATAATACATGTCTTATTCTATATGAGAAAAGCTCGGTCACCAGGTACTTGGCAGTAAAACAATCAGCGACCATCATCAAAAATCATAAAAAAAATATTTGTTAAGTATTCTTTGTTTTAATGCAACCTATAATGGTAGGACTAGGAAGATGTAAATTACTAAATAAATTTACACTCTTCACATTTTCCCTGAGTATATTATCTTAAGAATAATCAAAATATCTATATTGAAATTTGTAGAAATGTACAATAAATAGCGTCGTCAACTATTTATACAATAAAATAAAGTATATCTTAAGATCTACAAAATACAATTAATTTATTTTAGGACTATTTTAATTTAGCTACAATTCATCAACAGAATAACATGCTTTCCCTACGAGATATTTTTTCAATAATGTTTTTAACTTTGATATATTCTCTACATTTTTTATATTTTTTGGAATCATCCTTAAAAATTTAATGCTAGCTTAACTAGTTTGCTCTTGGAGTATAATTCTAGAATATGTTTGGGAACTGTAAATTCTTTTTTATTTCTTGTGTTATAGGGTTGCTCCCTCTCTTTCTTTAAACAATTTTCACTATTTTTTTAATATAAAATTTTACATTCAAAAATACATAAACTATGAACTGTCAAAATATTTAAGTTGATTAAGTGTTGTTTTACAGACTCTTACTAAATTAAAGATTACTTTTTAATATAAAAAAAATTCTTAGAGCCTTTTTTAGGAAAAAAGTCCCTCCATTCACTCCTATTCAGTTCCATAAGCTATGAGCGACTGAATATGGGTATTAAAAGCATTTTTTAAACTGAAAAACTGCAATTTTTGGATGTTTCGCATCATTAAGGGATGATTCACATCCGGTGGTCGCCAGGGGGAGGGGGAAAGTGAGGCGTGTATGGTCTGTTAGATGCCATCTATACATGGGACCGACCAGGTGTTGATTAATCACAAAGTTCAAATATTATCTATGCTAGGATGCTAAAATGGGGTACTAAATGAGGATACTAAAATGCTCAACCACTGACTATAACTGGATACTAGCAGATGATAGAAGAACTTCTATTCATAAACAATGATACTAGCCTAGAGAAAGGACTATGTCCTCTATGGTATGAGTATTGGTAAAAAAATGTTTGTATTTACTTCCCTGTGGGAAATAGGTTAGATCATGGATATGCCTTAAGGAAATTTATTCAGTTCATATATACAGCTGTCCTTATTATTTTGTATTAAAAATTAAATGCAATAGCTCTGGTAGTTTCTATGGAAACCTGTTACATGTTTTCCAACATCACCAAATATCACCAACACCCCTCAGAGCTAAGACATATTTATGTCAAATTATAGATCTGGTCCTTCTGGTGTATTTTCAGTTAGTTGTCACACTCTTTTCCATCAGTTTTCAGTATTGCCCACCTGCAGTGGAGCTGTGCCAAATAATTAGTTTACCTATGTTAACTAAGTATGAATGAAACTGCTTCATTTTCAATTATTGACATGGATATGTAGGCACTGGAGGAGGATGGCTATTTGCGCTAACAAAAGTTTAAACAGTGACATCATTTGGTTAGTGACGTAACTAGGTTATAAGAACAGCTGTTTAGATGAACTGAAAACATTCCCTTTAGACAATAGACATAAATCCAATATCTAACCTATTTTCCAAGGGGAAGTAAATACAAATTTTCCTCAGAGATTGGTTTTGAACCTTTGCCGTGATTATCTCTGTGAACATGTTTTTCAAATACAAAAAGTTCATATACTGTATACTGTACTGTGTATTTTTTCTGGAAAGCTAGGTTACGCTTTTTAGGCTTGATTATAATAATTTTCAATCTGAACATCATGGATTCTTTAAAAATTTGTTGAATTTGTATACCTTTCAAATATACAAACAAAACAATGTTTTGTTTATCTTTATCTCATACAGTTTTTTGAACACTTGGCAGATAAGTCTTCATCACCATTGTGGTTGTATTCACTTTCTCCTAACCTTTTACAGTACGACAGGTTTCATCTGAGCCCTCAGATGCGCAAGGGGGTAGTTAGAATAACCGAGGTGGGGTTCGGGCGGATGAAGAGAAAAGCTCAGCTGCTGTAAAAATAAATGAAGATTCATCCAAATAAAGATTAGATCATTGAAATGGCAACCATACCACAATGAAGGTATTTGAAGCCATGCGTGAATGAGAATTGAGTGTAAGATGATTGTGGCGCGATCTTGTAGTCTTGTCCTACTAACTAAAGCTGACATGTTCCTTAGACAGGACTGTTAATTAATAGCCCAACAGCCGATGACAACTTATATGGACCTACAGTTTAACGTGTAATCCGAACCATGACCTCGGAATTACCAATTGGTCTAATTATGGGGATGGTCTTTGCGGATTAACGTAGTATTCAATAGTGAGGTCGTTAATCCACAAAAGAGAATACTACATCCACCGACCATCTCTCACAACTATCCACAAATCGAGACCTCCAAAAGTAGCTGGATTACAGGACGTCACCACCGTCCCCATCAATTCCCACTAACAGTTTACACTAACACTAACAGTGCTTACAGATTTTAAACTCGTCTTAAGCGTTAACTAATGTATTCATATTCAGGGTTCAAATGAAACCTGACTATCTGCCGATCTGTACACACTCAACAATAATTTCTTCAATAATAAGTTATCATGTCTTTTGCCATAGATGAACGGATAGTAAAGTATAATCCTTATAATCCGTTCCTCTCTGCTTTTATCTTGAGTACTAGCATAGATGATAGAAGAACTTCTATTCATAATCAATGGTACTAGTTTTGACTATCCATTATTAACTACTAATGATAATGGATAGTCAAAGGTTCGGTATTAGTTACCGTAAATCTGTTCTAGTTGTTCCTTCGAACTGCCATTGTTTATAAGTAGAAGGAAAGTAGTTCTTCTATCATCTATGGAACTATACGTTCCACCAGACCATAGATGAACGGATCCTTATCCTCTCTGGTTTCACTTCATTCAGCTGTATTCGAATATAACGGTTCCATAGAACAACTGTCACAGCTCCATGGAAACAGCTGTTCGCGCATGCGCACGGCAATTTGCATGTTAGCAATTCTCGATGGATTAATTGTCATTGTCAATGATTTTATCTAATTTCCTCTCAGTGACTGATTAACAGATTTAAGCTGGTTAGAGTTGATTTATTTATGTCCGTGCATTTTCGGGAAAGAGGTTAAATAAAAAAATTAAGAAAATAATATTACTACACTTACTTGTAGATCTAGAGAAAGATAAGTGACGATTGACGTTTCTCGCGAGAAATCGTGTGTTCTTGCGTTAAATAATATTACTGAGATAAAAGAGGGACTACTCTGGTTATTTGAATTGGTAAATACAGATACTGTATTAGATTTTTATTATTTTAGTTGTAACTTTAGTAGTAACGACCACCTTATCAAGTAGGTCTTATTAGGTGTTAAGGAAGAGGAGGTTAGCCTACTTCATTAAATAAGATTTATCTTAAACTGGTTTTATTGAATAGTTTGGGTTGTAAATTGTGTACATGTATCAGTTTTCATAATAGTTGATAAGGTCATTGGTAAATATATTGATGAACTCTTTGTTAGTCTTTAGGTTAGCTCAAATCTTACTTGACAGGTCTAGTTAACCTCAACCAAGACAGTAACACAATCTGACTTGTAAATAAAAATCATAAGTTATAGCTTATTTTTATTCAAAATGGTATTTATATTAAAAAGCTGTTGAATTTATGTTTGGTCAAATCCGTAATCTCTAGTTATAGGATTACTTCGTAAAAATTTGTAAGTTTGTAGCTTAAACATGAAATGTTTAACTGACCCATTTTTCCTTCACATGGTGTTATAAACAAGAAACAACCATTACAAATCAGTAGTATAGATGTTGGTGTGTGTTTTTCCAATCATGACAATTCTCTGAATATCATTGTCTGAAGGACGATATTTGATTGCTGTAAATGTATGTTTCCAACGGGTCGGGCCGTCTATTTTTGTTTATCTTTGGAATGTCAAGGTCTCGAGCTTCCTCCCTTCGGATACCTTCATATGGACATGTACACTGACCACTTGACTAAACTTCACTTCTTTCCTGCGCGTCAGTATTTGTTTGGAGTCTCTTTACGGCGTATACCTGTGGATTCCATTGTGCATGACTTGTGACAGTGTGATTTTGTTGTTTTATTGTACTGGATTGGCACTTAAATACCACTATATCAAGTCATTTAATGACTTTTACATGCTGATATATATATCAGAGAGGAGGAAATACTTCACAATTTATTATATAGTGTTGACAAAGAAGTGAACTGTAAAGAAGCAAACCTATGAAATCCAGGAGCGATAGGACGAGAACGTTTTCTTGACGAACCTTCTGCGTCGCCCGTTGACGGGAGTCTGGACTCAGACTCTTCTGTTGAAAAATAATTGAATGAGTAAGAAAACGTGCAAAACCTGTTACATGCAGGGAGCATCCAATTTTCATTGGCGTGAACTGTGCAGAAGACCAACCTCACACTAGTGAAGACGACGATGACTAAAAGACTTTGATAACTTGAGATTTTGCTGCTATTGTACACATTTTTCTAATTTACATATTAATATTACTAATTATAGCATTTATTTATTTGCATTTACCCAAAGATGTGTATTAATAATGATGTTGACTATTAAAAAAAAACTTATATGTTACTGTATTAGATTTAGAAAATAGCAGGCTCAATTTATGGATACATTTTTCCAAAACCTATTTAGGCCTAATATATTTACAACTAGAGATAATGCACTACCTACAATGCTATATATTTGAATATGCAACATTTCTTTAATGAAAACATATGTTTATAACACTTTTGTAAGTTTTTTTCTAGCCCGGTGAAATCCAGTGTGCGCGACCCCTGACATAACTTTTTTGACTCAACCTCTCAAGGGTTAAATACCCCCGTCGCAGCAGATCTGCTTACTCAGCGAATTTCCAAAACATAAATATTTAATAATAATAATAATATATGAGAAGTTTTATCAATATCTGTTAATAAATATAAGAATTATTTGCATATTCTCCATAAGATTAATAAAGGAGTTTGCCTATTCTCTATATGATTAACATGGGAAATAGTATGCAAGCTGCCATGACAAAACACATATACTATGATTTTTTAGCATAAATGGATAGATCTCAACCACATGAAGCTAAATATCAAGTTTCATCCAAAAATATTAGATATTAAGTGAAACATTATTTTTTCCTTATCCTCCATAAGATTAACCCATAAGCCCCAAAATACAACGTACTGTGTTTAGATTTTTTAATATCTCGGTGACCGTTGGGGATAGAGAAAAACTTTAAGGAACTAAATTGTGTAGTTTTTTAAGCTCATTCTAATGGTAAAAATAAAATTTAAGAAAATTTTAAATTACATATGAAAAATACGAAAAACCCAATTTTTGAGTACAGAATCCTCTCAAACTACCCGTTCCGATTGACCGATATGTCTGGATTACAAACTTGTCTGAAGGAATGTGGGAATAGACATCTCTACCAAATTGGGTCTTGATCGGACCATTTTTACAAGAGTTATCGTGTTCATAGACAGACATACACACACACACACACATACATATATATATATATATATATATATACATATATTTTAACAACTATTGTGCCTCTGGGCGTCTAAAAAAAAAAAATAACATGGTCCTGGGCTTAAGTCTCGCCATGAGACCTACGGTAAAAAGATGCCACCTAATGAATGATTTTTTATTTAATCTTAAAACCTTAGGATACATACCTTCACCACATACATTATTAAGATGAATTTATCTTATAGTTTCACTTAAGATACGTTTATATTAAGATAGCATTCAACCACATTCTATTTTGCAGGTGGATAAATTTCAGGTCATTTAAAACTTAGTACCCTATTTCGTATCAAGTGAATTTTTCTTGAATTGAGATATGACGTCAGTTGTAACGTTGTGATCTTTTCTTATCAGGTTCAAGTTCAAGTAGAAGTTTATTTTTCTCTCCTGCTTTGATGTGACTGTTTTAACTCACTCCACTGTAGTACAGTGACAGCTGGAAACTGCTGTCTATTTGTACCTGATGAGACTAAAATTACGACTAAACAACGTCGAAACAGCTTCCACTGGCAGACAATTTAGTCCCACGGCCCACGCTTAGCAGCGGGGTGGTGCCCACACTACCGTAGGGTTACGCATCAGGGGGTGCACTCCTTTTGGTAAAGCATAGGAATGGTATAATGTTTTTCAACTACTACCAAAGCTGCTGTGTGGAGACTGAGGAAATGCTAATTAGTCCAATTTTCCAGGATGGTGTAGAAAAGCGCTTTCAAGTACGGTATCCCATAACTGATAGAGAAGAATGTTGGCTCAGATGAGCTGTATCATCTTAGCATTCTCAATTGAGCGTTTAAGTCAATGGTTGGACCTGATGGTCTGGTTCTGACGTTGTTTCGTCTCATCACCAGAGACAGCAGTTCCCTGTGACAGTACAGTGGTGAGTTAAAACAGTCCATCGAAGGAGAGAAGAGAAAAACTCTACTTGAATTTTCGTATAAAAAAAATAATATATAAATTATTAATGTATTATTTAAAATTTTTAGTAAAAATAAAATAAATGGTGGACTATTTGTAAAAACAGAAAACAACGAGTATAATTGTAATTTAGCAAAAGGTATTTACTGAATTTTTTTTCAGGTAAAATTTAAGTTCTGTAGATAATAATCCACCTGAGAAAAATACAGTGGAATTTTGAAAAAAATTGAATCAATCAAAATTTGTGTAATTTTTTCAATTAAAATAGACATTGTTGGAACAAGTGGTGGAATTCAAGAAGATTTTTCAAAATTATTCATTTGATAAGTAAAGCATTGGTAAAGATTGATTTGTATCCACAATTAAAGTTTTGTCCGAATTTATTTAGGAAGCCATTGTTGTGGAGAGGTTTTGGAAAGAATATCTGGAATTGAACAATTTATTCAAAGTATTTTTGTTGATCGGAGAAATCAAAATATAGAAGGGTTTGTATAGCTTAAAATTTATTCTTTTTTGGTTGCTATTGTTTTGTGCAGCAGAACCCCTCATATTCAGCCACCTCGGGCCAGGGCCCTTGGCCGGTTAACGATTTAGCCGAATAACAAACATATTTTAAAGCTATAATTTATACCTAATAACATTATGCAATTGAAAAGTTCAGTCATACTGAGGGCTTAAATCTCTCCTGTGATTATTATTGGAAAAAGTATACATGTTTATAAAATCAATACAAAACATCATCAACTATCTCATAGGAAGCTTTTTCAAGTATTATCACTCGGATAAAACCTTTTCACTCTCTATCTCTACAGAAGTTAATCAAGGTATTTAGATTTTGATGCCAGTCATTAACCGTGTTTTTCCACATTAAGTCCATCACATGTATTTAAGCCGTATTCACCCATACCAATAAGTTCAACTGCGTTAAGCTTTTAATTGATTATCACCATGTTAGGTTTTCGTTTTGATGCATTAGTTTTTATGTACACTACTGTTTTTTGTTCAGTAAGTAAAACGACAATGTAGTACTAAAGACAAGACTCTTAGCGAAAAAATTGAGGGTGGCAATGAACTGTCATGTCATGACATTGGGCTGACGTGAACAAGCAAAGAAACCCAAAAAATATTCTAGTGTTTATGAGGAAAGAACCTTTACGAACGGTTTAATAAAGAAGAGGAAAAAATCTTTGCCGTAGTTGTACGCAAAAAATACTGACGTTCGTTCCAGCAGAGCTAAAAAATAATGTGTGGTTCTCGATCACCAACAGTATTAGGCGATCACTGATCACATAACTAAAGTTAGGCAATTACGAAAAACCTAGTAGGAAAAGGTTGGCGGTTTCAGTTTTTCGTGAAACGGCCTTTACAACTAGAACGGTAGCTCAACTGAGTAGTAACCTCCATAAACCGTGAGAGTGGTTGAGTACCGGAAGCTATTGCATTCGTAAGCCGTGGGAAAAACATTTTTATATCTCTTCCAGGAAGTGGCTGGATATTCAAAGGATATTCAATTTAAAACCGAGGCTGATTATGAGGGGTTCTACTGTATTGTATTTCATCAAAATCATCACTCTATCTTTCACTCATATTTAGGTTTAAACATGGACCCAATATTTCAGGGTACTTACCTTTCCCTAATATTTCAGGGTGTTTACCTATACCTTTAAAGGTAAAAGTGAATATAATTAGTGAATCTATAATTTTTTAAGCTGAATAATAACATTCAGGAATATGTTTGTAATTTATATATTTTATTACTGACGTAGGCTAGATGTTTGTATAGATGCTAACTGTTAGATCACTATTGAAAACTAAAAATATTGAAAAGTATTACAGATGTGAGGAATCATGTGAGGAACAATATTGGTAATCTGTCTGGGCTCGTAACCCATTGTGGATAGAAACCGTGCTTGGTATCATTCTTAGAAGACTATTAGTAGCTTGGAGGTGAAGTAATTGAAGGTGAAGTAAAAAAGAGTAGTTTGGGGGAAAATAATTGGACTGAAATAGCTGGATTGGATTCGATTACCCATGGTCAGATTATCTACCAGCACAGGCCAAACTATTCCAACTTTGATGATGTGTACCAACCTTGAATATTCAACTATTATAACAGCTACCAATATATATAAATATAAAAAAAGAATTTTATTTCATTTCTGGAGCAGAACCAACTGTATAACCTCCCAGTGAACTATTTAAAGTAGTAGTGAAGTTATATGCCATCACACTGTATATGTATTTTCTTTGCTTGAGACTGAAATTTAAAAAGTTTTGTGATTATAATTGTAGGACAAATTATGCACCTGTCGTACTTGTGCCAAACTACAAGCCTCCCTCCAATCAACCGAGCATTGACGGAGACTCAACAATTCAAGTAATTGCACTGAACTCTGAAACAGACTATCCTAATGGTTCGTGGCTTGGAAATGAGAAAAATCCTGAAGCTCGAGTTAGAGTTCCAATCCCTCCCTCGTAAGTATTAATAAGAACTTAATTATTTTCAGAAACTCATTAGTATGTATGTGTTGTGTTGAAAACCACATTTTAAATATTGTGGTTTTTGTAAAAATATATAAATATATGGTATTTTAAAGATATCATCAAAAAAATAGATACAATAGATTGCATAACTTAACAGTTCATTAAAAATTATAGTTTAATACTTTCTAATCTGATAAAAATATATTTAGTTAACACTGCTAAGTAAAGAAATAATTAATCTCCAAGAACAAAAATTCCTTACTTTTACTTTCTTCAACCTATACATTAGTACTCTTAGGAGAAAGTTTTGTTTTTTCAAACGTTTTTAGTTGGAGTTTTCAGTGTATATATCTGTTTCAAGGTCCACTGAACCCCGAGGTTACCTGAACTCCAAAAAAGTGGGTTTTGAAGTGATGTCTGTATGAGTATAGAGCTATAGCCTACACTGTTTGTCCAATTTATATAGAAATTTAGTATGAACATATACATCCACAGTATCTCCAGGCATTTTTGGATTATTTTAATTTTTTTATTTTAAGGGCAATTAACTCCAAAAACCCCTTAAAACGAGAAAAAACTAAATTTCTCAGAAAAAGCTCCAATGATTTCAATTACAATGTCATGGCTTATAGTGCCATAAATAATTATATGACACTAACTACATGTAAGTAAAATGATAGCACAAAAGGTATGACCCAAAAATAATTTTTTTACATTGTCTACCAAAACGATAAATTTGTAATTTAATTTCAATGGTTACCTCTATTAAATTCAGCTGAATAAGTAATATGACTTAGTAATATAGTTTTTCATAGGGAAATGATATATAAACGAACTATGAAGAGGGAACAGTGTGGCACCCTTCTCTCAGAGGTCTTGGTGAAAGTTACGCACTAAAACCCTATAGGGGGTCTTAAACAAACTTAATAACTATTTTTGAAATGCTGAAGTTTTAATGTAAATTTAATAATGATTAAATGATGGGATGGTTTAGTTTTGCATTACTTAGTTTACTTATAAAGGGAGAAAGTATTTTTGTCATTTCACTGATACCGTTTATTTACATTTGATGTGGTTGTTAAAGGCTGACGAAAAAGAAACATGTAGACCTTGCACATAGTTCTTTAGAGCACCATATAAAGAGTTTTAAAACAAAGGAGAAATTTAAACAGCAACAAACCAAAAATAGAAATGGGGTATCTAGCAAAAAAACCGCGGCCCTCAAACTATTGACCGAAATTTTTTTATGCTATACGTTGCCTTCATCTCAGCTCGATTTTCTTGAAGTTATATACGAGGTTTTAGAATTAACTGACGATACATCCGAGGTTTTACCTATGTAAATACCTATAGTTTGGCGGGACCTAAAAATAAATTACGTTATATCCGAGTTGACGTAATGGCCGAGGCCGCAATAACCAAGTTGCACTGTAGCTGAAAATTTAAAAAAATTTATTTAATCACAAAAATTTATTTTTCAAGGTTTAACACAAAAAATACAATATAAGATTGAAAATAAACATAAGTTTTTCACTTAAAGTTTGTTATCTTTAACTGTCGAAGTGAAGAAAATCCTCACACGGACGCAATTTGGGATTTACATCCGCCCGCCAAGGTCACTACCCTTTCAAACACTAATTTACCTGGCCTGTATAACCCCAATCGCTACGTCTCCCTCGCTTATCGGGAATACAGTGATGAAATAAGTGTGTCATATTATTTCCCAGGAAATGAGAACACCCCTAAATCCGAACAGGCTTCAGCCCCGGTTAGTTCGGATTTGAGGGATTCCACTGTAGCAGTACAAGTTTACCCAACCCTATTCTTTGGTTGGGAGGATTCAGAGTATATGGTTAAAAAATTTTGTCATAAAACCAGAATAACTCCTGTTTGGCTGCATAATATAATAAATTGATATTATAAAGTGTATTCTATTTCCATTCATACCCTTTATATTCAACTTTATGTTTGTATTTCCTCAGGGAACTGCTTCATATAAACACACTATGCACTACTCCAGAAAAAATGGCTATCGTACTCTTGGATCACCTTTTTTCACAAGAAGTACAAGCCACATCAAATTTGTCTGGGAAGGGCAAGCACTTTAAGAAACAATTGGATCCTTTAAAGGTAAATCCATACAGTGTTTTAGATTTGTTTGTTTAAGGGGATGGCTTTTTATCCGCTATGTTTGTTAGGAAACAAAAATGTATCACTGTTAAAAGAATAAATATAATATAAAAAAACTAACTTCCATTGTACAGTATGTCTATTTGTTCGATGTTCAGTCACCTCTAACCATGTTGTTTATCTTAACAAACTCGATGTATTTGGTACAATGAGGCAATCAAGTTTCACTGTACATGTTGTGACTTGAAAATTTTTATAACAAAACGTTTATTCCTTCCATTTAGCATTACATCAATGAAATATTTACCTGGGTCAGGGGCCATTTCAAAAAGATCAACAACCTGACTACTTTGAAAAATAGTTTCCAATTTGCATACACCATATTCATGATCATGGTTTTCTTGATTTTCAGAGTCAATAGCATGTACCTTCGATCTAGAAAATTTACTATGCTGAGAAGATCGTATTAATGTAGCATGTATTTATGTAGCATGTATGTATGTAGCAGATCGTATTAATGTAGCGTATTAATGTAGATGTATTAATGTAACATGTCCCCTTTTCTTACATAAGTCGCAGAAAACATCATTTCTGTCGATCCGGCAGTCTTTTATATGATGGTTCGTCCTTCCACATCTTATACAGTTATTGTCAATTCCAAGTGCTGAGTAGTTTAACTGACGAGTTTTGAATTTCCTGGAGTTGGAGAGGGATCGATGTCTAGACTTAAAGCTGGATCATGTCTTGACCCTCATGTTTGACTTACTTCTAAATTGAGACTTGTGATAGTTAGATTGAATTTTATTCACGTCATCAGTAGTATTACTACTAATGTTATGATGCTGTGTAAGAACCCTACTCTCAATTTTCAAAGCCTCTAAAGCAATAGCTTTTGTTAGAATATCATCAAACTTAGTTAAACCTGATTGTAGAACTTGCTCTCTGAGCCAATCATCCCGAAGCCCTCCTATAAATTGTGCTCTGAGGAATACATCAGAAATCGACACCGAATTTTCACATTCACATTTCACATTGAATTCACAATCAGAAATATCACATTGTAAAGTTGCAACAAAGTCAGAAATGGACTGTCCGTCCTTTTGAAAAACATTTAAGAAGTAATGCTGTGAAACAACAACGTTCTTTCTGGGAATCAACATTTGTTTGAACGAGTCTATTAACACATCATAAGCAAGAGATCTTACAGGTTTTTCAGGACCTAGAAAAGCTGCCAGATTATTGTAGTGGGTCGAACCTATTGATGCACACAGCAACTGAGCAATTTTATTTTCATCCTTGCCTTCTTTCATTGTGTAGTAGTTCTCAAAACGCTCTAAATATGAGGAAAACTTTTCAATTTTAGGATTGAAATTCTCAAATGGTACAATATTTGTACAGTTGTTTGAAGAATCATGTTTCTTTTCTGGACTTAACTGAGTAAAAAGCTGGGTAATAAGAGCCATTTGTTGCTCCTGGAATGCTGTCATGAACTGTCTAAATTGGTCTGGATCCATAGTAGGTTAGTATAATTGAAAATTGAAAATCAAAAGAAAAATTAAACGTTACACTTAATTGAAAACATTCAGTTACTTTAAAATTCTTTAGTAAATAACCTTGACTCTCAAATGCTTAACCAGACTATTATAATTTTTTGTAACTTAACCCTAGAAGTGGCAAGCTTTTTACTCTTAACTGTAACATAAAAATAATTACTAATATCTTCTTGAAATATCAAAGTTTAAACAAAAAAAGCTTAAAACATGCCCCCCCTTATAACCACTAACCACAAAAGCAAAACAGGTGTCCACTGCAATCCCAATTAAGCCTACAAATGCCGTCAACTTCCACCCAAGCCGGTCACCGTTTATTTAAGGTGGGCCCTCCACTCCGCTATACCACACATTTGCAAGCCAAATTGGGATTGCTCATGGTCGGGATTCGAACCCTAGCACTTCCGAATGGCTAGAACGTTACGCTCGTCAGCATAGCGCGTTAGCCGCCTCGGCCATCAGTGCCTAGGAGAAGAAAGCGCTTACTTGGTTATAGACCTGCCCGGTGGCAGGCTCGTGTACTACGAGAGCAGTTTCGGTTGTTGGCCCCCAGAGGGAAACACGGTCGCGTAGGCGATAGTGTCTAACAAGTCCACTAAACTGACGACAGATGCCTCCACCTGCCAATTCTTATTGAATATGTAAATGCGTCGTAAATTACGACTGCCGTATAGTAACCTGTGTTGGTTCCTGCTACATCAGTCATATAGTAACGTGTGTTTGTTCCTTCTACTTCGGCCATATAGTAACGTGTGTTTGTTCCTGCTTTGTTTTTTCATGAATTCTTTAGAAAAATGTTTGTAAGAAAACACAAAAAAGTTAATTGAAAATTGAGTTGTTTACCTTTTAAAAACTTGACAAAATAAGTTGAAATATTAATGATACTATTTACCAATCGTCGCCAATTTAACTGTTGTGACTTGAAAATATAATGCACGCATGATAACTGGAATATACAACTTTATTATACAGTAAAAACATAAATTAGGTACATTTTTGAAAACTGGAAAATAACTGAATTGAAGGTAAACATAAAAATATTAACATCATCTGTTTTTGTATCTCAGCTGATTATTATATTTTAAGTTCATACAGATATAACAGTACATATATTACACAACTACTTTTCATATCTTGAAAATCTTCGTAAATTGAAAAAGTAAAAAAATTAACTACTATACTGATGCAAAAGTAGTATTTATACTAGGTACTATTTAAATTAATGGTTGGTAAAATCAGCCTTTTCCACCAGTGGATCAGTGAAAGTTTCCGATGAATCTGGTTTTAACCTACTGAAGCAGAATTTAATTTTTGGCAAATTCTCTTACTGGAATTCACTGGATACAGACAAATGGCAGATAGGTATAAAACAAAATAAGAACAAGAACCATTTTGGTTTTTTGGTAGTAGTTACAAGAGCAGAGCCATCTCAGTTTTTCTGTCGTATGAAACGTAAAAATAACAAAAAATGTCATAATGCCAAGCATTGTATAGGTAAAAATAATGCTTAAGATTAGAACTCTGAAAATTAGAACTGCAATTCTTTAATTTTTAGATAACAAATTTGTTGTATAATAATTTATGTATTTTAGTTGAAAAGTAATATAGTAATTAATATATCCATATGCCAACCCTAAGTATTTCTATTTATTTGTTTTATTTCCAGATTTATGGAATTAAGGCACATCTAATGCATAAGTTCAACATAACAGAAAGAGATTGGTATAGGATCAAACAAAATTTGGACTCCAAATGTCGAACTGCATGGAGAAAGAAATCTATGGGCTTGCCTCTATCTAGGAACAAGGTAAAGGTAATAAGTTGTTTAATCCTAGAACAGCCATAGACAGTGAGCGCATCATAGGGCCAGGCAGTTTTTGCCTCTAGTGCAGCATTTTATGTTAACTGTTGTAAAATCCTTTTTTTTATTAATACATATAGCTATAGGGTATTATGCTATAGCTTTATTCAAAGCTATAGTTTAGTATAATATATCATTAGATTTGGCATATTCTGCAGAATGTAAATATATAAGTTAACCCTAGAACTGGCAAAGTCGTAATTCACGACACATATACAAATTCAATAAGAAGTAGCAGGTGGAGGCATCTGTCGTCAATTTAGTGAACTTGTTAGACACCAGCACCTTTGTGACAGTGTTGCCCTCTGGGGGCAAGCAACCGAACCTGTTCACGCAGTTCACTAAACTGCCAGTAGGGCATGTCTTATAGCCAAGTAAGCGCTCTCTACTCCTAAGCACGGCGGCTCAATTGACTAAATCGCTTCAGTGTAACGTTTTAGCCATTCGGAAGTGCTAGGGTTCGAATCCCGACCATGAGCAATCCCAATTTGGCTTGCAAATGTGTGGTATAGCGGAGAGGGGGCCCCACCTTAAATAAACTGTGGCCGACTTGGGTGGAAGTTGACAGCATTTGTAGGCTTAATTGGGATTGCCATGGACACCTGTTTTGCACCAGAAGTGCATGGGAGTAGAAAGCGCTTACTTGGTTATAAGACATGTCTGGTGGCAGTCTAGTGCACTTCATGAGCAGGTTCGGTTGCTTGCTCCCAGAGGGCAACACGGTTACGAAAGCGCTAGTGTCTAAGAAGTTCACTAAATTGACGACAAATGTCTCCACCTGCCACTTCTTATTGCATTTTTAATTTACCACTTCTAGGGTTAAACAAAATGAGATTTTTAAACAGTTTTTAAGGATACTTTAAAAAAAGACGGACCATCTTGTCAGATCTCAGGGTCATGTCATTAAACAGACAAATTTAAGTCCAAAACAACCTTTTTTTATTGCTTTTTGAAACATTCCATAAATGTAATTTTATAAACATTAAATGGTGTGATAGTTAGGTATGCACTACTCCTATTCAGTTTAATTTTACAGGGAGAGTCAGTTCATTGTTAGCTACTGTTCTGCCTCAGTAACTAACAATGAACATATATCTTTTTATCTCATATATCTTTTAAAATGTCATTCCAAATGTTGTAGGCATTTTTAAGTAAAAAAATCAATTTTTAGTAATTTCTGGAAAAACTATAATCTATGGAACGTAGTTTGACTATCAATATTAAAATGAGCTAAAAAATAGTGTTTTCAATCGTCGTGATTTATAATGGCGGCTCCATTCAATTTATTAATAAATTAGACCATGCATCTTTCAGCCAAAGAGAAATTTGCCTCATAGCAAAAATTTGTTAAGCATATACAGTTTATACTAATGCAGCTATTTATATATTATTCAGGCAAATCGAGAAGAGTCTGCAGACAAAATGATGAGGTCCAACTCTATAATCTTGAAGGAGTTGTCTTTTATTAGTGACGATAACTCGCAGGAATTATCATCTATGGTAAGATTATTTTTTTAGTTACTACCATAGTAAAATTTGTTTGATATCTATTGTATTCACTTTAAAAATGAAGCCAAAGATATGCTAATGTCTTAAGAGTTCATGCAAATATGAAAAAATGAAAGATTTTTATATTTTTTTACACTGCTGGGTTATGTGTTTTCATTTCAAACTTAAATAAATAAATAAAAATGCCTTTATTTGAAGTGTCTCTCAATTACAAAATTGGTTTTCAGAGCTACTCTGAACTTAATTTTTCCAGTTTTACAAAATCATTATAATCTGAATAAACACAATTTTCCTTCTGCATTAATATTTTTACTCATTTTTGTGCTTCCTATTCAAATAATTCATTTCCTATAACTTAGGTTAAAACTAATTGTTGGACAAAGTGAGAACAGCTATGTAAGCACAATGTTTGAGAATGTTAATATAGCTTCAGGGTGTCAGTGCTCACCCCTTTCGTGCTACCTTAACTGTCGATTATCTTGACTGAACAGATATCTTCTTATTAACGTCATGTGTTATTGTATCTTGCATGTTATCCACGCAAGTTCTGGTACCATATTGTTTGTAAATTGCTCATCCACTTCAGTTGTATTTTAAAGATTACATATTAATCAATGAGATTTACATAGTAATTTCTACATTCACTAAAAGTTGAACATCACATACAACAGTCAGCTGGTTGGAGATAATGCAATTAACATTTTCATAAGCAATGGAAATTTAGTTTGTAGTTAAAATAAATTTATTCATTTTAGCGAATTTCCCATAGGGAAGAAGCTATTACCGTAGGTCTCATGGCGAGACTTAAGCCCGGGACCATGTTATTTTTTCTTCTTTAGGTGCCCAGAGTCCAAAAACAATAGTCGTTAAAATATATATTGTGTGTGTGTCTGTGAACACGATAACTCTCGTAAAAATGGTCCGATCGAGACCAAATTTGGTAGGGACGTGTATTCCTACAAATGCTCGGACGAGTTCGTAAACCAGACATATCGGTCAATGGGAACGGGTATTTTGGTGAGGGGTTTTGTACCCCAAAATGGGGTTTTTTGCGTTTTTCACATGTAGTTTTTAAAAATTTATAATTTTATATTTCACCATTGGAATCAGCTTAAAAAACTACACAGTTAAGTTCCTTAAAGTTTTTCTCTATCTCCAACGGTTACCGAGATATTAAAAAATCTAAACTCAGTATGTTGTATTGTGGGGCTCCAATGTTAATCTTATGGAGGATAGGGAAAAATTCATATTTCCCATATTAATCAATATTTTTGGATAAAACTTGATATTTAGCTTCATGTGGTTGAGGTCTATCCATTTATGCTTAAAAATCATAGTTTATGTGTTTATCATGGCAGCAAACCTGTATACTCTTTTCCCATATTAATCATATAGTGAATAGGCAAACTCCTTTATTTATGGACAGATGTTGATGAAAGTTAATATAAATGGTCAAAAAATTAATTGTTTAAGCTAGAAACACCTACTTTCAGCGTTCCTCACAGCAGCAAACCTGCATACTCTTTCCCATGTTAATCTATGGAGAGTAGGCTAATAATACTCATATTTATTGACAGATAATGATCAAACTAGTCATATATTATTATTATTATTATGTTATTGATTTGGAAATTCGCTGAGTACGCAGGTCTGCTGCGACGGGGGTATTTTAATTCACCTCCACCAATCCAGTATTTTTAATAATTCCAATACAGTACCCGATTCGCAAGATCCTGCTTTATAAAACTGTTTTTCAGATCGTAGAAGACTCAGACTGTCTGACTCTTTCTGGCGGGTGTTGTGAACAAACGTTGACCATCATCACTGATGCCGGGGACACAGTCAATGTGCCAATACTCAGCACTGAAGATGACCTCAGTGAAGAACACAACGCTTCGGACGACATACTGAGTCTACAGACGTAACCATTTTTCTCTTTCCCATGATAATTTTGCTATCACAAAGGAATGTTTTTAACTACTCTATCCATGAAAAGGTGTGGTAATTTAATTATATATACCATTCACTAATCAAGTCCAGTTACGGTTGGTTGAAGGTCCCTTCTTTGGATTGTTTGCAGTACGTACATCCTTTTTTCTCAAACTTTCCATTATGAACAATGTGAAATTATATATCGTAGGTTGAAGGAAAACTTACAGTTGTCACCATTTCGAATTTTTGGTCAGCCCAACCCATGATTTAGCTAGGCTCAACATTGAGCAGGCAAGACTGTATGAGAGTGTCCTTGTACTTTGATTGATTATTGGAGGATATCATGTTTGCAGCATGTAATTCATTGATTTTTCTCTCTCTATTGGATTCGGTGTTGCCTTGGGCTTCCTCCCTCGTTTAGAGACAACTAAGACAGAGTGTGCTTCCCCTCCAATAGCAGCAACTTCATCTCGCCTTCGAGTAATTTCACTTACAGTGCAATTTGGTTATTGCGGCCTTGGCCGTAAAGTCAACTCGGATATAACGTAATTTATTTTTAGGTCCCGCCAAACCATAGGTATTTACATAGGTAAAACCTCGGATGTATCGTCAGTAAATTCTTAAACCTCGTATATAACGTCAAGAAAATCAGGCCAAGAAGAAGGCAACGTATATCAAAAGAGAGAAAGTTCGGTCAGTGGTGCAACGTAAGGGCCGCGGCTATTGTTTAGCTAGATACCCCATTCTATTTTTAGAAACGGCATTTATTGCTGTCTTACCGCTAACCACCCCATAATATATACATAAAATGAAACTTATGTTCTTGAAACAAAAACTTACTTACTCCTTGAACAAATTGTTTAGCTTGAAACTTTGAAATAAAACTTCACATATTCCGTTTGAAAACTGAAACATTTTATATACCTTATATAATATGTCCAGTCTTATTGTATCACAGCTCACTGCCATGATTCATAATTGCAATAAAAACATATGGTATGGTATGATCACTATGCCATCAGCATGGTTATACACGATATATTGCATACAAAGATAGCAACGATTTACTCTTAGGGTACTCAGTATTATTATGAGAACTGGTATTCATCCTATTTAACATCCTACAACATCCAAACATCCTATTTTAACCAAGTCACCTTTAACATAGCTAAGATCAGACTAGTTTCATTCAAGGGTTTATCGAGATAACATAGTGAATTTGTGTGAATAGTGAGATTGTTTTATTTACAAGTCTAAAAATAGCCAACCCCATTAGATATTATAGATGTGTATTATATGTCTTGTTACAGTAGTTTGATTATTAGATACAGTAGAACCTAATCTGTTGCCAATGGGATCAAGAAAATAGATAGAATAGCTAATCTCTCTATACAGAATTTTGTCAATAATAATCTTGAGAAAACCCTGTTCCTATTGACAAATATACAAAACTATTTTTGCCTATTAAAGCCAACAGCATTTTTATTGGAGAAACTCCAGCTCGTTTTAAGAGAAGCATTACAGTAGATACTATTGTAATATGATATATTAGAGAGCAGGCTTGTTCCATCACTGTGCATAGAATTGCCTTTCAGGTCACAGTCGAATATGTTACTTTTAATGGTTACAGTATGTTTTTTAATTACTAAGGAATTCTTGTAACTTACAGAGTGAGAACAAGGTGTTGTCAGTAAAATTAAAAATAGGCTGTGTTCAAGTAGAGAATTAAATATTGCTCCAATGATTGACTAGAAATGTTTAACTCTGACTCATTAACTGTTCAGTTTACACAAGGCTACAAGTTTAAAAATAGAAAACCTTTTGTTATTTCTGTTACCAACGTCACAACACAGTGTAAAGAAAATCTATTGACTATAATTTAAGTCAGCAGTAGTCAGTCTGTGGTTCTATCAGTGGTGTTCTGTATTAAATACTGTGAACAATACAAATTAAAAAATAATACCAGAGTATTTATTGCATTTCAACCTTTTTCTTCCAAAACCTTTAGAAATATTAGCCTGGTACCAGTGGCGAGGAGTGAAATTTCCACGAGGTCATCGCACAATATTATAACCAATCAAACATAGCATTACAGATTACAGTACTATAACAATTGTATAGACAGTACCTAAATTATCTATGTTAATAAAATTTATTACATTTAAAACATTAAAATAACTTGCAATTGATACAAATATATATATGCATGAAAATATTTCCTAACCTCTTAGCCTCTTATGACAACGATGAAGAGAGCATCACCTCATCTGCCTATCACCGTTCATTGCAGCATGCTCAGCGCCGGCGTCTCGCATATCTGTATTCAAAACGGTACCAAACAACAGTGAAATTTTTTAAACCATGGTTAAAAACTAATTTTGCAAATGTACAGTATTTAGTCTACTAGTTTATTAAAATAAAAGCAAAATCATAAACTAATGCTAACATATTATGCCTAAACATAATTGTTTACATTCATTTATTCCTTCATCTACCCGGTTTTCTTTAGGTCGAGGACGCCATAAAGATAACCTTCTGTCTTTCATGTTTACTACATGATTTAAACCACCAATTTAAATTACAAAACCCTTTAGAAATACATACTTCACATCTGGCCGATGGCCGAAAAAAATGGCCAACAAAATAATTTTGTTTAAGTTTCACCACCACAGAGCCAATCAGATTGTCTATAGCTAGATGTGTCGGGTATAAGATCAATTTCTATCGGTTACGTCTACTGATACTTTGTAGTGAAGCACACGGCCTTCTGTTTCTCACAATTTAGTTTGTCCTCAAACTTAAATGTACCTAAGGGCTTCGATTTCAGCTTCAATATGGTGTCATCATTTTCCGCCATTCTTCATCGCTTGTGCAATATTAACAAAATGACGAAAGAGTTCCACTAGTTTAATTTACAATGTACACTTCCTCAGGGAAAAACATAATTAATAACATTGCAGACTACTGACTGGGTCTATGAAAGACTTATCTAGCAGCCACAGTTCCTTTAGTTCCTGGACCTTAATTTTTTCTGATATATGATAATATTATTGGAAGGGATAGATAGCTTTTCATTTTAATTAGCCAGTTTCCTAAAAAAATAAGGTGCAGGGAATAAAATAATGTCATACCTTTCAATAAATAATATTTATCAAAAAAGTACACAGATTGTAATACCTTTTGCCATAGTAATTATAAAAAGCACCTTCAGTTTGTGAATAAATATGAAAAAATGTGACAACAAAAATAATACTACACTATAAACTTAATCTGAGTACTTGGGTACTATAATAGCATTGATGTGAGAAACGCCTAATATATTAAGTATGGTAATGTAAAGCAAGGTTAGTAGTTTTAGTTTTGACTTATATAATCTATATTTACATGCAAGCCATTAATATCAATAACAGTTAACAAAATGTTACTTTTAACCATTTTAAGCCAACAGCCACATTTTTATTACATTTATATATATACTAGCTGACCCGGCGAACTTTGTAACGCCTAACAGAAAATACATGTTACCTTAAAAAATTGGCCATTTTCTGAAGTCAAATAGCATTGCGGCTTCGTTGTGAAAACTTTAAATATTCAACAGCTGATTATTATAATAAACCAAATATGTATAAACATTGTGATTATTTTATTTGGCAAACATATAAACACGCTACTTTTAATCATACAGAAAATAAAAAATATATAAATACAGTACATAATTCCCAAAAACCGTAATCTATTAACGTGGCGAATAAAGCTGTTCATTTTGTATAGCACATAATTACTTCATAGATTTATATTAATGAATGATTCATATGGCGTTGGATAGTAAAGCATATTTCTAACGGACAGTAAACCAACAGCTGTTTTATGAAATCGAATGTTTTGATTTCAGAAAATTTGTAAACAAACTTATTCCCCATAAGGTTAACATTAGAAATTTAAAACGCTATAAAATGGAAACTAATTGAATTTATGGAAACTGAATATGCCTAAAGCATGACTGGAGCAGAGACGAATCCGAAAAATCAAAGATCATTAAAATCGGTCCAGCCGTTCTCGAGTTATAATGCGTGTAACTAACACGACTTTGTTTTATATATTTAGATATGTATATATATATATATATATATGTAATAGGTCTACTGCAAATAATTTAAAGGGTTTTACTACATTAGTGAATATATTTTGTGGATTCTTTTAAATGTGTAAAATAATAAGATATTCTACAAGAGAGTAAAAGAAACTGTAAGAAATTTAAGAAGTAAGAAATTTTAATAATTGACTACAACTGAACATCTACTGAAGGCAATTTCTTGAAAGTTGACATGTTAGTTATAAACATTATTTCCTTTTAGAAAATGCATGTGAGTTAGATCTAAAACAAATTTTAATATTTTTTATTTGTTATAAAAATAACAATTAAAAAATTTGTTTGTGTATTTTACTTACATTATATGAAAATTCAAATTAAAAAAGATCAACACCATGAATTTTTTTAAAGCTAGTACTGTTACAAAATTTAACAAAACAAACTATAAGAGAATTTGAATATTCTGATGATAATAAATATGGTACTTATAGCTTATTTTCCAAAGCTATGCGACACGGAACAAAAATAGTGTAGCGTTTTAGGTGTATAACTCAGTAATAGGGCTGGCCGTAGTGACCGCTATGCCATAAAATTGATGGTCTTAAAAGGGTTAACAGTTAGTTATTTTTGCCTGAAAAAAGTATTTAAAAGTTTTATCTCTCATAATTTTCTCCCTTACTTTCACCTTGTAATACCTTTGTGAAATGGCAACCTATTGGTAGCCAGGTACTAGTGAGTAATGAGTATAATATAATTGTGGTGTGATCTTGTAGTCTTGTTATTGATCAAGGCTTTGTTCCACAATAATGTGGGATCCGAACTACAATTTTACCTCTGAATTAGGAACTGGTCTAATTATGAGGATGGTCTTTAGGAATGAATGTAGTGGGTATAATAGTGTTAATCTACACCGGAGAATATTCCATCCGATGACCATCGCTCATAATTATCCACAATTTGTGACCTCTGAATAGTTAGATGACAGACAGGACTCGCCACACTACTGTCCCAATCAATCTGTTCACGCATGGCATAAATGAAAGTTAAGTTTTAAAGTAAACTTTTGCCATCATCTGGTTGCATATTTTGAAGGGACCATGAGTGAAACCCACTTAATAATTTCTTGATTACTGTTTAGATTGTTCAACACAATGGAGATGTAAGCTACAGCAGTGACTTTATTTATTTATTTCAGTAAAAAGGGTTGAGCTGAATTTCAATAATAAAATCATTCAATATCATTTATTGGAATTTTTCAACGCGTCTGTGTTTTTAGCTACACAACGGAGGTGGAGAAACTCCTCCCGTTTTCGAGTGATTAAATAATAATTAACATTAAAAATTGACAGTAAATAAACTTGTTGAAGGGTTTCCAACAATCCTCCTTTAAACCACATATGGCCAAAAGTATATGGCATGTTAAAATTAATAGTGCCACATACCAAATATAGCAAACATTAGTCCTTCCGTTTTAAACCTCAAGCCTAAGTGCTATAATGTAACAACTTTCACTAGTCTAATGGATGTAAGTTACAAATCTTTGGTAACATGGTAAAGAGTGAATAGTCACAAAATAATTTTGTGCCGAGTAATAGAACCAATGTCTCAATTATCCTAATCCTATTGGTAATCAATTTTATAATGTTCTGACTTATCTAAAATTCTAAAACTTCAGGCTTCCTCATTAAAACCATTTAATTCAGTTATGGTATTTAAACATATCAATAATTTTGTTGTATTGAAGAAGACCCTACATACTCAAAACTGAACTATCAATATTTTAAATGTTATTAAAATTTAGTACAGTTAACTTTTACAAACTTGAATCAGGTAAGTCAGAACAGGAATTTTTAGCAAAGAATTAAATATTTTTCAAAAGAGAAGTCAATTTAACACCTTATCTCCTATTTATGTGATAACATAACCATAAATTATGTTTAAGAGAAACTTATTTATTTATAAGCTTGCTTGGTTGTTCAAAGACCTTGAATTATGTTTTTAATTAATAGAACCAACAGAATTGAAGAAGAATTGATCACTAGTGCCCCTGAGTGGCATCTATTAAAATTGAAAAATTTATTTTCTAGTGAAAACAAACCCGTTTCAATCATCTAATGATTGATTTTCCAACAAATCTGCTCTAAAATGTACATCCTTAAATTTCTTAAGATAATACAATTATTACATCATGAATATGACTTAAAAATTGAGGACGTAAATTTTGCCTAAAGGCAAATTTACATCCACAAGCAATATTTGATGTTAATTCTCATGTGCACTAGGTGTGAGGTAACAATTTTCTAAAATAACTTTTTGGTCTCACTCCAGGTAATTCTAATCACATCGTAAAATCATCTGGTTGTTCTTTTTTCTTGAGACAAAGTGGAGTGTGGTGGAACCAGCAATGGCGCACGAGATAGCTGTTTCTGTAAAACTTTGCATTGCAAGCGCCACAGCGGTACTGGGCTGTCAGATTCAACCCTCTGTGATGGTATTGCAGATGATTCAGCAACTGTGCGTTGTTCTCAAAGTCTTCATGGCACAGACCGCACTTGAAGTGATTAGTCGTCAATGGGCTCACTCCATCGTTTTCCAAATGAAATTTTGTAAAGAAGGAAGCAGTTTTTTCACATGGGGTTTTCGGTGGAGTGGTAAGAGGTTTGAAAGCTGACGACAATTGTGTTGATGACTTTTTTTCTTTTTTAAATAAAGTAAACCACCTTATTTTATTCTTTTTCTCTTTAATGGGCGGATTGATCATTCCTCTGTTTTCTTTATCTTCTTCCATAGATTCTGGTATATCGAATCTCAGCTTGCGACGAGCACTGTTCTGAATTCTGATTGCTTCATAACTACCATTATTAGGTGGTGTCATAGCACATCGGTTTTCATTTTGAGGAGTTCTTGGTTCCGATGATTCCTTTGGAGGCTTTAAAATCGATTTCACTCTCCTCACCTTACTTTCACTGCCTCTCACAGAAATCTTGACCATTCTTCTATTTATTTCGGAAGAACTTAACTCTTCGATATCTTCACAAAAGAATTTCATATCTTTTGAGCTCAAAGTAACACTTGTGTTTTGGTGTTTGAGAAAGTTTTCTAGTTCACCCATATGCTTTTTCTCTACATGCATAATCAACCTTTTTACATGTTTCTGTAATAGTTTAAAAGAACAAAACCTACACTGAGCGTAGTTATTTCGACCAAGACCCATAAAAACTACAGAATCCTCATGTTTATTCAGCACATGTTTTGGAAGAAGATCTTTTACATAGAACTTCGCGTGGCAGAAAGGACAAGCATGAAATTCAAAATAGAAACTGTTACTCTTAGCTATGTTCACAATTTCCATTGGATGTGAATTTTTTATATGATCTTTGAAAATAAATTCAAAGTGACACGTGAAACAACAAAATGGACAGTATAGAATTACAGGAACATTACAAGCTTCTGAAATAAACTGATTTGCTATGAAACTTATATTCTCAGAATCATCAAATATTTTGTTCTGTGGTGACATTGGAGATGAGGTGAAGACATGACTGCGAAACTCGTCAAATCGACTTTCATCCATGAAAGGTATCACAGATGCTTTCTTGGTATCTGCAAGGAAGGCTTTGTAGTCCAAATTCTCTTGAACTGTCTCTGTACTGCTGTTAGCAAATACATCTGCTGAGTCATTTAACTCCGCCATTTTTCAATTCTCTGAAACACATGTAAATTCTCGAGGTTAAACAAATATATATTTTAGTAATTTCAGTAATTACAATTGTTATTAGTTAGAAGTGTTATTTTTTATGTATCAAAATCAGAGTATCTGAAGCGTTAATTAATTATTTTCTTGGAATTATGGATTAGATTTCCAATTGACTTGAGTTTTGGCATTGAATTTCAACCAAGGACAGAGAGCTCGTTAACTGTCAAACTGCAGCCAATTAATTGGCACCGGATTATTATAAGTTTGGTGCTCTTAGACTTTAATTGATGTAACGGTTCACAGGCCAAATGTGTATACTGTATTTAAATTAATGAATCACTAAAACTATAATACTGAAACATTTTCCCCTATTTTCAACTTAATTTCATATACAATTGTAAAAAAATTAAATATGAAATCTTAATAAATATTCTATATATAAGTTTTTGTTCCTTGTGCTTGTGTAGTAACATTGTGTATACACGTAGGTATATCCTCTATAGTGGTATGTATATGTCATGACCTTTTTTTTCAATTTATAACATTGTCTTGTCTTATTTAATGTCTCCGGTTCGAGCCAAAACTAGTTGTACGTACCAAGTACAGCAGATAAATCACTGAACTATTATTATTTAGCTAGTACTTGAAACATTACTTTTTGTTATATAATAATCCAGAGACGAACTAATAAAAATCAAGATAATATTATGGCTGTTTATTTTTATATCCTCAGTACAAAACGAAGTTTACTCTATTTTTTGCATTTGTCATTAAAATTATACAACAATTATTACTTTTCACTGAATGACGACCTATTCAAGTAGGTATTCTAAGCCAAGTTAAAATCATAAATGAGGGTAAGATGATTTTGGTGCAATCTTGTTCCTGACAAAGGCTGACATGTTCCTTTGACAGGACTGTTAATTAATGGCACAACAGCCAATGTCATCTAAGGGATCTTCAGTTTTACATGAGATCCGTATCACAATTTTACATCTGAATTAAAAACTGGTATTATAAAAAATGAGGAACATCTTTGTGTATTGATTAACAATGTAAATTTTAATATCTTCAATATATTGGCCACACACATGTAATCTTTAGCACATTTCAAAGATGAAGTTGTAACTTAAGCAGCAACCATGATGAGATCACGGACATGATCGTTGCAATTGCATTTGTTATAGACAATTGTTTTGTTGGTCAGACCAGTGGGTGATAAACGGTCTAAGGTTAATTCAAGAGTTCTCTGACGTAAGGTGAAGTTCCTCTCATAAATGTAATAATATTGAAAATAAACAATCACTTGAATAATAAGTCATGTTCTCAGAGTTAATTCTCAGTTAATTCTAAGCTATTGTGTTTCAATAGATATTTTCTTAAGGAACAATATGTTGATTAAAAACAACACACAGTAGAGTTGGTTATCTGGGTGTCAATTAATCAAACACTCGAATTACTAAAAGCAAAACAGGACAAAATTTAAAAAAATAACTTTAACTTAGCAATTTGAAAAAAAATTTAAAGTACCCCTTAGCAGCAGACCTGTGACTCAGCGAATTCCCAAATCAATAATATAATAATAATACATGACAGTTTTTGATCAATATATCAATATACACACAAATGTATATATGAGTGATTTGCCTGTTCTACTTTATGATTGATATGGGATAGAATATGCAGGTTTTCTGCGGTGAGGAACACTGCAACAGGCATTTCTAGCATAAAAAATATCATCAACATCTGTCCAGAAATAAAAGTAGTTTGCCTATTTTCTATATGATAAATATGGGAAAAGAGTTTGCAGGTTAGCTGCCATGATAAACACATAAGCTGTGATTTTTAAGCATAAATGATCTCAACCACATGAAGCTAAATATCAAGTTTCATATAAGAATATATGATTGATAATTGAAATATTAATTTTTCCTTATCCTCCATGAGATCAACATTGCAGCCGCAGAATACAACGTACTGTTTAACGTACAAATTTGTTAATATCTCAGTAACCATTGAGGATAGAACAAAACTTTAAAAAAAACTAAATTCTGTTGTTATTGAGCTGATTCTAATGACAAAAGAGAAAATTTAAAATTTTTTTACGTATGAAAATCACAAAAAACCCATTTTTAGAGTATAAAATCCCTACAAACTAGCCGTTTTGATTGACCGATATGTCTGGATTACGAAATCGTCCGAGTAAATGTATGAATACATGTCTCTACCAAATTTAGTCTCGATCGGACTATTTTTACTAGAGTTATCATGTTCACAGACACACGAACACACACACACACACATATATATATATATATATGTAGGCTATATATATGTATGTGTGTAGAAAATTTTGAACTACTATTGTATTGGCCTCTGGGCACCTCAAAATGAAAAAATAAAATGGTCCCTGACTTAAGTCTTGCAACAAGACCTACGGTAATAGCTTCTTCCCTATGGATAATTCGCTATAACACTTCAACTTCAGCTAAGCTATTCAACTTCAGTTATCACCACATGAAGAGAACCTTTGAAGCATAATGCAATTTACAGTATATTAATTTTATTTTACTATACAAAATTATTTAAATTATGGACCACTAAAACTATATTTCCATTTTAAAATTTAATGAAGTGAATTATTTTTTACAAAGCCTGGCCCAAATTTGTTTTTAAAATAAAGTTTGTTTATGATATGTTAAAATATCTATACCCTCGTTATATCCATCTCCATAAATTAATTACTATATACAAGAATTGATGAGGGGATTTTAATAAAATATTTTTTTAGATTTTCACTAACCAGACCATTTGATTAACCAAACCATCCTCAGAACTGACATTTTTTAAAGTTATTTGTTTGCTTTCATATATATAGAGATGTAAATTGTAATAACTTTTCAGAGGTAGCAGTTTTGTAAGGGCATCAAACTTCAATATTGATGTTGAGGTACCAACATAAAACATAGGTAATTTTGTAGGCATCGGTCTATAACACAAATCAAATCTTTCAAAGTAATGTGAACAATCTGTTTTAACTGAATAACAAAATTTAGCAGAAACTATCATAAAATTTATTGAAGTTATTTAGCTATGTTATTTAGAATGTTATGGGCATTACAAGATTTTGACTCACAGAAGTTTTCTAAATAACCACAATGCATGAAATTTTACCACCAAAATATTTTTTGGATTTGTTATTTTAGTGCAAACATTAGCAAATCTGTGTCTGTAATAAATGCATGAAGTATCAAATTTACTTATTGTTCCTTATTCTTAGTTCACTTAGAGTATACGTTGTCTTTACTTTATCTTGTATAAATTTACAACTTTTGATAATATTGTAAAGAAAAATATAAATAAGTAAAATGTTTGTTCAGAAATAAATTTGAAATAAAAAGTTATAATTATTATATTTTTTGTTTTAGTATGAAGTTGAAAAATGAATACAATTTAAAGAAATTTTATTTCACTGATCAAAAATAAAACTTGCCTATACCAAAACGCCATACTCTGTACTAATTTAATTAATGATCAGAAAAACCAACTAGCATTGATTTTAATTCATTCATTCAAGTTTCAGGGAACTTAGTTAGTTGATATTTTCAGAGTTTCCACCAACTATTTTCAATTTATTTAAGATGAATGTAAATGGTTGTGTGAGCCCTTTAAAAAAAATTATCGGTATTTAATTCCTGAAGGCTTATACTTGACAGAATTAATGGTCCTTGATTCTCAATCATATTTACTCAAATTAAGAGCAAAATTAATTTGTAACATATTTTCTAACTGATCTATGTAATAAATAAATTGCATTACCACAATATTTTGCACTGAATGAAGTCCGTTAATTGAAATCAACAGATCACAGGTAACGAAACTCTAGTAAAATAAAATAGAACTCCATAATAATCAACTGAACTGAATTTGAATTTGAAAAACGCCGTTCAGTTCGATGTCCGTTTCTTTTCACTTCATCGCCACTCGTTCACTCTTTCAATTTCAACATCTGCTAACCGTCGCTTGGCACTCAGCGCTCCGGCTCCGTCCAAATACAGTGTGTCCAACCTGACCTGAAGAACAATTTTGCCCTATGCAGAGAACATTTTTTAAAAGATTATTAAGAAGTTCATAAAAGCAGAGAGGAACGGATTATACTTTACTATCCGTTCATCTATGATAAAAATTAAAAAAAACAACTTTAGTTATGGTTGTTGAACTGGAATAATGTATGCAAATTGAGAAGGTTTTACATTCATCAATATTGCTCTTTTATTATATAGCTAGCTGTTATGTCTATGAATGCTGATTAGCAACCACGTTATTTACTTGTTATGTTTGCCTTCTTTTTACTTTCTCCCCTTATACATAGCATTTATGTAGAAAATATTGTTTTCGTCAAAATTTTCGAATTTGGGTTAAGAGTGGATATATCCATTTTGGGGTCCCCTGAATCCAAAAATGTGGGTTTCGACGTGATGTCTGTCCTTCCGTGTGTCTGCCTGTCTGTGTGTGTGTGTGTGTGTGTGTGTGTGTGTGTGTGTGTGTGTGTGTGTGTGTGTGTGTGTGTGTGTGTGTGTGTGTGTGTCTGTGTTTGAGTCTGTGTCACAGACAACAAATATTTTACATAGCATCTACACATCATTCAAGTTATATCAATGACATTACCACATATTTTTACTTTACAAGCCATTATATTACTTAAAATACCGATATTTCCCATATCAAATTTATAATGTTGAATCATTTTTTAAGAAGAATACTGATATAGATCTAACAATATCGTTCGTAATGTCCCTAATAATACCAGGGACAAACGATCCGATCTTCTCTGATGATACCAAAGTAATATTACTAGAGTAAACCGCACGAAAGTAGTCCAATGAGAGCGGTAAGAGGGGTGAGGGGGGAAACAGCTGTCCAAGACCTCATCGGACTACTTTCGTGCGGTTTACTCTAATGTTTTCATCTATACTATAACTTATACTTTCTATTCCCTATGGCAATGGAGTTATTGGATTAGATTATATTAGATTATTAGAAATGACGACCATACTACAAGGTAGGTATTTTAAGCCAACTATGAATGAGGGTTGAGTGTAAGATGATATGTGTAAGTATATGATGATATAATATGTGTAATATGTCTTGGCTCTGGAGGGGAGGGTGGCAATTTGCCCCAACACAATTATTTTGAACAGTGACATCATTTGGTTAGTGACGTTATAGTTAAGTTATAAGAACAGCTGTTATTTGGATAACTATAACATTCCTTTTAGACATACTATTATCATAGATGAACGAATAGTAAAACTTTATAATTCTTCCTCTCTGCTATTATCTAACCTATTTCCCACAGGGAAATAGATTCAAATTTTCCTCAGAGTCAGATTTAGGTTTTGAACCTTTAACGTGATTATCTCTGTAAATATGTTTTTAATATAAAACAAGTCCATATACTGTATATGTATATATTTTTTCTGGTAAGCTTAGTTACGCCTTTTAGGCTTGATTATAATAATTTTCAATCTGAACATCATGGGTTCTTTAAGAATTTGCTGAGTTTGCAAATCTTTCAAATATAAAAACAAAACAGTGTTTTGTTTATTATTATCTCATACAGTTTTTAAACACTTGGCAGATAAGTCTTCATCGCCATTGTATGTGGTTGTATTCACTTTTCCTCTTAACCTTTTACAGTTCGTCAGGTTTCATCTGAGCCCTCATATGCGCAAGCAGGGGATAGGTAAAATAACCGTGGTGGGATCCGGGCGGATGAGGGGAACAGCTCGACACTTGGCAGATAAGTCTTCATCGCTTATGAATAGGTTGTATTCACTTTCACTTGCTCTTAAAATGCGTCAGGTTTATACATGGAGCCCTCATATGCGCAAGGGGATAGGTAAAATAACCGTGGTGGGATCCGGGCGGATGAGGGGAACAGCTCAGCTGCTGTGAAAATAAATAAAGATTAGATTAGATCATTGAAATGACAACCATACTACAACTTCAATGAAGGTATTTCAAGCCATGCGTGAATGAGGATTGAGTGTAAGATGATTGTGGCGCGATCTTGTAGTCTTGTTACTGACTAATGCTGACATATGTTCCTTAGACAGAACTGTTAATTAATAGCCCAACAGCCGATGGCAACTAAGGGACATACAATTTAACGTGTAATCCGAACCACGGCCTCTGAATTACGAATTGGTTTAATTATAAGGATATCCTTAGCGGATTAACGTAGTATTCAATAGTGGGGACGTTAATCCACACAAGAGAACACTACACCCACCGACCATCGCTAACAACTATCCACATTTCGTGACCTCCAAGAAGCTGGATTACAGGATGACGGTCACCATCACCATCCCACTCATCCCAGTCAGTTGAACCTGGACTGGAACCTTAACCTTTTTTGAAACTTAGGTTATGTGTAATTATATGCAATTTTTCTACTACTTGAAAGTATAAGAATATTAATACATATTAAAGGATAACGAACAATTGAATAGTATTTATGTCCGTTATAAAAATTAAAGTGGTAAATTCGTATCAATTGGATGAAGTTCAAGGAAATTACAAATTGGTGAAGTTTGTGGTTTAACTTAGTCATAAAAATAATTTGACTGTTTTAAAAATAAACACCTATAGGCCTAAATGGTTTTAATGTATTAAATTATGTTATTTTTTACAATATTTAGACTAGTATGAGTGAAACTTGATATAATGTCAAATAAGAAGAGGAATGTTGCTTACATTAAGCCAGATGAACCTGAGTTTTTAGCAAGACTAAAAAGAGAAGCGGGATATAAAGAAGGACCAAATATTGATACAAAGGTAAGTGAAAACCATCATATACCATAAATGTGTATGGTTAGTATTTTTGGGTCCCTCTTAGGTTCCATGCTGTATGAAGTGAAGTAAGGAGTGACTAATATCTGAGCTTCAAAAGTACGGTAAAAGGGTAGGTCTATATAAAATATGTATATGTTCAGTCGGCTATGTAGCCGACTGTCTTACGATTGAAATTTAATTCTCAATTGCATCAAGGGGTTAATTTTACTTTTTAAACCTTGAGGAAAAATTTAGTTAGGCCTACGTGAATGTGGAAGAAATAATAAACGTGGATCATAAAACCTTTCCTTTTTAATATAAGCTTAAATAATTTTTCCTCTACCCTATTGGACATTTTACAAATTTAACTCTAAAACATAAGTTGTCAGAACCCTTTAAATTTGGATCAAAATTCTTAGAAGGAACGATCCATTTTTATTTAAATTTTAAACTTGCTAAAATTGCTCTAGTTTACCTAACAATTTTCCTTCCGCAATTTCAAATACAACGGTATTTGAAATTGCGTACCCTTGGACTACCCTCCTTAATCAGGGGGTGTTCCAAACCCAAACCTGTCCCCCAGGTCTTATGTTTCTATGTATTTTTGTTCTGAGATTAATGACAACTAGTTAACCCCCTATAAACACCAACATAACATTTAAAGAGTCTAAATTGAAGTAAATTAGATTACCATTAGATTAGAACTAGATAGGCCTAGGCCTGTATCGAATTTTAATAAAACAAACATTTTTGACTATAAGCTTTTAAAGGTTTTTATTGTTCTCTAATATCTTGTTTCCCTTATTTGGTGGAACCCATCTAGAATTTTTTTAAAATGCTTTGGTTACTTTTCTTGGAGGTTGGATTAGAGTTCAGGAAGGATGCTAGAAACTTTGTAAATTGTAAAACAGTGTTTTTATTTTTTTATGTATTTATCGTTTTAAATTAAAAGCACTTCTTCCAAAGATACAGTACAATCTTGTTTTATTTAATTAGTAATTATCAGATGATATCATAAGAAGAGCAAAACAAGGAATAGCCTAGTTCCTACTTATTATTAAGTGTGTATTAAGTTAAAACATTTGTCTCTAGACTCCTCATGGTCATTTGTCATGTCAGTAACCTGATGGAAAGATTTAATAATATAGTGCACAGTAAAAAATATTAATACGGGTGAAATTAGAATAACTTATAGAGTGTAGGTTTAAGTCTGGTTGTAGTATAAAAGTTAAGTCTCCTATTGTAGTCTTTGTTTTTGTGATTACCGTAATCACTTTTTAAACTGTGAAAATTTGCTAAAAGTATAACATATTCAACGTCATATGACGTCCTTACCAAAATAAAAAAGACTTCTTTTAATAATACAGTAATTAAAAGAAGAAATGTTTTATGATTTTTACGTTTATTTGTAGGGTATTACATAAACAAGTTTTTGTAAAAAATTTGGTTTTTCATTTTTCACTTTTATCTAGTATTTTTTTTAGATTTTCAACATTACTCCACTGGGCAAATCGAAATTGGAATGTCATATGATGTCCGCACTCTTAGGGTTAAAAGGTTATAGAATGAAAGAAAAAAAAGGTCTGAAGGTAAATGCCTAAAATATAGACTAACAACTTTAATGTTAAATGTTACAGAGAGAAAGTCTACCTGAATTAAGTGATGAAGAACGGGAAGACACTGCTGAAGAATATCCAGTTGTAGTTGTTTTGAAGCCTGGAGATCTGACTAAAGAAGAAGCTGAGGTTTTGAGAAAGAAAAAGGAATTGGGTTAGTTTCCATCCAATATTTCATATCTTTCTCCTTGCTTGTATGATACATTATGTATAGTTTCCAAACTGAAACAAATTGGTGGCTGATAATTGTTCTGTAGTGGCGTTAATTATCAAAGTATCAATGTAAAACTTTGGAAGAACATTGATGAGATGTGGCTCAAGGGCATCACCTTTTAATATGTTCAAAAATTTTACTTGATATAAAAACAAAAATCCAGGAATATTTTACAAAATAAATCATTATTATTTTTTTATTGAGAGCGAAAATAAGAAGTTCTGTAAGGTGGTGCCCTGGAGGACTGTAGCCTAATACCTTTAATTTGACACCTCTTCTGTTAATTTATGACAATAGGTCAAGGAGATATAGGTGCCAGAATTTAACATTGCTCTTACGGGACTAAAATCCAAGATGGCTACCACTGATTCAGACTCTTAATAATCACACAATTACAATACCGTTAAAAGATCCAACCAAGGTCCTAAACAAAAAATTGTTTATTTTATCTCATTTTATTAAATAACATCCAGTGAAAGGTTCAGCAGCTTGGGATCAGATAGTGAGTTTGTTTACTTCCTTAGCCAAAGTCTATTGCCATTCAGCATATGAAAAATTTTGCTAGATATTATTTCAATGTAAATTGTGTTTAGTGATACGTGGTATTTATTTTAATATTGTTGACGAATAACATTTTTGTTGGGCCTGATGATAAAGCCTTGGCATTCGAATGTGTGCAGACTTAAATATTGAAAAAATATGTACAGGTAGAACGCTAGTAGTGCCTAACCTATATCATTCTGATTTTAATTAATTTAAATTCAATGGCAGACTTTGAAACAACTATATAAATTATATTTTTCCCCTTAAATTTAGTCATTCCACAATTAGGCCTATAGATGTTCATGAATGTCCAAATTAAGAAGTCTGTCAGTGTCTCCATTCATTTTTAACACCAAGTACCCACAAAAATTCTAAAATGAGACAGTAAATATACTGAATAAAAGTGTGGAGGTGTGGTGAAACAGTGTAAGACCCGACATAAGTATCAAGTAAGAGAACTGGGAGGCAAAAGTGGTGTCTTATGGAACCAACAGGCCACGTTTCCACTGCTATTCGTAGTTGCATTCTCCGCATTACTCATACTAATCATGTATTTGACCCCTATCAGGATTATTAGTAACAAGTCGATTTGTTATTAGTTTTAGAGTCATTTAGAAGATAGCGACATTTAATAAAAGCTTTTAAATTACTTAATACTTAAAACCAGAACCTCTTCACTGATTTTAGACATATTGGAAGTGGATGTTCCAGAACGTAACATTTTACGTAGAATCACCTTACTTGCAAAAGGTCTACTGAAGTCTGCTGTAGACTCAGGAAACCATTTCTTTGGCTCATTCTTCGACCCAAGTAAGGCCTTTGACCTCGTTAAAATAAAAATAACTTGGGAGTTAGAGGGATCGCTCTTGGCTGGTTTCGATCATATCTAGTGGATGGAATCCAGGCTGTGAAGGTTGACTTTATAGAACTGTCAAAAAACATCTGCAGTGGAATTTCAGTGCGAGGATTTGTCATTAAGGGTGTACCACAAGGTTCAATTTTGGACCCTGTCTTATTTTTAATCTTCATAAATGATCTCCATCAGGATTTAACTAAGCCAAACCTGTGCATGTATGTGGATGATACATCGCTAACATTTCCCAGTCCCACCCAGTTCCCAGTTATGTTTAGAACTTCACACATTTTTATAAGGAAATGCACTTCTTAACTGGCTTGAAAAAAACAGACTGCAAGCAAACATTTCAAAAACGACTCTCATTGAATTCTGTACAAAAAACCGTCAAAGAAATATTCCTCTTAGCATACACCTGGGTGCTGACCCTGTATTCTCAAAAGATTCCGTAATTTCCTTGGCCTCATCATAGATTCCCAACTTGTTTTTCAACCTATACATTGAACATTTTCCTTAGACAGGAATTAATAATAGTCCAAAAACCAATGGCATATATGATAACTACATTTTAACATAGGATCCAAACCACTTTTGCCTCTGAATGACGAGGATGGTCTTTGCGGATGAACGTAGTATTCAATCGTTCTGATGTTAATCCACTCCAGGGAATATTACATCCACTGCCAACTGCTCATGACTATTCACAATTCATGACCTCCAACTAGCTAGATCACGCAGCCGCAAACAATCCCAACAAAAAAAAACGTTGCACAACACAAAAACAACATCCAAAAGCGGAAATTTGCCCGGTTTTTGGTAGTTGGTATGTTTGTAGGATGGAAACTCTATAGACACGGATCTTCAAAAGACCATTTTTACTTTTTATACCAATTTATATATCTCTTGAACTGAGTGTCTTAAGAGCAATGGTTTTAAATATTTTATGAAAAAATTTGTTATGTTAGCGTTTAAAAATCAATTGAGCAGTTTATATTGTCCTTTATTACGTTCGCTACCACAAAGTTAAAAAAATATTGTAACCACAGACCGTAGCCACAGTTTTGCGTCGGGCGAGTTCTACTCCGAGCCCAGAGCTCAGATTTACGGCGGTTGGGCTCGTTAAAAAAGACAGTGATAACCAGCTGGAGCAAAATTATTGTTGTTTATATCTACATTTTTATTTCTGTGTTATGTTCAGTTAATTTTAATTTTTATACCTTTTTATTGTCTCCTGAAGACGCGGAAAGCTAAATATAGTGATTAAATATAATTATTTATAATTTATTATAAATAATATATATATATATATATATATATATATATATTTATTATTAAATTAAAAGAACTTGAGCTCCCTTTAAACATTTTATTTTCATGATACACGACACGTGTTTCGAAACTTAGTTCATTTTCACAGTGTACTTTTACTTAAATTTATGTTAATAAATTTGACATAATCATATATATATATATATATATATATATATATATATATATATATATATATATATATTTGATGTCAATTTCTGAGTCTTTGGTAAAGTTCTGTAGTCCAAAAATCTTTTTAATCAAAATTTTTTATCATTATAAATTATAATGATAAATTGATAACCACTTTATCATACAGTGATAAATTATATGGTAAAATGATATGATGAATGTGATATATGAAAATGATTAAATCTCTATCAGATAATAGTTTAATTTTTAGACCTAGAAATACAAAATATCACTGAAAGCTATTTTATCCTGAACCATTTTTATAAATCGGCTATTTTCACAACCCTTAACTCAGTTACTGTTTTCTCAAACCATATACAGTAATTACATAGATTATTTAGAATTCTAATTTCCCTCAATAGAACAAAATAAAAACAAAAGAATATTTTCATTTTACTTATCACTAAAGACCTGAAAACAACATGCAGTGCAACTGCGCCTGTCACCGTCGAATACCCGAATACCGTGATCCGAAAACGCGTTAATGTGTAGCCCAGTTTATATTTGGCTTGACAATTTCAAAAATTAACTTAAAAATATAAAAAATGCTTTGAACATTCATTGTATACAATTACACAAGAAAACTACAATACTAAGTTGCCGTCAATAAATTCATTGGTAAAGTTTAATAATTTTTCGATAGCTCTGTTAGACTTTTAATCAAGCCATTTTTAAAACAGCGACGAAGATGTTTGACTCGGGTAAGTTTGTGTGTCTGCATGTATATATAAGTGTAATATACCAAGACAAAGCGACATAGTAACTAGAGATCAGCAGAAACTTATTGTTCGGAATTCGGAGCTGTCAAACATTTCCCTCGGAAGGGAATTGATTCCCGCCTAGCGGCAACACTGAACGAAGCTGAAGCAGCTGGAGGAAGAGGGGCGATGAATAACATCGGCGGTCTCTCTCGCTCATTCACTGGCGAGTCGCGATGCTAGCGCTGCCCAGTGTGGGCGCGTTGTAATGTGAATTCAAAACTCCGCACCGGGTGTTGCGAGGGAGCGTCACTCGATTTACTTGAGGACGATCGCAGAGACCACTGCCGACTGTTGGCGACGTGAATAGATTTCGGCTAGGCTTAACACTCCTTACAACCGACCATCGTGGAACAGTGCAGCTCGTCTAGGCCCAGGTGAAGGCCTAATATTTTACCTAGTTCCTTTTGGCTTACTTCTGCCTCGGAACCTAGTATCCAATGTGATTCGTGCCTCGGAACATAGTATCCAATGTGATTCGAGTAAATCACACTGGATCGTGCTCTCTGAAGGAAAATGTCTCTTTCGGGGGTTTGCACTTCAGTGCAGGAGTTCATCTCGGGATACCCATTTGTGTTTGGTCTATGTGAATCGAAAAAATGTCTCTGGAGTGGAATGAAAAAAATGTTCGTATCAACCAACGATCTGCAGGATTGGGAAAACAAAAATTACGAGACAAAGAACTTTGTTTACATCCATTACCTGAATTACACAAAGGGGTGGAACAATTTTTTTATAGCACGTCAGCCATGTGGATTTTTGCGCAGCCCTGTTGTTGAATGTCTCATGGACCTTCTAGGCTTAAATGCCTGATGAACTGCCGTAGTCTCCCGACCAGCTCCTCCCGGGAAGGTGACAACCTCTCCCCATAACGCCGAGAGTGGCAGCCCCTAGCCTGGTGCAGTCAGTTGATCGGCAGTCTCCTCGGACAGCCCACACTTACTGCAGATTGGGTATCCAGAAAAGAATCCCATGCGAGCAAGATGTTTCCTCATGTGTCCGTGTCCCGTGTTTACATTCATATCGCGATTAGCTTGAATAGTTACACCAACTGAACTTTCCACCATCCTCTAACAATGTTTAAGTGCTAAATGTGACACGCCCGTCGAGCTAGCTCCCTTCCTGTGATATGGGTGAGATCATCACTACAGTCATAAATCGATTGTTATCTATGCTCTTGGACGAGAACATATGAAAATGTGTCAGGCGTATCGTTCGAGCTCCTCTTCAAGTATAATACTAGGACATCATGTTACTAGTACAGGAAATATGTTCACCGGAAATGCGTGGTTGTTCCCTTGCGAGACGAAGTCGAGTGCAGGATTACCATGCGAGTCCGGTACACACATTTCGGACGAGTGCCGTGCGCTATTTTACGCCATACTACGTTAAACGCTCTCATTGCTTAACATATTTCATCCCTGTAGTTGGTATGTATACAACCAACTAATCACTGTGTAGAATGTTTGTCCGAATATATGTATTCATTTCAGTAATATTGATTTATAACATTCGTTTTGGCGCTGTTTAAGTACTACACTGCTTTTTTAGAATATAATTATTATCAATTAATTGGGTATATCCATGTATGATTTATTAAGGCAGCCTCCATAATAATACGCTTATTTTTCTACCCCTCGACAGAATTCCCTTGAACGCTACGAAATAACATTTCTAAGATAGGTAAAACTAGTGTTGCAGAGGTTTCTAACAATCCTGTCTATGAAGCATTAGTTTTGATAGGAATGTACAGTAGACATGTTTCCTGTTTCTGTTTCAATTAAGATTTGAGTTACAACGTACAAAGTAAACCCTATTTAGGAAATTTAATATATGAAATCGACTTGTTGCCGAGGTCAACATCTTGGCCTTGACAGAAACCATCCTCGAATCATACTTAATAATGCCTGAAAGTTTCGAGCAGTTCCGGAGTCTATAGGCATCATACAGTACACATACACACGCACATATATTACGTACTTCCTCCTTAATGTATTTAGACATATTAAAAAAATTTGCTATGCAGCTTCGGCTAGTAGGTTTACCAATATATGTTAAAAATCCCAGTTTCAATATTTTTTATCGCAGCAAATCTGGTTACTCATTTCCCATATTATTATTAAGGATTACGACTTTTGTACGTAAATTGATACAACTCCCTTGTTTACAACATTGTACTGTGACAACATTTGGCACATGGCTTAAATAAGACCAAGCTTTGTTTCTGTCGTCTCAAGTAATTCATAAATTAATGGAAAATCACTGAATAGCCTACGCAGGTCAGCTGCTACGGGTGAATTTCGTCAATTATCGAATTCTTTATAACGGCGGAACGTAAAATGTCTACATGTTTTCAATGTTCTATGCGATACTGTGTACTACGTATTGCCAATACTGTACAAAAGTTCCAAAACGGGATTCTTCGAAAACCTTGTTTTACATTAGCGCTGTTGGGCCCTAAGTTCTGGACCTGTATTTGACAAAATGCGCGTGAAACATTGATAGTACTACTAAACTACTGTACCAAACTACGTATGTCGCGTCTCGAATGGTTGCAATATTTTAATTGAACAAAGCTTGTAAAACTGTTCCATTTTACGAAATGGTAGTAACGTTTATATTCATCGTCAAGCTAAATCTTAGAAAACGGTCACTGAGGGATCGTAAAAGTCTTCGTATCAGAAAATTAAATTATTAGATGTTAATTATAGGTGTTACAAAAAATATCAGATAAATAAACACCTAATATGTCAACTCTTTTTCTAAGAATACAAAAATATGCACCTAAAGTTAAAAAATCGTTGTATTTTAAAATGTAGCAAAAGTAAATTTTTGGTAAATTGTATTCGTCGTTAGTTTACAGTCTGAAATGATCTCTCGATTTTACAAAACATTTTAATTGATCTAATTGGTTTTTTGGCTGAATTTTATTTTGTAGTCTATTAATATCTTCACAGCAAATATAATACAAACGTGATAGCAAAGTTTATTTGATTCGATTGTACAGTAAATATCTATAAAAATGTCGATACTTTATATTTCGTCTATAAAATCTATACAATAGCTTATATATTGTTTGTAATATAGGAATTAATCTAGATATGCTCTCTTAGTTTGGCGTTAAGATTCCCACGCAAACCAGGCAAATAGGCAAGATTCATGAAAGTATGGTTTTACATTTAGAATTGTTGTGTTTTCCGTAGCATACACCCCAACTACTGTAATATCATGCTTTTTAATGATTGAATAATTAATAAACTCTGGGTCACTGATACAAATTACGAAAGCAGTTTAAATTATATGCACTCAGCCAGCTCCTGATTTTGCTTCGGCAAATCTACCAGTGGTTTCAAGTATCAAATGTATGAAGTATATTATGGAATCGCTTCCATTGCCTCGAAACTCAAATTTAATATTTCCTTCGCAACATTTTGCTTGGTAAATCCCTGTATAAGAATAGTTTAACATCAAACGTTTCTACCGAATTAGCGTTGCTACTCATTTCCCATCCCCATGTTACTATATGTATCAATAAAATTGTAGGTTTATTTATACATTGCTTGGAATTATAATTATTTTGGTTTTCATGGTTTATACCACAGAAAAGCCGAAATGGGCCTCTCAATATCTCATTGCCTTCTCAGCGCTTCTCAGTGAAAACAACATTTTCGTTATTCTATGCCTTTTGAAGAAGGGGTTTGTGTGTTTTAATTTGACCCACAGCCTATTAAAATAGAAAAACGAGCTCTCAAAACCCCAGTTTTAAGCTATACTATACACATTTGTTCTTAGTTTTACTGAACATGTGATCAATTAAAATGAAATAAACAGCTGTCAAATTAAAATAAATACTAGTTTTACTTTCTCCCCTTATACGTAGTATATGGAGAAAGTATTGTTTTCGTCAAAATTTTCGAATTTGAGTTGAGGGTGGATATATCCGTTTTGGGGTCCCCTGAATCCAAAAAAGTGGGTTTGGAGGTGATGTCTGTCCGTCCGTGTGTCTGTGTGTGTGTGTGTGTGTCTGGATGTGTACAGTGTCACCCCCCGTTGGTCCGATTTAGATGAAATTTGGCATGTATGTATTTATTCACGGTATCTCCAGGCGTTTTTTTCATTTTTTTGAATTTTTGATTTTTAAGGGTAGTTCACCCCTAAAAACCCTTAAAACGTGAAAAATCCAAATTTCTCAAAAACGGCTCTAACGATTTTGATTATAATATTATAGTTTATAGTGCACAGAGTACTAAATAATTTGACACCACCCGCATGTCTGTAAAAATGACGGTTCAAAAGTTATGGGCTTTTAAATGTCAGAAAAATTAAATTTTTAAATTTTCAGCGAAAACAATAAAGGTAAAGTATAAGTTAACTGGTACCATTGAAACCAGCTTAAAAAACTAAACAAATTAGTATTTTGAATTATTTGTCTACGACTAACGGTTCCAGAGAAAAGTTAAATTTACTGTCCATGATAAACACAGTACGTTGTCTGAAAGCGTCCAATGTTATTCTTATGGAGAATATTAAAATATCAATTTCTTCCTTATTTTTTAACCGTTTTCCATGAAACTTGGTATGAAGTGTAAGGTCAAATCACCCAACAGAACCAACTCAAAAAAGCTTGGTATTACCGGGGGGGGGGGGGGTGTTTCCCCCCATACAATTCGAACAATTAATTTAACTTTGTCTCTCTTGTTTTTATTTTCAGAAATGGGATGATTATTTTTGAAACAATAAATTATTAAATGATATTTATTTAGATGAACTTTGGAGAACATGATAGTTTTATTATAGATTGTCTTTCTTGAACTTACTTAAGGGAGAAAGTATGTGTCAGTTCACTGGTACCGTTTATTTTCTTTGATAATTGATTTTCCATAATTATTGATAATTGACCTATCCAAAAACTAATTAAATCACACTACAAATTTTAACAAACAAATTTTACTATTGATACAAATCGTCTAATTTGAAATTAATTTTAATTAACGGAGCTGAGAATTTATCTTTCAGATTTTTGACGGGTTCAGGTTAATATTTTGTCATAATAATAAGAATATTGCTTCTTATCGCTCATTCAACTCGTACAAAGGACGGGTTTAGCCTACTGCTAGTCGAAGATATAGCTACTACAATACAGAATTAACATACACAAGAATCTAAGCTGTTCTTTGTTCATGAACAGCACTCCATATTACTTTCACTCGTCCTTCTGGGTTTTTACATATCTAACAAATATATTTTATTTTACATGTTGAAAATGGGTTATTGACCGTTTATACGATTTTTCACCTATGAAACACATTTATTTATTGAAAAACTGAATTTATGTCCACTAGCCATCGTTCGTTTACATACAATGCATATAGCATAACTATTCGTGATTTAAAAAAAAATTAACAAAGATGTTACAAAATAATTACCTTGTCGAACAGTATTTACACAAGATGAGGTATTTACAATGTATAGACAAAATGGTGAAATTAGCTCTCTCTAACTTGGATAAACAACTGAGCATATTCAGGATGATGTAGTAGAAAGGTAGTGACAAGATTAAAAGGGTTGACCTAACTAAAAATTGACCTCGTTTTATTATTATTTTGATACATTATTTTATGTGCTTGAGGGATGATTGTTAAATATTCTTATTCTTAACTTATTTTCTTATTCTTACTTGAATTCGTAATCGAATAAGAAAAAAGATATTCATAGCGCAATTATTTCGTGTTGATTTTAAATTAAAAAACCTGTATCATTGTAGGAAAAATACGTTACATTTAAATATAGAATTGTTATGAAATAGGTTTAAAATCAACGATCACGTATACAAACAAATATTTATTTTAATTTGACAGCTGTTTGTTTCTTGCTTTTGTCAATTTTATCGGACACGTGTTCAGTGAAACCGAGACCAAAAATGTTCTAATATCTCTCAAACCCCAGGTTATGAGAGCTCATCATGTGATTTTAATAGGACAGGGTAGTTTAAAGTAAACAACAACCATCTCCAAAACGTGAAAATAACAAATGGAAACAAAGTTTCATCATTGTGAGTGCTTCCGTTTTTACGGAGAAATGTTACAAATAAGCCTGGTTTAACTTTACAGGAAGACAGACATTGAGGTAATACGCGTTTTGACTTATTTGTTATTTTAAAACCTCAAAAAAACCTCAAAATGGCCAAAAATATCGTAACTCCAAGCAATGTACAGACAACATTTTGATTTTATTCATATAGATTCCTATTTCAAAGATGTTTTCACAAGTGTAAGTCACAATTTCTGATAATTTAATCACGAACACAGACACAGTAAAGAACAACTACTCCCTCGATGGCCAGTTTTAACATTGTCTTATGCGTGTTTATAGAGAATATGACAAGATTTCACATAAATGAGGTTATACAGAAACGTCCTAATGTACAAAACTTAAATATAAACACGTTTGATACTTTTAACCCTTGATAATACTGTATTACTAACTTATTAAAAACTAAATCAATTGGTTCATATGATATTAACACTTTAAAAAACCCATCTTACGTCGAAAAAAAACTTCTTGAAAAACTTAAGTTTATGAGAATACATTTAGTCCCCATATACCACGTACCACCATGCATATACCGAACTATCTTCTGTACAGTAAACACGTCTGAGATATTGCATAATTAAGAATTGTAGGCACTTTTGCTGCAAAATCTTTCGTTACTGTGACACGTTTGATATAAAATAAGAATATTCAAATACAGATACAGTATAGTGCAAATTAAAAATTAATATTGCTGCCTTCAAAATGTATGATACCGTTACAGCACTTGGGTGTATTTTTGTTTAGCCCCGGGGTCTTTCGAACAGTATTTTCTTTAATTTGAAGATGGTTTATAGTGAACTACATTGACTGCAGAATTTCCTTGCCGCTAGATTTTAATGTGTGGAACTACGGATAGATTGCAGCATTAAAGATTACTAACCTGCTGTGAATAATTATATCAAATCCTCAAACACATCTTTCAACTATTTTATTTCATACGTAGAACTTATGTTTAACTCTACCTAGTTGTATGATGATCGAATTAAACCGTTGAGAGTTTCACTCGTTGGTTATGAGATGTGTCGTAACGAATACTGTAAACTTCTACTAACATCAGAAGTAATATGTACTATTTATGTTAAATCGCTTACTCAACCAGTTCTGAGTGAGTCACTTGCCTTATTTAAGCTGAGCGGGGTGACGATAACGCGCCTACAAGACTTCGGATTTGAAAATTTTGTTGGGAATAATTTAAAAGTATTCTCGTGACTTAGCGTAGTGATTGTATACCGACAAACAAATTTTGAGACAGCTGTTGTCATCGCCGTTCCTTTGAAGCCCCTGCAACGTTGTGCAGCAGGGGTGTTGATCTATTTATCTGTTTGTTGCATTTCTGTACTATGCCAATCGAACATTCTAATTAATTTATAATTTTTTATTTTATTGTTGCTATTTTATATCTACCCGTTTTATTGTTTTAATATATTATAACATGTCTAAATAATTGTTTGAATAACAATACTCTTATTTAATAAATTAAAGTCCATTTCCGTTTTATTTGCGACAGTTTATTTCCATTATTAGAATAATGCCCCCCTAATTAATCAGTTTTATTGACATGTATGTTTATTTCCCCCTCCCCCCTTCTCTACCCATCGGTGCCTGAATTATATTGTTATTGCCGGCCGGGGCAGGCTGACAACCTTACAACACTGAATTTCCCGTCCGCCGATATTACCGCCGCCAAGCGGGAAGCGCCGGTACCAACCCTGCTGCTTCCTGAAGCTCACCGCTTCTATGACGCACACTGCAGCGAAGTTTGGGCCATTCTCATTCTCCATCCAGAGGGGAGTAACCTTGCGTTTTCCTACTTTCCACTCCCAATAATGGTTTCGCCCATGTCTCTTTCGCTCACTTTAACTCGCTTCTTTCTTTTCCTTTTGGACGTTAGAGTGGTGTGCACGTCACGCGCGTTAACGTTTTAGAATTGTTATTAAAATTATAAAAAGTAATTAATTAAACTATTTCGCTACGCCCACACTAGTTGTCGACATCTAGTCTTCGTGCTGAGCTTTGGAGTAGGTCAGGGCCTTATTGAATACGTTTGTCACATGGGAAAACTTTGGCTGGGTTATGCAAATAACAGAATGACAAAAATAGACGCGCGCGTAGAAACTGGGGAATGCCAAAAACTGACCAAACAATATTGGTATTAGCCGTTGGAAACCAGCATTTACTCAATTTAAAACCCGCCATAGGGGCGGTAGACACCAAGACAGCTTTTACAGACCTGTTTCTCCGAGGACGCGTGATTTAACATGTCTTCTGTTTTGTTGAGGAAACTTTGTTCTTATGTTTCCGCTCCAGAATCTCCTCCTTTGTTATCATTTTTTTCTCACCCTCATTACCAAAGGAAATTACGGACAACGCATTGATATAGAACTATTGCTTTGTCCGAACACTTAATTGATAGCCTACGTTTTTAAAAATCGCACAATGATCTATTGTTTGTTAGATAACTAATTCATTAATAAACAACCCATTTGAGTACTACTTATGCGGTTGTATGCAATTTGTACTTATCTGTCGAACAGTAGGCACCTAATAAATTTAATTGAATTCACAGGAAGGAAATTTCGTTCGCTGTTACTGTTGTATATTTACTTGTAATAAAATTAAAATAACTTTGTGATATGTTTTTTTAGAAATAAAAATAATCTAAATTAATTAGTAAAAAAAGTTTGTCACTGTAAATGTAGTTATAAAATTTTATAAAAATTATTTTTTAAATAATGAAACGAATTAGTAGTATTTACTACTATATACTTATGGTGTGTGAAACATTCAGTCATTACATGTTGTCTAATTGTTGCAGAGGACGAAAGTCGGCCAGCTAACCTCGGAGACAAGATCGTGTTCAAGCCTCCTAAGAAGCGGGAAGTGGAGGGTGGCGAAGACGAGAAACCAAAGAAGAAGAAAGTTAAAAGTAAACCTGCTAACTCAAAACTTCTTTCTTTCGACGAAGAAGAGTTGGATGATTAAGGTAAGAAATTTTTCACTTCAAAAATTGATTATTTATAGAAATGTAATCACTTTTGATTTCGAAGAGTTTTCATTGGAGCCAGAGAAGATCAAAAGCCACCGAAGATAAGACTCTTTAGCGAATTTCCCATAGCGAAGAAGCTGATACCATAGGTCTCATGGCAAGACTTAAGCCCAGGAGGCCAAAAACAAAAAAAAATCGTTAAAAATTTTATGTGTGTGTTTATCTGTGAACACGATAACTCTCGTAAAAATGGTCCAGTTTCCACCAAATTTGGTAGAAACGTATATTCCCACATTTGCTCTGACGATTTCGTAATCCAGACAAATCGATCAATCGGAAGAGGTAGTTTGGAGGGGGGGTTTGTACCAAATATTGGGTTTTTTGCGTTTTTCAATTGTAATTTTTTAATTTTATCTTTCACCATTAGAATCAGCTTATAAACCTACCCTATTTAGTTCCTCAACGCCTTGCCCTATCTCCAACGGTTACCGAAATATAAAAATGTAAACACAGTACGTTATATTTTGGGGCTGTAATGTTAATCTTATGGAGGATAAGGAAAAATTAATATTTCACTTGTCAATCTATATTTTTTGTTGAAACTTGCTACTTTTAGTGTTTTTCACAGCATCAAACCTGCATACTCTCTTCCAAGTTAATCTTATGGAGAATAGGCAAATAACTAATACAGGTATTTATTTACAGATAGGTATTTGTAAAACTTGTCATATATTATTGATTTGGAAATTCACTAAGTACGCAGGTCTTCTGTGACGGGGTTATTATGTATTTGTTTTCAGGAGTAAACTCAGAATATTTGTGGTTAATTGCATAAAAAATTTCCACAATTTTCCTTAAAATTGTGTACCAGTCTAAAGCAATAATGAAAACTTAAAATTTGATTAATCAACAAACAACATTTTTTGTAATTGAAAATTTGTTGGAAAGTTTTTGTTGATGATGGTTGGTTTATGTTATTTAAGTTGTTATTATGAACATTTTCCATCACAACTAGTAAAAAAAGTGTCACGACATTTCGGGATCTGGAATCAAAGATGACAAGATAGTGATAGTACACAATGTACTAATCTGTTGTATTCTTGGTTACAGCTCACCTGAAGATGGGGTCAGATTCCACATCCTGAAATGTTGCTTTACTAATTGTGATGGAAAATGTCCATAATGACAATCTAAATAACACTTATTAACTTGTTTTAAGTATACTCTTCACCGCATGCACAGTCTTTAAGATAAATTTCACCTTTTTTCTTCAAATGTAGACTTTATTTTTCTGTGCAACTGTGTCGTCATGTAGTCTGTCATCTAATTTCACCTTAACCTTAGTTACACAAACGTGAAATAACAACAAAATTCATTAAGTCATCTATAAATGATCTCATCTCTAATGGTAAATGATAATGCTGTGTTATCTTGACTTTTATTTTTATTTTGTGTATTTCTACGCCAGAGGCAATTTTTAACGTTTTGATGGTGAACGGTCCAAACCCCGGTCTTGTTCCTACTTAACGTCAACCTATTGTTAGGAAGCATCATTAATTAATAGCCCAATGACAAATGGCGACTGGGTCCAGGTACGTTCTGGCGACCTTCAGCTATGAAGGCGGGTATTATAGCCACTACACCACCCAGCCAGTTTGAATTAACTTCAACTTTGTAATTAATAAGCATCATGCATGGAGAGGTCTTGGTTAGTCAGTGGATAATTTGACATCCTTTAACTACAATGTCACTCAGTGTTGCTATTCAAATTTGTTTTTTCGGTACGATCGTTAGTGAAATCTGGACACAACAATGCGATGGTTCAATAGTACACATTTTGATCATTGAGCCATTAGTTAATGATCCTGTGAAATGCCAAATGAATCAGTTGTTGAATGAGGTAGTTCGGCTTAGCTAGACGTTTGGATTACCGGGACTCTGGTGTAGTTGCTTATGAGAGCTGTGAAAACCTCATGAACATCCAATAACACTGAACACTAAAACACCACCTTTTCTGATGAACAATTTAAGGTATCATATTGTTGTTTTGAGGAAAATGTTACTATACACCAGAGTTCCGGTAATCTGAACCCCAGTAATCCGAACGTTCGGCTAATCTGGATAACGTGATGGGGAAAAAGGTTACTGAGTTTAAATTAAAAACAAAGCAACTAATCTCACTTATAACATTTTAATCCACAGCACGGTTACACTAATTTTATATTACCGTGTACACAACATTAATAATATACAGTAACTTACTTTTTGGAACATTAGGATTCAATTATCATCTTTTGACAATACAAAGTAATCCTGTTGGCCAAGTTACGCCATCGTCTCATAACATAATCATCAAGCATTCAAATGTAGCAAAGAAGTACACTGATGCTCGAGATAGCGCAGTGCGATGTCTAGCTACACTCACAGTATATCACAATTGATTCGATTCCCACGGTCCGACTTTTTATTTCTGTTGCTTTTCGGCAAACTACTTTTTGAACATTTAAGTTCATCTCCAGCAATTACCGCAATCGCGTAAAAAGTAGGCCTACAGACTGTTTTATCATTGTTTTTATTTGTCAATGTGGGTGCCGTGTTTTATACTTATAATAACTTCATTTATTTCTTTATTTCATGTCAATAATACAACATTGAGAAAAGACATAGTGTCATATATACAGTTACTAAGAAAAACTACTATTAATTTAACTTATTTATATACTTCAGTAGTAATACAAAGATCATTGTACGTAGAATTAAGAATATGAATTGTTTACAAATTGTATCAGTCACAGAGTACTCCAGGTTTTTGATCTTGGATTACAGTAGTAGATCACCTATACAGAAGCTGTCTAGCTACTCGTTAATGTTTGATCAAGGTCCTTTTTTTGTACTAAACAAAAAATGAAAGCTATCAAATATCATTTGACACAATTCATGATGCAAAACGCCCAAGTGTTTTAAAGTCGGGGCAAATGTCCGGGGCATCTGCCCAAATGAACGCCCAAAATCCATAAGCGTCCGGTCCTTTAACCAGTTAAAGGCCAATAAACCTAATTAATGGTAAATGAATTTGAAGACCAGTCTTCTAATTAATTTTTTAAACCTCTTTTATACATACATATATACAAAAGTAGGAAGTGTTGACTCTCACTTGTCCACAAGGGGTAATAATTTAGACTGAATTATTCATTATAAATTTACCTTTTATACATATTTATGACTTCCAGAGAAGAAACCTGTTTTAAATATAGCGGTTGGTAAATTAGATATTATGCAATAAAATATATATTGAAAATACCACATTGAAAATATTACCCAAAAGTTTAATGGGTTTATTTCAATAACATTCAACATTACAAAAAATAAAAGTATAGACACAACCATAGAAAAGTAATCTTATACAGGAATGAAAAATATTTTACAGAAACTATTTATTTGGGTTTTTGTGGATGTAGCAATTATCTCCATCAAAGAATTACCCTCCCTTTTATTAGAGCTGCAGCAACAGTTGACTAAATTAATGAAATAAAACTTCTAACAGCAGATGGTTTGTTGTTATTTGCTTTAAGAAACCATGACTATTTCATCCTTTACAAGTGTGAACGTCATATGATGTCCAATTTGGATTTGCCCAGAGGAGTAATGTTGAAAATAAAAAAATTGACTATAAAACCAAATTTTTAACAAAAACTTGTTTATTTTAAGACAAATAAACGTGAAAATCATAACAAAATTTCTTTTTTTAATTACCATATTATTAAAAGAAGTTTTTTATTTTAGTAATAACATCATATGTCCTTACAGTAAAATATTGTACTTTTAGCACACTCATGAAAGGGTTAAATTGTATCCTTGGGTTGACAAGAATTACAGGATATAGGACGGATGAAGATTTCTGGGTGCTGAATGATGTTTTTTTGGGTCGGGGATTTATTTGCTAAGTAAGATCTCTCAGCTATCGCTTCTCATGAATTGATTTATTATTGGATTTAAAATTCTAGGTTTTTTTCTCAATAATTCATGAGTAGTCACATCATTGTGAAACACATAGTAATCCATTACACTAACACACGGTCAGTGACTCAGCCTTTCCCTCTCTTCTATCAGTTTCTCAATCTCCTCCTTACAATTATGTCAATTTTCAATAATCTCAACTAGACTTTAAATCATCTATAGCAAATTTCATGTGCATAGCATAATTTTAATAGGATTGTTAAAAAGATTAGTAAAATTATAGTTTTTCATTTTTGACATGTTTAGCGATATATCCTAGCTCTGAGGGTAGGGCTATTTTGGGCAATCCTTTTAACCAAAATTTGAAATGGAAGTGTCATAGATTTCTTTGACATGGATTTATAGATTGGCTATTTAGAAAAAATGAAAACAGTTAAAACATTCCCTTTACATATATCCATGATCTAACATATTTCCTACAGGGAAGTAAGAACTGTAAATTTTTTATAATGATTTTTACTTTCCCTCTTTATACATAGTACGTGGATAAAGTATTGATTTGTCAAAATTTTTGAGTTTGAGTTGAGAGTGTATATATCCGTTTTGGGGTCCCCTGAATCTAAAAAAGTGGGTTTTGACGTGTTGTCTGTCTGTCTGTGTGTCTGGATGTGTACAGAGCCACAGCCTACATTGGTTTGACTTAGATGAAATTTGGCATGTATGTATATTCACTGTATCTCCAAGCATTTTTCAGTTTTTTGAATTTTTTATTTTTAATGGTAGTTAGTTCACCCCTAAAAATCCTTAAAAAATGTGAAAATCCAAATTTCTCAAAAATGGCTCTAACTATTTTGATTGAAATTTGATAGTTTATATTGCACAGAGTAATAAATAATACGACACCACCCGCATATCTGTAAAAATGACCTTTCGAAAGTTATGGGCTTTTAAATGTAAAAAGAATAATTTTCTAAAATTTTCAGCGAAAACAATAAAAGTAAAGTATAACTTGACTATCACCATTGAAACCAACTTAAAAAACTAAACAAATTAGTATTTTGAATTATTTGTTTACGACTAACGGTTCCAGTGAAAAGTTAAATTTATTGTCCATGATTAACACAGTACATTATTTAAAAAGTGCTGAATATTCTTATGGAGAATATTAAAAAATCAATTTCTTACTTATTTTCCAACCGTTTTCCATGGAAACTGAAAACGGTGTTTTCATTTGTTCTTATGTTTATGAAGCATAAGAACAAATCACCCAAAAAAAAAACTCAAAAAAGCTTGGTATTACAAATGGTGACTTCACCCCATAAAATTTTAACAATTAATTTAACTTTGTTTCTCTTATCTAAACTAAGCAAGCTGTTATTTTCAGAAATTGGATCATGATTTTGGAAACAATAAATAATTAAATTTATTTTAGTTATGTTAGCAAATAACTTTTTCACTGCTTTATTTGTTGAATGAAAGTGTTTTTGGTGTGTTAGTGACTCATCTTACACAGTTACAAATCTTGCAGTACCAATTGATAAATGAATCACAGAATTTCTCCTAACAAAACATGTCTAGCCTATATACCTACATACACATAGAAAACGTTTTTTTCGTCTGGAATAATGAATGGTACAATATAATTTTTGCGTAATCCACAGATATTTCCGTAGCTCCTAATTTAAACGTATTTTCTCGTTTTCGGCTGGAAATATGGTGAAATAATATATTTTTGATGTAATTAAGGATATATATTTTTATCAGTAGAGTCACTTATTAAAATTTTGAATCTAAAAATAAAATTATGTGCCGGCTGATTTATTTTACAGAAACTAATTTTCCGTGCGATAACAAACTTATGAAATGTGTTTTATCGATATTTAATTTCTGGAATTACGGTGCACAGTTTGGCAACAGCGCGTCGTAGCGCCGGTGTATAGTAGTAGCTGGGAGCTGTTAGAGCTGTAGCTGCAGTACGAGCACACTGCACAGCGCCCTCGGGCTACAGCTAGAGCAGAGCTACAGCTCGCTCGTCGCTAGAAATATCGATCTCGTTGTATCGATAAACTCCGCAACTCGGTTATGAACTCGCTCGACGCCTGCGCCTCGTCCTGCCCGGCCTTATGTTTATTATATAGAACAGTTATGTAACACGCCGTTATGCGCTCAACCGGGAGAGTGTTTTGGAATATTTCAAAAAACTTGATACATAATTGTTATCAGTGTTATCAGTACACATACAGTACTTCCTCCAAAAGTAACTTTTTAACCAATGAAATTTTAATTAAAATTGTTAGTGCCGTCCTTGAATGATAAAGATTAGTTTTGACTCTTTTAAGGATGGGTGAACTACTTTAAATATTAAAATTCAAAATACAGTATGAGAAAAATTTTGAATTCTGGTGTCCTCAAAATGAGCTGAAAATTGTAAAATTTTTGACAAAACAATACTTTACTCTGGAACACATTGTTTTGGAGGAAGAAAGTAACAAGGAAAATTTCTACAATAATGGCCCTTATCACTTTGTTTTATAAAACAAACAAAAAATACCAACCGATACTTTTATACATACTTTTACCAATACTTTTTACATTTAAAAGTAATTAATTTACATAATCATACGTTTGTGTAATTTTGGTATTCAATTTGATATGTTTTGTTATACACAAACATGTTCCATTTTCACTTGATTACCTCACCAAAATGCATTTTTTTCAAAAGCAATCCTTAAAAAGAAAAACTTTTGGAAGGGGATATGTAATATGCTCCCTTCTGAGGTTAGGTATCATATCTTGAGTATAGTTTCACCTACCACCACAAGAATTACATTTGAAGCAACTGCCTTGTTTCCTTTATCTCAGTATTGTTATTTCGGAGCGCCATGGTGGAAAACCACAGTGCATGTGCTGGATTAATAATTTATTGTTAACTTGGCACGAATACTTCAGTAAATATAAAAATAAGTATTTTGGCTATTTAAAGATTATCGCTGTGTTATAGATTATATTGCTTCGATTTATGTTCAGCGAAGTGTTCTGTTTTGTGAGGTACTGCATGCGCCTTTTTGGTAACCCTCTTTCTCGCACTGTACTAATAATAACACTCAAATTTACCTCAAGGCCATTTTGAGAACCTTACCTTAGTGGACACAATGGTGATTATTCAGCCGCACTTACTTAACGCTTTATAATATTATATGAGGTCAAGAGGGAAGTTGGAAGTGGTGGATTGTGGATAGTTATAAGCGACGGCTGGTGAATGTAATACTGCTGATGTGGATTAACGTCCGCGCTATTGCATACAACGTTTATCCGAAGATCAATAAAGGCAAATATCTTAATTAGACCAGTTCGTAATTCAGAGGTAAAATCGTGGTTTGGATCGCACGTTAAACTGTAGGTCCGTTGAAATGTCATTGGCTGTTGGGCTATTAATTAACAGTTCTGTAAAAGGAACATGCCAGTCTTAGTTAGTAACAAGACTAGAAGTCCGCGCCACACTTATCTTACATTTATTTCTCATTCATAACTTAGCTTAAAATACTGAGTATGTCGTCAAGTATTCAGAAAGGGAATGGAATGAAAATTCGACAAAAAGAAGGTTTTCAAGGAAATTTCATCGATACGTCGAAATTAAAATAATTCTAGGGGAATTATAAAATCTTGTATACTATTGCTATTGCTCAACGCAGTGAATGAGCCCACGCCATCCGACCGACAAAGGTTTTTTCCTATGAGCTAGCGCTACGCGATGTGTTTGGAGAGACGCGGAGGGGGGGACGCCATTTATAGCGGTGGCGTGGGGTGGATTTAATTTTTACTCACTTTTTAAGGTGTACTTAAAACCCCTTTCGTCGTAGTTTCATCTGTGGACTGCAAGTCTACGGTAACATTTTTTAAATATTACAGTATATAGATGAAAATATTATTTTCTTCTTGGAAATTAAAATATTTTTAACTAACACATATATTTTGTATATTCAAAGGTATGGAATTTTTGTTTCGCGTAACTGACCTAGCCGGGTTGGATCAGTCCCATCAGGGATGAGAGGATGTTTATATTCATAGTTGTTCGTGTATTATTCTACAGAGTGTGTCGAATGTTATAAGACCTATTTTGTAAGAAGTGGTGTTTCGTTTTTGTGTCTTAGAGGATAAAATAAATCGTATCAGTTAACTAACTAATGATGCCTCCCCTTTGATTTAAGATACACTTTATTTACTGCAGACTCATAGAGCACACTTTAGTCAAAGCCGTCGGTGCGCAAAACAACACCCAGATAACACCTTTTTCCTACAACCACACGATAACAATCACATTTCGCAATGTTGGCAGAACGTATAAGTAATACATTCCCGCACTTAGTGTGGCAAAGTAACTGGCCAATCACAAGGGCGGAACGCTCCAAATCTATATGAAACTAAAGAATAGCATGCGCTAAGCGCTCAGTCAGCTGATAGAACGTAGTAGTTCATACAACACTAACTTCCGGTTCTGCGCAATGAAACTGAGATTACCGGAAACCTATAAGTAAATTGATTTTTTATTGTAGGAAAAGTCTTGTGTGTAATACGAGTGCAAACTGTCATGGCCGCCCTCGAAGTTCTGGCAACAACATAGCCAATATGACATCGTTCATCGTTCATAGCGTTTAGTTCTGGTAATATGACATCGTTTGCGCTCTAGTTAAACAAAAAGCCATTTTGATTTGGGGAGATCCAAACCGTATTTTCCCTCCAAACTGCAATTCTAAATTTTTTAACAAAAATAATACTTTCTTCAAATACTATATCTAAACATATCAGCGTGTAGCTGTAGGCGAGGCCAAAAACCTTTTACGGCTTGAGTAGCCACATAGGTAAGGTAAGGTATGTGTATACCTTATAGTATAATTATTTTGTAAAAAAACAATACCCCCGTCGCAGCAGACCTGCGTACTCAGCGAATTTCCAAATCAATTATAAATAATAATAATTATATATGACAAGTTTTGTAAAAATCTGTCCATAAACATGAGAATTATTTGCCTATTCTCCATAAGATTAACATGGGAAAGAGTGTGCAGGTTTGCTGCCATGAGGAACACTGAAATTGGGCATTTCTGCCATAAATAATTTTTATCTTAACATTTATACCAACTTTCATCAACATCTGTCCATAAATAAAGGAGTTTGCCTATTCCCTATATGATTATTATGGGAAAAGAGTATGCAGGTTTGCTGCCATGATAAACACATAAACTATGATTTTAAGCATAAATGGATAGATCTCAACCAGATGAAGCTAAATATAAAGTTTTATCCAAAAATATTGATTAATATGGGAAATATTAATTTTTCCCTATCCTCCATAAGATTAACATTGGAGCCCCACAATACAATGTACTGTGTTTAGATTTTTTAATATCTCGGTAACCGTTGGAGATAGAGAAAAACCTTAAGGAACTTAATTGTGTAGTTTTTTAAGCTTATTCTAATAGTGAAATATAAAATTAGATAGGGTCCCAAACCGAGTGACACTACCCGACTGTCTGTGAAAATGACGGTTCAAAAGTTATTGGCTTTTACGTATTCATAAAGTGTTTTTTTTAATTTCCCAGCAAAAAAATAAATTTTTAAAATAAATTAAGAGACACTATTAAAAACAGCTCCAACAAACTAAACAAATTAGTATTTTGAATTTTTATTCAATGAGTAAATAGTTCCAGATAATAGTTTAATTTATTAGACATGGTGAACACAGTAAGTTGTCTCAGGGTCTCCAAAGTTCATTTGGAGATTACGAAAAATCAATTCCTTCCTTATTTCTCAACCATTTTCACGAGTCTTTCGTTATCTCACGTTTGCTATGCAGCGTGAGATCACATCACTCATTAAAATTAAAAATCATCAAACAATTTTGTATAACCTCGTTAGAGTGGAATGAATCCCCCGAAATTTTCAAATTGTATTAAGAGGGTTCCTCAAAAGAATTTGATGACTATATTTGAAACATAGTATTTCAAACATAGTTAGATTTGATAAGTGATATTTGAATAAACATTAAATAATGCGATAGGTTTATTTAGGTTAGGCCTACTTTATAATGGAGAAAGTATGAGCCAGATCGCTGATACCGCTTCTTTGAAGTTGTAGCCGTTCAAAACCACTGCCAAGCGATATCCGCCCAACATATTATAATCCGGTACGCGGCGTAGGCCTCCCAGAGGACACCCAAAGAGGAGCCCCAGCCCTGTAGTCTGTAGTGCCAGTGTTTAGTGTTTTGCCTCGCCCCCCCCACTACTCTACGTCCCCTGATAACTACCCGATCGGGCCTCTCACTTCCTGCCTGCCTGCCTGGTAACCTAAGAATTTTCATTTTTGAACGATTTATCATTGTAATAAATAACATTTTGTTTATTTCGAAAGTTATGAAGTTGTATAAACTTCATAACATCTATATAAATAAAATTGGAGTTTTGACTGTACATTGCTCAGAGTTATTCATTTTTAGTTATTTGTACGTTTCGTGCGTTAAAGAAGCCGAAACAAGTATTATCTCAATTTGTGTCTGTTTGTATGTGACGCCCCAGGAGGCATTTTACGCCGTCTTCTCCGAAAAAACGGATTAACTGATAACAATGAAACTTATTTCATGCATTTTCTACATTCCAGAGAAGGTTTTTCAAAGCTTGAAATTGTTCGCCGCCCCTTAAAAAGTAAATCACGAGCATTAAAAATACCACTTTTTACGCGATATTAGTTGCATTTTGCTTTCAATTATCAATGAACCACCTAATTGTGTTTTTGTGGTTTAAAGATTTAATAGAAAGGAAAACAAACAGCTGTCAAATTAAAATCAATATTAGTTAGTAGAATATTGGTCATTGATTTTAAACCCATTTCTAAATCATACTATATTAAAAAATTATTTAACTAATTATAATAATAGTGTAAATTCTACTCTATTTAATTGTAAAGTAATGCTATACAATAAAGGTGGGTATTTATTTATTTTCTTTGTACTGATTTGTTTAGGATTTCAGAATTGCATTTTGGTAGGATAATCTTTCTTCTTTAAACCGAATCCTATATCCCGTACAAAGGACGGGCTTACTGCTAGTCATTAATAATTATTTAGATTCGGTAAGAATGTTTTGTCAAAGACCCAATGTAAAATTTAAATTCTATGAAATTATTCAACACGGATACATTGTGGACTCGGAGATCCTTAATGCCTCGTCCCAAATTCTAGCGTTAACGTGTTTTCTGGGAACACTTTTTAATTTTTCATTAGCAATGTAAAAACAGTGGACATTGTTGAACGTGTGATTAAAAAGATTGTCCATAGTTTATTGATATAGGACCTGATGACCGAGCTTTGTTTTGATAGAATAAAGTTAATTAGCAAAATTAAAATATATTTTAGTACTCAATGTTAACACAGTATATATGGTTTAAATAAAACTTATTAAATAAACCTTAATTAATATAGCATAAACACTTGTTTACTAACTTGCTTAAACTCTGAACAAAAATGTAGTTTTCCTGGACGGGAATCGATGTCATAAGTTTCCGCAGGGGAATCCTCGGCGATCATCACTGAGCTACGGCGTCTGCTAATCCTAGATGTCGTTTAAGTTATTTTAACCGACATAATTTTTTTTGAGCTGATCATATACTGCTCATCATATCGTATTTAATTGTCCATGCAGTCATTATTAGCCTGTGATAATCACAGGCACAACTGATCAATTGAGTGTGTTAGAAACGGAATGAGGATTGAAAGGCAAAAGAGAAATTTAATTTACACCAATTGGTTTGTTACAGTGGCTTCAAGCAATGCAATGAATTTAGATTTCTATCAAAACACGAAAGATTTTTGAAATTCTTTTCTCTGCTTTTATTTCGCACAGTTATTTTACCCTTTAGTTTTTACAAATTGTTTACTAATTTGTCAACTTTTCATTATTATTATATACATAAAATAACATTCATGCAAAACCTCTAATTACATATTGTACACCACCATCTTCAATCAAAAACTGTCAACCGGTTATAAACAGTGATGTTTTAATTTGTATTGTTTACATTTGATTCTCCATAAGCTTAACGTTATTTTTTAGATTTTAAACTTAATATTACAAGAAAACCGGGCTTTTCCAGGACATTAGACCTATCTAGAACTTATTTTCTACTCGGAAATTAGTTATTTCCAAAATTTAAAGAAATTCGTTAGAGCCGTTATCGAGATCCTTCTGCAAACATTTACATACAAACCTTACTCGTATTATGGTATTGGTTTACAGTACCTATACAAGATTCATTCTGCCTATTTCCATATGAGCGAAAGGTGAGTGCGATGAGGGTAGTGGGTTTGCTGGTGTGTTGCTTTGAACCGCCGGACACCAGCTGATTTATTTGCCTGAATCGTTAATTAATACCCCAATTAACTAAGGCAGCCGGGTTCAGTTCCTTAATCAAGTATAAAAACCGAGAATATTGCCAAGCAGAAGAATGAGGGCAGGTCAGGATGTTTTAAGGGGAAGATTTTTTCCTCTGCCAGCTAATATTTCTTGCCAAGACGTCAGTATAGTTCAAGATTGAAAGTGATGCTTTTCATACGAGCTCAAGGCTGTAATTTGAGCATGTATTGAATAGACATTTTAGACCAGTGAACTACTATATATTTTTCGTTAGACTGCATAAAATATTAAGCTAACTACTGCACAAATCAATGATTTCATCGAAGAAATAGTTGATTACTTATTGTTCTTGCAATTAATCGTAAGCTATCGGCTTATCGCCAATACCAATAATTGATTTTCGCTTACGAATTACGAAAAGTAATTTTCCTTAACCTACTATGCAAAGTCGTAATTACCTCTCTGGAATAGAGTATTTAAGTACTACTGTTCATCTCTGACATTTTTTTATACCGTGGGACGAAAAGTGATCCGATAAGAATAACTTAGGTATGGACCGGAAACACTCCGTACACCAATAGATATAGCGAAAATTGAGCCACACACAATTTGTTGTGGTGGCAGAATTGTCCTATGCATCTCCACCACCTCTTCTTTATAATATCATAAACTTATGTATAGCTATTGTTATTTGTGTAGGTTATTGAACAATTTTGGGTGCCTCATGGGATCAAAGTGAAACTTTTTGCCCACGAAGGAAACTGTTGTCACTCGAGGCATAGCCGAGGGCAACAATTTCCTGAGGGGCAAAAAATTACTTTATTAGCGTATTCATGTTGCTCAATAGTTATTTGTACACCAAGGGATTAAAGTGAAAAGTTTAGTCCACGAAGTAAATTATTAATTTCCCAAAAAGACAAAAGGACTTAAATCCCGTGGTGCACACAACACTTTTCCACCACCTACACATACAACTAACACAAGTTACAAAATACCCATTATAAACTAATCTGAATTACTATAATTTTGCCAGTTTGCTCAAATAACCTCAAAGTAATCAACGCAAGCTATCAATTGACCGTTAAAGAATTAATTACCACTATCAGCTGCTATTATTTGTGATGGTTCATTACAGAGTGCTCCCGAGTTTTCCTATGTTATTCTTATGGTATTACTGTATTTTTGTCTAAAAACGACATACCTTTTCTCCTTAGGGACTAAAAGTATTACTTAGTACTCTATTCCAGAGAGTACAGTACGGCTTTACATAAAAATATTTTTTCACTAAAACCTTCCCGGACACATATAGAGCAACTTCCTAAAATTTCATGGCGATCCGAAGAGTAGTTTGGAAACGCATAAAGACATATCATACATAACAGACACACATTATTTTTAATAACAAAGATAAAATAAATTGACTGTTTTCTCGAGGCATAGCCGAGGGCAACAATTTCCTGAGGGGCAAAAAAGTACTTTATTAGCGTATTCATGTTGCTCAATAGTTATTTGTGCACCAAGGGATTAAAGTGAAAAGTTTAGTCCACGAAGTAAATTATTAATTTCCCAAAAGGACTTAAATCCCGTGGTGCACACAACACTTTTCCACCACCTACACATACAACTAACACAAGTTACAAAATACCCATTATAAACTAATCTGAATTACTATAATTTGGCAAGTTTGCTCAAATAACCTCAAAGCAATCAACGCAAGCTATCAATTGACCGTTAAAGAATTAATTACCACTATCAGCTGCTATTATTTCTGATGGTTCGTTACAGAGTGCTCCCGAGTTTTCCTATGTTATTCTTATGGTATTACTGTATTTTTGTCTAAAAACGACATACCTTTTCTCCTTAGGGACTAAAAGTATTACTTAGTACTCTATTCCAGAGAGTACAGTACGGCTTTACATAATAGGTGTAGGAAAATAACTACAATTTCGTGTTACGGCTTGGAAAACAGTTGTTTGCATACATATTTGTTTTCGGTCTCATGACGAAAAATTAATCCACCTATGATTTTTTAGGTAATCAGGGATGAATCAGTTTGAATCAGGCGTTCTTTTGAAATATCTGGATAAACGTGCAAGCCTTAAGTAAAGATGTAAAGTAAATATATTGTAAAATGTTTTTGCAGCATCCGTGAGTCGGACTTTAAGTGCCACTATTTGTCCTAGCTCATTTTCCTTGACCTCGAATGAAAAAGTAATACTTAGGTTCTAGTAACGAAATATACTATTTTTGAATCAACAAAAAAGAATTGGTGATATTTTCAGCGAGACTGAAAATCGAATTTTGACTAATTAAAATTATATACCGCAAGGGGGGGGGTTATGACGAGTGGTAAAAATTTGTCAGGAGCGAGTGTAGTTTGAAGTGAGTGTAGTCGGACATTGGTAGCAGAAACACGAACTAGTGGCACTCGCGGTACACCAGGCAACAGGATGTAACACTGACGTCACCAGAGTTGGTAGTTATGGTTCGATCGATTCATCTCCGGACTTACTTTCGTTGTATTCGTTTTGATCGTTGCATTGATCAAAGAAATTAGACCAATTATTTCCAATGTTAATCTTATGAAGGACAAGGAAAAATTAATATTTTACTCATTAATCTATATTTTTGGATGGAATTTGATATTTAGCTTTTGCTGATGGGCTCCAACTGATCTTATGGAGGACGAGAAAAATTAATATTTCACTTATTGACCTATATTTAATTCTATTTGGTATTAGCTTAATGTGTTTGAGATCCATCCATTTATCCATTAATGTTTATAAATCATAGTTTACGTGTTTATCATGGCAGCTTTCCTGCCTACTCATTTCCCATGTTAATCATATAGAGAAATAGGCAAACTCCTTTATTTATGAACAGATGTTGATGAAACTCGGTATAAATGGTCAAAATAAAAATTGTTTTAGCTAGAAACGCCTGTTTTAAGTGTTCCTCACAGCAGCAAATCTGCATACTCTTTCCCATGTTAATCTTATGGAGAATAGGCAAATAACTCTCACTCATATTTATCGAAAGATATTAATAAAACTTGGCACAAAATATTATTATTACATTATTGACTAGCAGTAAGCCCGTCCTTTGTACGGGTTGTAAGATTCAGTTTAAAGAAAAAAAATTATCATACCAAAATGTAAACCTGGAATCCTAAACAAATCAGTACAAAGAAACCAAATCAATATCCAGCTTTATTATTTAGTATTACTTGCCAATTAAACCATTATTATAATTAGCTATACGTTAAAATAGCTTTTTTTAATATAGTATGATTTTGAAATGGTTTTAAAATCAATGACCAATATAAACTAACTAATATTGACTTTAATTTGACAGCTGTTTGTTTTCTATTTAAACTACAAAGACCGCTGTTTATTACCAGTAGGTTATTCATTAAAAACTGAAGCAAAATGCGACTAATATCGCGTAAAAAGAGGGTTTTTAAATGCTCGTTATTTACTTCTCAAGGGGAGGTGGACGTTTTCATGCATCAATAAACCGTCCCTGGAATGTAGAGAATGCATGAAATAAGTTTCATTGTTATCAGTTTTTCCGTTTTTTTCGGAGAAGACGGCGTAAAATGCCTCCTGGAGCGTCTCAGACAAACAGATACAAATTGTGATGAGACTGGTTTCGGCTTCTCTAACGCACCAAACGTAAAAATAACTAAAAAATGAATAATTCTGAGCAATGTACAGACAAAACTGTAATTTGATTTATATAGATAGATTTGGAAATTCGCTGAATACGCAGGTCTGCCGTGACGGGGGTTTACATTTTCAAAGTATACTCAACATTAAACTAATTTTATAATTCAATTTGATGATTAAATTATTATCTAGCATTCAACTACTACACCGAAATTCCACTAGTGTTAGTAATTTTTGGCATATGCAATTTTTGGATTTAATATTGATTTTATCTCATTATTTCTTGCGTAAAATATAGGGAAACAAGAAGATATTGTCCATTTTCTAATAGTTAACAAGTGATCGAAATATTTGTTAAGTTACTCGTTCTGTAAATACTGTTTATGAAGAGTATTGTTCATGTTCATGGTACACATGAAGGTTTTATATTCCGGTAGAAAACCATTTTACTCAACTTGAGAATAAGAAGATTTCAGTGATACATGGTAAAAAGCGCTTCTAAAGAGCAATGTCTATAATCGTAGTATTTTCTGGAAAACAAAACATTTATTGAACTTCATTGCAAGAAAAATATAGTTAAATTTTTTCTTTTGAATTTTAAAAACAACGTATAGCAAGCAGGTTCAGAGCGGCGATATTCCATTGGTCGCCATGGTTACCGCGCCGCCGGGCGGAGGGTTAATTACTAGTATTACCAAACTTTTTACTATCAAAACACAGAAATACGACCACTGTCACCAATTTGTGTTTGGAGGTGGAAAGTGCAAAATTTTTGTTTACCAAAAATTAATAAAAAATATCATCAAAGAATTTCTTACATAAGTGATAGTTCTTACACATACGTATCTGTGTTCATTGAATACGCTAACATGTGAGCGAAACACTTCCAATATTTTTCAACCGATTTTTGGGATTGTTGTTTCGTGTGGTAGACTTTGGAGTTGCTCTTTATAAAGTAATTTAATAGTCGTTTATGCACCGATTGTAATATGAATGCCTTAAAGCCACTCGTGAGATATTTACATCTCACGAGTGGCTTTAAGGCATAATACAATCGTTGCATACACTATTTTATCTACGACCAACAATATTCAGACTTTTAAAAACAAGAGTGGTATATTTCATTTATCTAAGACTATTGCAATATACTGGGTATCAAAAAATAATTGGTGTGTATTTCATTCTTGAAGTAAACAGCTGTTGTGATTGTTCTTAATCTGTGAATAGTTCAAAACTCACATTTGAGGTTACCCACTAAAACGCACTATCTTTATGGGTAAATCAGCTGATTTAGCATTTCATTATATCCATAATGACATTACTTTCGTCAAAAATGCGATTGGTATAATCGAATGAATCCTCATTGATGAAAGTTTCAATTGTTATTAATACTAGTTTTTTTCATCTTTGAGTGGTTTTTTTTAGATGTATATAAAGTAAATAATTTTACGTTTTGTAAACATATTGATTTATGTATTTCATAATGCATATATTGTACACATTTACCGTAAACATTGTTGTCATGCTATACTTATACCAACTCTTTTTCATTGTAGACTTGTAAACATTACTCTCCTGTTTTATATTTCCTCTATTATACACTAAAACCTTCGACACTATGCAACTTCCACCTCGACTAACCGCTGCCGCGCACCTTCTTTTTGAGGACTACCTCTCGCTCTAGTCCTAACCTGTCTGACCACTCTCAACCTTTAATAATGACCCTTGTATGACTAGCCACTATATGGTACCAGTGTTCGTAGATACCTAATCTTAGCTCACCCCTGTTGACTACCTCTACTAATTGCTCTATGCTAGACACCTGTCGATGACACACTGTCACTCAGCCATCTTGACATAATAGGTCGACACCACCTTACCTAGCGACTACCTCTGATTCAACCCCCTGCCTAGCACCCTCTTCGACCACCTCTACCAGCTAGCCACTCACCCCTGCCGACTACCCCTAGCTGCTAGCCGCGCACCCTCTTTGACCACCTCTACCAGCTAGCCACCCACCCCTGTCGACTACCCCTATCTGCTAGCCGCCCACCCTCTTTGACCACCTCTACCAGCTAGCCACCCACCCCTGTCGACTACCCCTATCTGCTAGCCGTCCACCCTCTTCGACCACCTCTACCTGCTAGCCACTCACCCCCTGTCGACTACCCCTATCTGCTAGCCGCCCACCCTCTTCGACCACCTCTACCTGCTAGCCACCCACCCCCTGTCGACTACCCCTATCTGCTAGCCGCCCACCCTCTTTGACCACCTCTACCAGCTAGCCACCCACCCCTGTCTACTACCCCTATCTGCTAGCCGCCCACCCTCTGACCATCTCTACCAGCTAGCCACCAACCCCTGTCGACTACCCCTATCTGTTAGCCGCCCGCCCCTGTGGACTACCCCTATCTATTTGCCGCGCTGCCTCGTCGACTACTACCATCTACTAGCCTCTGACCCTCATTGACTACCCCTGTCTATTTGCCGCGCTGCCTCGTCGACTACTACCATCTACCAGCCTCTGACCCTCATTGACTACCCCTATCTGCTAGCCGCTCAGCCTCATCGACTACCCCAATCTGCTGCCGCCCACCCTCGTTTAGTACCCCTCTCGACCAGCCACCCACTATCTGGTTTTACATTGATAAATAATATATATCTTTGACTATTGACCAACGCGACGCCAGTAGTCAGGCTTATACTTCTACAGTCTTGACAGCCTCGGTAAAGGTAGCGGTCATTATTGGATACTTCTCGTCTTAGCTGTTCCATTAAGATGCGTCCTAATTCAGAATCGGTTTTTTGTCGCTAAGATTTCTACTAATGCCATCTCGTTTATTGCGGTAAGTCTGCAATGTTATTGTATAGACTTCTTTTTCGTTACTGTCTTGGCATCCGGCCGAGCTGTTCTTGATCACGAATACTAATTTTAGCAGAGGTTCGAAGTGATGCATCATGCCTATAACAGTAACTGCAACACCATTAGTATTCTTTGTTTACAAAACTGTTCGAAATGGAAAGTTTAGGAGGCCAAGTGATGGAGATGGTTTCGCACAGTTTGTGAAATATTGTTTGCCTGATTTTTGATGCAACGGTTCAAGTGTTACATCTGGTCCACCTTGTACGCTTTAAGGCACAATTCAATCGTTGCATACACTATTTTATCTACGACCAACAATATTCAGACTTTTAAAAACAAGAGTGGTATATTTCATTTATCTGGTCCACCTTGTACGAGTACGACGGTTCCAAGAGTTTACCTTCTCTGGATTGCCCTTAACGAAAACTAACATAAGGTCTTTTTGCACTTTTTCATCGTGTGATAACTTCCTGATCGTGCCCATCGTTTTCCCTTTCCCATTGGGAAGAAGCTATTACCATAGGTCTCATGGTATGACTTAAGCCCGGGACCATGTTATTTTTTGTCTTTAGGTGCCCAGAGACCAAAAACAATAGTCGTTAAAACTGTTATGTCTGTGAACGATAACTCTCGTAAAAATGGTCCGAATGGTAGAGAGACCAAATTTGGTAGAGACGTGTATTCCTACATTTGCTCGGACGAGTTCCTAAACCAGACGTACGGTAGTTTGGGGGAATTTTTCGTACCCAAAAAATGGGTTTTTGCGTTTTTACCATGTGGTTTTTAAAAATTTCAAATTTTATCTTTCACCATTAAAATCAGCTTAAAAACTATACAATGTAGTTCTTTAAAGCTTTTCTCTATCTCCAACGGTTACCGAGATATTAAAAAAATCTAAACACAGTACGTTGTATTTTGGGGCTCCAATGTTATGTTAATCTTATGGAGGATAAGGAAAAATTAATGTTTCACTTATTAACCTATATTTTTTGACGGAACTTGATATTTAGCTTCATGTGGTTGATATCCATCCATTTATACTTAAAAATCATAGTTTATGTGTTTATCATGGCAGCTAACCTGCATACTCTTTTCCCGTGTTAATCATATAGAGATTAGGTAAACTCCTTTATTTGTGGACAGATGTTGATGATACTTGGTGTAAATGGTCAAAATATAAATTGTTTACAGTAGAAACACCTACTTTCAGCGTTCCTCACAACAGCAAACCTGCATACTCTTTCCCATGTTAATCTTAAGGAGAATAGGCAAATAACTCTCATATTTATCGACAGATAATGATAAAACTTGTTATATATTATTACTGTTATGTTATCGATTTGGAAATTCGGTCGTCTGTGACGGGGATATTTTACTTTTCCCGCTACTTAGCTATTTATGTTTATATTTCATGTCTATGATGTAGAATTTTCATCAATATCAGGCCAAACTTTGTTAGTGTTTGAACCTTATGTCGTCTGGAAGATAGTTAGGCCTGTAATAATATAAGCAAAATAATTGTACAAATGATTATATTGGTAAATAAATTTATAGTTATGTCCATACATTGCTTGCAATAATTGTATTTTTGGTTAGTTTTACGTTTTACACTCCCAGAAAATACGAAAAGGATGTATCTGAATTTCTCTCTGTCTGACTCTCTTTCTGTTCTATGTGTATAAAATCGTTAAGTAATATGCAATATAACTAATTTGTGTTTTATACTGTAATTACCAAACCTGGTATTTTAGACCGTGCGCGAGCATGTTAGTGACGTTGAGAGGTGCGACTAATGCAGGGTGACCCATGCACTATGAAAATAAATAAAAAAATAATGAAATCTCAGAAACCCATATCTGTCTAGTATTGAGCAATACCAAAGTTGTATGGAACAGTGGCGTAGATACGGGGGGGATAAGGGGATATATCCCCCCATAGCGACCACCTTTACTAATAATTTCAAAATAAAAATATCCTGAAATACCACTACGCAATAACAAACAAAAGAAAAAAGAAGTTCGTTGTTGTTACTGTATGTTGTACGTCGAAATACAGTATATGCAATAAGCGGTATTTCCCGACTGGTCTCCCGGTCATCTCTCCCGCCATCAAGATCGCTTAGCAGCAAAATCTTATAACTTATACTGTAGGTCTAACCTAAACAGTTAAGATCTTGACGTTAGTGATGTATGACGTCTTATGTCATATATTTTCCGTACCCTCTGCGTTTTGTGTTCGGCGTTCGTGTTTTTTGTCTGTTTTTCACTTGTTTCATTATAAAATAGCGTAAACTCAAAAAAGTAATGTAAATCGCATCTAAAATAAACCTCCAAAATGATTAATGAAAGTCACGGTGACTTTGTTCGTGTCAAGACAGCACTAGATTATTGTGGTAGTATTAATAATGATATGAAAAAAGTGTTTGAACTGCCCACCCAGAGACAGCTAGAATAGTTTGTCTTTAGTTAAAATTGGACATCCAATAAGTAATAAAGCATTGAAAAATATCTATTCCATATAAATTAAATTATCACTGATATAAGGAAAAAAATTAATACTGTGAAAATGTTAACGGTGTTATAAATAAACCTTTTAACTACATGTCATAGTTATTTCGTCTGTTTGAAACAAACGAAGTTAGGGATCTTTGGCAAAAAAAATGTTATCATGATTAATTTTTTCCACGTAGCCGATTTAGAAATTTAGAAACATTGAAATAAAACACTAACAGAAAATCTAATGAAATTTTCAGTATAGGCCTATTAGAATGCGCTACTAAACGAACTTTAATATCATTTTCGATTAACCTGAGAAATTTCCATCTCGATTTGGAAAAAACGCCCTCCGTCGCAGTATAGAAACTGCCCTAGACAATCCACACTGGCAAGTCCAAGATGGCAGCGGAGGTATTGCATGATATTTATATGGTAATTAACTCATCAAAATGTCCCTTATGAAACTACAGTGCATACTCTAGAATAAGTTTTCACTCAGGGGGGGGGATTTATATCCCCTCCCATGAAAAAACTGTATCTACGCCACTGGATGGAACATGTGATCTGTAAAATTTATTCAATAGAAATAGCCATCAGCAAATTAAAATCAATATTCGAGTGTTTACATTGATCTTTGATTCTAAACCAATTTCAAAACTATATTATATTAAAAAGTTATCTAAACGTATTATGGAATTTTAATAAAAGTACAAATAAGGTTCCAGTTAATTATCTAAGAAAAAGAGTTGTATGGATCACAAACAAACTTATATTATGGGCCAAACATAATATGACTACCATATTATGGTAGTTGGTGATCAGTGACGAAATTGTTTATTTACTTTAATAACTGAGGAATGTTTTATATTTAAAATTGGTTAACGTCTAAAATGCAATTAAATTCTATTGTTCTGTATTTATCGTGTTTAATCGTCGTAAAATTCTTATTTGTAGTGTGCTACGCTGTAAATAGTCTTAAAATTCTTAAAATAAACATAAAATTAGCAGAATAAGAATGATCTTAAAAGCAATAACTACGTTTTCAAACGTTTTCTTGGATAAACTTATATAAATTTATTTAATTAAATATACGTTGAGCAAATTATTCATAAAAACAAAGATAAAAAGGTTCATGGTGAAGTTTGCGTAAATATTCTGACAGTTTGGGTCTGATAAATCCCAGGACTCAACCAGAAATAGGTACGAAAACCCCCGTCGCAGCAGAACTGCGTGCTCAGCAATTTCCAGATCAACAATATGACAATAGTAATATATGACAATTTTTTATCATTATCAGTCAATATATAAGAGAGTTTGCATATTCTTCATAAGATTTACACGGGAAAGAGTATGTAAGTTTGCTGCTGTAAGGAACATTCTAAGCAGGCATTTTTACAATAAACAATTTTTATTTTGACCATATACCAAGTGTTATCAACATCTGCCCATAAACAAAGGAGTTTGCCTGTTCTCTATGTGATTAACATGGGAAACGAATACATTGGTTAGCTGCCTTGATAAACAAACACATAAACTATGATTTTTAATCATAAATGGGTGGACCTCAACCACATGAAGCTTAATACCAAGTATAATCCAAAAATATAGTTCAATAAGTGAAATATTAATTTTTCCTTATCCTCCATAAGATTAGTTAGCATTGGAGCCCCAAAATATGACGAACTATGTTGGGGTTTCCAATATCTCGGTAATCATTGAAGATAGAGCAAAACTTTAAAATACTAAATTATGTAGTTTTGTTTTAGTTGATTCTAAAAATGTAAAATATTTCAAAATTACACATACAAATTTTTGTATTTACTTGCCTGTGCGAAATAGTTTATATCATGGATATGTCCAAAGGGATTACACACCACAATATATATACACAATTTTTAACGACTTTTTTGACTCTAAGCACATCAAAACGTAAAATAACATGACCCCAGGCTTAGGTCTTGCAATGAGGACTACGGTAATAGCTTCTTCCCTATGGGGAATTCGCTGAAAGGGTTCCTAATCGTTATTTACTTAAAGTGTTTTCACGATGGATGATATTTATCTACTTGGTACTTGGTATTGATCAGTATATTTAGAGTGGCTTGTGTCTGACATTATATTTTAACCAAACCTTAAGTGCATTGCTATTTAGGAATGAGGATTAGTTTTTATTTCAGAATTCCCAGTTTTATAATTATTTATGGCTGGGCCACTGTTTTCCCTGTGTGGAACACTAACTGAGACTGAAATAACGTATATAAAGTAAGACATTAAAATACTATCGTATTGGTATTGAAGTACTTAGCAAGAATGAAATTATTCCCACAAGAAGAAACGTGCAATTCCTGTCATGTCTTTGAAAATAAATCATAAAAATAGCTGCTCACGTACATGTTAATATTAAACACATGACAACAATCGGAGACAAAAAATATCCGGTCACGTGAAAATGACGTCACCTCTGTTACACTTTTTGCGTTTCTAACAAGCCCCCCCTGAGCTTAGACATTTTCGTTTCAAAATGTTCGGTAGGAGTTCGGTTAAAAAACACCCGTTCCAAAATACAACTGATTTTGGAAAATGTTTACCAGATAGGTACGGATCAGATAGGTAAATCCTTACTATCTGAAAGCTGTTGACATTTGAAGTGTGAAAGCTTTTGACATTTCTGGCCACTGAAATGCAAACATATACATTCTTGAACCAATGACGTCATTGGTTTAATTTACGTGACCTTTACCTCTCTTTCTTTCTATTTACCTTGGGTTTAACTAGGCTTGATTGGCCAAAGACTAAAAAACCCGCAGCTTAGATAAATTATTGTAGTGAAGTTTTACTTCAACTACAGTTTTTATTAGCACTAAAGGCGACGATCCACCCCACGGATAGGCTGAACATAGCCAAGATAGAGAAATCGAGCGTTGTAGAGGAAAACTATACCTACGATGGCCTGTCTCGATTCAATAAAAATAGCTACGACTAGCAGTAAGCCCGTCCTTTGTACGGGATGTAGGAATCAGTTTAAAGAAGGAGATCATCATACCAAAATGTAAACCTGAATCATAAACAAATCAATACAAAGAAATAAATCGATACCCAGCTTTATTATTATTAGTTATACGTTAAAATAACTTTTTAATATACAGTAGTATGATTTCGAAATGGGTTTAAATCAATGACCAATATAAACTAACTAATATTGATTTGACAGCTGTTTGTTTTTCTTTCTATTAAATCTTTAAACTACAAAGACAGCTGATTATTACCAGTAGGTAATTCATTTAAAACTTAAGCAAAATGCGACGAATATCGCGTAAAACTTGGGATTTTAAATGCTCGTTATTTACTTTTCAAGGGTCGACGGACAATTTTAGGCCTTTAAAAACCTCTGGAATGTAGAAAATGCATGAAATAAGTTTCATTGTTATCAGTTCTCCCGTTTTTTTCGAAGAAGACGGCGTAAAATGCCTCCTGTCAAAATAGAGACAAGAATTGAGATAAGACCGGTTTCGGCTTCTCTAACGCACAAAAGGTAAAAATAACTAAAAAATGAATAATTCTGAGCAATGTACAGCCAAAACTCTATTTTTATTTATATAGTATATAAATATAATTTATATAATTTTATTTATAACCACTAAACCATAGTTTGGGGCACAGTCGTAGGAATTGCTATTTAAGCATACTAATGTAATTTTTCGTTTTTGTAAAACTTAAACGCATTCCTTAACGTTTTTAACTGTCGAATGATTTTCTTTTTACGATCCCATGAATAAATTCCACTAATAAATAACCTCTTTTTCGTTAACTGCAACACAAGTTATTTAGGTTTGCGCAGTTTCAAGAAAGGTACAGTGTTAACAAACAAAGGTAACATTGTGATACAACATAGTATTTGAAAGTGATTCGTCTATTATACGAGTACCAGACACAACAATTAATGCGTTCTAAAACAGGCTAGTTCGAAACCTTTATTTACGCAATCGAGGCCGGGGGGACCGTTCGCTTTAGGTTTTCTACGTACTATGGCTATGGACACTATGGCTACGTAACATGGCTATGGACAAATTTGATTAATTTCATGTTGAGTTTGTACATACTTTAATATTTTGAAAGTTACTTTGCAACAGGTAGTAGATGGATTTGTAGTAGACACTGTTCACGATTATCTGTAAGGCGTCAGAGAAATTGCACAATAACATATGCAGAAGTCTTTTTTGCGCCATTTTTTATTGGGAGAACACACAATTGTTTAAAAGAAAGAAGCATTGTAAAAATTAAAAATTAATGCCTTCCTAATGTACAATGCCAAAACAACCCAGTGCCGTTTCTTGGTCCGTCCAATTGTCTTCGCAGTTCGTAATCACAATGTTTTATATTATTGAAATTATTTACTTGTTATTATCCGTTACTGTTCTTTGAAAAAAGAAAAAGACATCCAAAAAGTGAATTTGCACAACCCACCTTATTCATCAGTTCAATATTTCCTTAGTTTTAAAGTAAATTATCCTCGAATATCCAGTTTCTATTTACGGGTTCCTTTATGGCTTTGGCTATTGTTTAATTTTCCTTAGAATAATCTGACAACTATTTCATAGTGTCGTCGAGATCATATTTGATCCAGGCAGTTGCGTCTGTATAATGTAGAAGCAAAATGGGAACCCCCTGGCATATTGGGTTTGTGATTGGAAGTTAACTTTTTGTTTAATCATTATAGTGACTATGTGAGTTCGTTCATCAAGACCTATTTTACTTCGGGGATTATACTCTCTAAAAACAATTTGAGTAATATGCGAATCTTAGTTCTAAGCTAAGATGCTATTGATCTCTGATCGTGTGTGATTTGGGCTTTCGGGAAGATATACATCCATCCTTACTACTTGCCTATCTAGTAGTGTCCAGGAGAAAGGGTTCTTACTTGGAGGAGTCTAAAAGTTTTCTATGGACAGGGAGGTAGGCTGCTGCTTTTGAGCATAAGTTCTCTAATGAAAATTTGAACACTCTCTGGGGTAGTTTCCCTAACTTTGGAAAGCGATTTCTCCTCAGACGTGTTTAGATTTCTCTGAGGATTCTTGTGTTTTTGATACCCTGACTTTCATGGACGTATCCTTTCTCTTCTGCGACCGCAATGTCCCTCTCAGGCAAACGTACCAGTTCGCCTTTGACTCATAAATCTCTATGATAGACAATGGCATTTTCCTGTTCCAATCAATGTATTGTTACGGTATAATCTTAACCGCTTCATAATTTAATAGCCGCCGGTTCAATCCCAAGCTAGATCTCGACACAATCTTGTGATGGAACGTAACTGGACCAAGTTCCATATGATCATTGGGCTATTAATTAATAGTATTGGAAAATTAATCAGATTATATCACTCATATTCACCTTAACATACCCATATGCTTTGGGTCAGTGGCTCAAGTCTCGTATAGTAATAAGAAAGTAAATAAACCCTCGTCTGCTCTCTGACTGGTTAGGGTGTCGTACTTAGTAACATTAAAGTGAAACAGTCATGCTGGTAGTCCTGTTCGTACCCTTGTAGATTCCTTGGTAGTTTGGTTACTTCTTTTCATTCCTGAAGACTAGCGGCTGAGTCTGAATACACACTCAAATTTTTGAGAGTTGACGTATGGTGTTTCTTCTTACCGTCCACCTAAGAGTGTTGTAGTATGAGGAAGGGTGCTTGCTGGGCGGCGAGGTCTGTTGAGGGCTCCATATGGTAGCTCCTTGCCTCGACCGAAAGGCTCGAGGATCGTTGTATTGAAGGATGTCCTCATTAGAGTCTGCAATACCTCCGTCATCTTGGATTTTAGTCGCATAAGGACAATGTCAGCGTTACTGACCTCTCTATAGCTGTAAAAAGATGGCTGAGGTGTCAAAAACGAGAATTAACTTTCCTGTGAGAAATAGGTTATGTCTATTATACGTCTGAAGAAATAATGTTTTCATTTCCTATAAACAGCTGTTTTCATAACCTTATGACTCATAAATCTCTATGATAGACAATGGCATTTTCCTGTTCCAATCAATGTATTGTTACGGTATAATCTAAACCGCTTCATAATTTAATAGCCGCCGGTTCAATCCCAAGCTAGATCTCGACACAATCTTGTGATGGAACGTAACTGGACCAAGTTCCATATGATCATTAGGCTATTAATTAATAGTATTGGAAAATTAATCAGATTATATCACTCATATTCACCTTAACATACCCATATGCTTTGGGTCAGTGGCTCAAGTCTCGTATAGTAATAAGAAAGTAAATAAACCCTCGTCTGCTCTCTGACTGGTTAGGGTGTCGTACTTAGTAACATTAAAGTGAAACAGTCATGCTGGTAGTCCTGTTCGTACCCTTGTAGATTCCTTGGTAGTTTGGTTACTTCTTTTCATTCCTGTAGACTACCGGCTGAGTCTGAATACACACTCAAATTTTTGAGAGTTGACGTATGGTGTTTCTTCTTACGGTCCACCTAGGAGTGTTGTAGTATGAGGAAGGATGCTTGCTGGGCAGCGAGGTCTGTTGAGGGCTCCATATGGTAGCCCCTTGCCTCGACCGAAAGGCTCGAGGATCGTTGTATTGAAGGATGTCCTCATTAGAGTCTGCAATACCTCCGTCATCTTGGATTTTAGTCGCATAAGGACAATGTCAGCATTACTGACCTCTCTATAGCTGTAAAAAGATGGCTGAGGTGTCAAAAACGAGAATTAACTTTCCTGTGAGAAATAGGTTATGTCTATTATACGTCTGAAGAAATAATGTTTTCATTTCCTATAAACAGCTGTTTTCATAACCTTATGACGTCACTTACTTAGCACCTTAGCGACTCATAAACTGCTAACCCCCCACCCAGAGCATAGACACATCCATGTCTATAAATTTAAAAAAGATGGTAATGTTTTACCCTTCATTCGACATATCAGTCACTATCAAAATTAACATTGTTCTTATGGGTCTAAAACTAAATATTTCGCCAGTAAGCAGACTCTTAAAATGTTCTATGTCCTGAGTCTGTGTCTGGATTGGTATGGAGGTTTTCGACTTCTCAGTAAACTATCCATGTCCTACGTTTCCCTCCTTATGGAATATTTTTTTCCACAGGAAGTAATAGCCGGTCGCTGTTACGTTCTAATCCTCCAATATCTGACACAAAAAATATGAATGTGATAGATTGGTGGATTGTTGGTGTCGATCGTATCTGGCCAGTTGCATTGCGATACATTCCAATAATTACGTGCATTGATCGATCTGATGACATGTGGACGCTGTACCACATAAATAGCTCTATAAATGTGCAGGATTACAAATAGTTTTCTGATATTTTACTATAATAAAATGAAATCGAACAGGACTTCTATCCTACATATCGCTTGGGTTGATCGTTTAGTTCCTTGAGACGAAATTCTTCGGATCAGGGCTGTATGTCGAAATATTTTCCCGGGCTGCTCCACTATTACCTTTAATGAATTTTGTTTTCTAAATGTATGCTTGTTTTATTTTTATGATTAATTATTTAGAACATAATTATTATTGTAGTGAAATGTATTTACTTTTTTTGCCTGTAGATCTAAAATCTTGTTTTTATTTCCCAATGTACATTTCGCCATTGGGTGTTGCATCATCACAGAGTAAAAATTGCAATGCCATTAAACACTATTCTATAGTGTTTATTGACAACTACGCTATTTTATATACTTCAGTGTCTATGTCAACTTAATTGCCACCGTATGTACGGAAATTTACTAATTTCCCTCTCTTCATGTCAAAGACCTACCTCAGTCACGTTACTGTAGGTCCCTTAGATGCCATTGACCGATGTGCTATTAATTAACAGTCCTGTCTAAGGAACATGTCAGTCGTAGTCAGTAACAAGACTACAAGATCGCGCCACAATCATCTTACACTCATTACTCATTCATACTTGGCTTAAAATACCTGGACAGGTTGCCATTTCCACTAACATTAAAGCGTTAGAAATTCATTGCCGGAAAACACGTAAAATGCTATTTTTTCAGCCTTATACACAGTCTAAATTATTGTTTTAATACTTTTGTTGCAACCGTTTGCTTCGTGTTCCTAAACTACCCGTTTCGCGGGTTGACTTTTAACTTCTTACATTCATTACAGTTATTAGTTTAAAAAAATTCTAGAATTGTTTAGAACCAATAACTAACCCTGATATAAAATAATATCGCACAATGATTCACAGGCATCTAAATTTTTGACATCTAAATTATTCTGTATTTATTTAAAACCCTTGCGACTTGTGTAGGACTTTTGGAGGACCTCTAACACAAAACTCCATTTCCTACAGTTGAATTTTTCTCTAATATACAATGGAAACTGATATTTAAAATACAATCTATTTTAGGCTATTAAAATAGACAAAAATTGTATGTTTCCAACCGGAACTATAGATTTTGTCTGCCGTTGAAATGTATTTTTTACGCCTTATCTTTTTAAGTAAGGTGTGCTGTATTGTGATCATCAGATCCGTATCTTTCTCTGATTAAGAGTCATAAAACGCTCTTTATTCCCGAGTTTTTCTCACACAGTCACTTATCACAGTTTTCTGTGTATTTTCCATCCATTCGCCGTACATGAAACTTTATCCAACTTTGACCGGGCGCGCGCGCTCATTCTACTAAAACTTTTAATACATGGTTTTATCGACTTATTAAATGATAAAAACATATTAATTCTTTTTCGTCCGTTCGTAATGGCATTCCTTCATTTTCTTTAGTTTCAGTTTTTCATGCTAATTATGCGTGTACTTAAAAAAAACTAAGCCGGCTATCGGAACCATGTTATTTTCGCGAATGACGGTGGGAAGCGGGCGCCGACGGAAAGAGTGGGGAAAGAAGCCGTTAGGATGTACAAGTAAAAAGGAGAAGGCAGCGCATGCGCGAAAGTGCCACATAGTAAGAGCCGAGGATTGGACGAAACCATTTTAACGGCGAGGGGTGTAAGGTAGATGTTATGTGCTCAAATAGTGAGCTGGGCGCGGCTTTATGAATCAAGGTCGTTTAACAAATTTTTACTACGTCAACACCAGCATGTCCCAGAAGACGTTGGGAGAATAAATAAATCAAATCCTCATCTTAAATTCTGTCGTCAGCGTTTTCGCAAGCTAAAATCCCGTAGGTTTAGGTCTGTTTTATAGATCATTGATTATCAACCTTACAATATTTCATGACGTCACGGATGTTGAGATTTAACACTCATTTGCAATTGGGAGAGTGAGATCTTTTACGTGATTGTTGTCGCCGACCTTGGAGTGACAAATTGTAGGTCATTGCCAGCGACTACCCCGCTTCTCTGATTGATCGTTACACCTGTCTGTTATGACCTCCGTTATTATCATTCACTTACTTCCGAATATCTGATTAAACCATTTAAAATTCTTCTTATTCTTCCTGTACCAACAAAACTGTCACCGTGTTATTTTAAATTTTAAACGTTCCGTAGGACCATAACTTACGAGTGGATGTTATAAGATCGATATTTTTGATGATTATCAAATGGTGAATATTCATATGATAATGTTTTTATTGACTCGGAATTAATTGCAACGTAGGTTTATTAGATAACATTTAGTAGATCTGAATCGCTTTAAAGTTATTAATAAAGGTATATGTGACAGTTATAAACTTAGGGTAATTATATACTCAAAATTGTATGGTCATTTTAGGGTTACTGAAAGATATTACTTTTACTAGTATATTATAAGAAAGCTAAAAATTAGGGCATAATGTTCATCATCCCTAATATTCTACACTAGAGTTAAATGTAAAAGTTGTTTATAGAGTTAAATGATTTAAAAAACAGTTTACATTAGTGTACATTCAATTTATTAAATTCTGTTATAATGTGGATTATTTCTGTGCTACCTTATCACTTACCGTTACATATTATTTTACAACATATTTGTGCTGCTCAGATTTATATTTTCCCATGAAAGGTCTTACAACTAACTACCTAAAGGGTTAGGCATTCTACGAAATTACTGAAGTACCGCGTCTAACAAACAAATGAAGTTTCAGTTGCTTTTATTTTTAATCCACTCTAAATTGTTTACATTAAAAATATTATAAATTACAAAGCATCAACATTACAAAAATGTTTGAAAATAAATTAGTTTAAAGCAGAAGATTTATAATGTGTTATTTATAAAATAAATGTAATATGAACGATAGGGAATCTTTATCCATGAATTAATTATTAGACCAACCACTTAATTAAAAAATATATATATTTCACTCATTTCAGGTTTATGTCATGTACTCATAAAATTATATATTTCTTAAATTTTTATAAATTAAAATTACAAAAAAGTTTGCAGTCACAATAACAACAACATATCAAATTGAGTTATTAGAATATCAAGCATTTAAATACTGCTGGTCTTAATTTTATTACTTCACCAACTTTTATTTTTTTCATGTTCCATGCTACGTCATAATTTTATGGTCACGTGACTAGCAGTCGCCATCTTGGCACTCTTTGGCGTTTTAGGTGCTGTTCGAGGGTTAGTGACGTCGGCTTCATACAAGTTGTTAAAGTGTTTTCGTCATGATAATTCAAGTCCAGTGTTGATTAGGATATTCATTTACCAATTCCAAGGTATTGTGATTGAAATGTATTTACTTTCTGTAGTCTTTTCTTCACATTGACATTTCAGATGACGCTTGACCGAATCAGCGGCGGCTTGCAGTAGCTACTGCAATCAGAAAACGGTCTGCTGTTACGTCTCTCCTCTGAAATGGAAATGGCGGGAGGCTATCAACAGATTAAATTGTCAAATATATCAGTAATTTACTTGTTTTTACTCGTTAAATTGAAATATTGATGATTATAGCATGATTAAATTCAAATTCTTCCTTAATGAGTACATGTTTATGTCACAATTTATGGATTAATTTCCTTGGAACCAATTTACAATGTGCTTTGTTAATGCCAGCACACTCTAGCGGATAAATCTTGGACTAATGTAATGTTACCATTGCGGAATAATGTTACCTGTCTAGTGGTCAATCGCATTGAATTAAAAAAATGTTACTTATCAGTGGTCGTAAATTAAACCGGTCGGGGTAAATTAATGTAATTGGAATAGTATGGTCTTCTAAACTTCCCTTGTGATACACTTATAAACACTACTGTTTATTTCTCTGCCTTGCAAATTTTAAGTTTTTATAACCCTAAAGATGGAGTGTTATAATTTATTTTTGTTGTGATTATTGAAAAGTTATCATTACTAAACCCAAATTTTGGTGAAATATTAGTGGTATTTTGTTTTGATATGTCAATGTTTCATCCCGACATAATAGTTGAAATGGTTATGTAGTGATCGGACTCCTAGACTACTTCATTCAACCACAACCTATGGTATGATCCCGTTGTATAGCGTACAGGAGGTAGGACGCCATTTTGAAATTCTGAGTCAATAAAATTTTTCTGGTCTAAGTAATGCTAAAATAGAGAGAAACTCTTAAAGAAAATAAATTTCATTTTCAAATTGGATAAATTAAAATTCAGACTAGTCCATGGAATGTAAACATAACCTCCCATTAGCTTGTGCCATAGAAATCCTTTTTAACACCTTAGTTAGGTTGAATTCAAGCATAAGCTTGAGTTCTGGACATTTTTCTATCCCATTAATTTTTAAATACATGTGCATAATCTATCCTCAATTTTAATAATTTCTTGTGTGATTTTAATCTATTGCGGGCTCTCTTTAAAGCCCGGCTTATCTAAAGTGAAGCCTCATGCCCAAGGCCACTGTGCCATGTATTGCTAATTTTCTTGTTTTTTTTAAAGGGTGTCAGCCTTTCATTTTGTGGGACCACATAACGTACAGACTACTGAGTGGGATATTTTTTCCATCTTGTCAATCACACCAGTGGACTTTTTTAATGTTTCGGAAGGGAAAGGTCGAAACCGTGGCCTTGTTATTAGCCTACCTTAAGCTGACCTGTTGTTAGATTGGTAATTATTAGCCCAATTATTAAAAAAACAAACTAGGACCAGCATAAAACCCAGCTGCAGATTATGAATTGGGTTTTTTAAAAGAACAAAATGTATATACATACCAAAGGTCATTCATCAAACAATTTAGCCTTCTTCCATTTAAATTATAATTCTTCTGGATTTCATACTAAAGCCCATAACTTCAATACTAAGTCCATCAGTGGTGTAGAATGTGTTGAGTTATTTAAATGACTATGATTAGTATATCAGTTTTATTATATCTTGGTTAGGAGGGCCAAACTCGGTCCTTAGGCCTATCTTCTTTTACCCTACTGGATCATCATCAATAAATCAATGACTATTAAACTTTCTACTATTTGTTATGTTTTCTTAAAAAAAAGGAAAATAGAGAATATATTATTTTTTCCCGTCTTCAATAAAATCTAGGCACTGTATCCATTTCATAATTTACAAAATATACCCATTCCTTGTCATTTTTTCCAAAGACATTTTCACTATAATCCCATTAAACTGTTCAGTCCTGTTTTGCTGAACATGATTTGGCAAAATTCATGAGAGAACTAAAGTCCATGTTGATGAAGAATTCTCTACAGCATTTTTGACAACCTAAGGGGTAATCTCGATGACTGAAATGTTGTAGGCTATTTGATTGAACATTAGTTCTAGTATATGTAGTTGACTTGGCTATCACCTCTTACTCTTATTCAGCTCAAAATAAGTTACCCTCTGGCCTCCAAGTCATTTTACGTACAGTCGACTCTCTCTAGTCCGGACTCAGATGGTCCGGCGGGGACTACTTCTTTGAAATGAGTCATCAGCGTGCGATCGAGTTTCTCATGGCACAAAATCAACAGGATTGAACGTGTTTTATTTATTTCCGGCCTAACTATAAATAACATCACAAACATCAGGTTAGTTTACAATTGGGTTTGATATGGATCTTCAGTGAAGTGGGAAATGGCAACGTGGGTGAGGGAATTTTGACTCATGCAGGTTGGAGGAACACTGGAACTACCAACAACTTATGTTGAGCAGAGCAATAGATCGTGGATGTAATGTGTTTATGAGGAAATGGCGTAATTACGCATTCAACAAACAGTTAAAGGAGAAAATCAGAAGAAAATAACAATTTCTTTTAATATGTACAGTATTATAAAGCCAAAATTTGTATTCTTTTTAGGCTATGGTAAATGCATTTGGGATAGGTCCTATTCTCATTAATATAAAGTTAGAATTCTGTTTTATTATACTATAAAATAAATTTGTAAAGGCTCAAGTTGCAGTGCTTTATCATTACATGGTCATTTCTATTTCTGGTGATTTGATATATCAACATCACAGATCCCGTGAGTTGGAAACACAAACCTATAATCTTTGGGAGAGCACTCTTTAAAATCGTCTTAAATTGTGATTTATATAAATACTGTACGCTATTGCATATTGTAATTTATAAATATATAACCGCCAGATGGTCCGGAATTTTTTCAACTCGGAAAGAGGTCCAGTCCCGAGGTGTCCGGATTAGAGGGAGTCAACTGTAAATACATTGTAAGTAAAAAGTAAAATAAAAAATAAACTATTTATCCAATAATTAAATTAGGATAGGTAAACCTTAACGTAACATAATTAATCGTCTGACTGGGAAAACTTTAAAAATGTTACATCAAGGGTTACTGGTTAACCTAATTCAACTATTGAACACCTTTAAATAGTTTATTTTATATTTTATTTGTTACTTACAATGTACAATGTGTTTCCCTCTAGTTTTTTGACAACCAGTTTTTGTAAAATGAATAAAGCTCTAAAATTGTATTTATTTATCTAACAACAAAAAGGTTGGTAGCAATTAGACTAGGGGGTTTTCTCTACCAAAACTTATAAAATGCCCCTGGTATTGATTAATACAAAGTAAAGTCATTAGACCTTTAGTAAATATTTTCTTTTGTTAATTATTTACTAATCTAAAAAATTAAAAGCTACACAGGTAATCTTTAACAGGTACAGGTAATTTTAGGTAGGTTAACCTATTGATGTTTTCAGGTTTTCTGGAGCAAATGTCTAAAATGGTATTATACTGATATTCCAACAGAAAATCTTTATTTTGGAACTCACAAGAAAATTTGAAAGTGATATAGTTTTAAGTAACTTGCATAGATTTTAATTCAAAAGTAAGTGTTTATTTGAGAAATGTTGATTTAGTAAAAATATATGATACTTTGATTATGTAAAGGCCACTCTCATCCAGTACGCTGCAGCATCCCTTCGTTTGTTAAAAATAAATGATAATAGATGAGTCATACAGGGCTCTGAAATTTGGTTATTGATACCATCAATAACAACCTAATTTAACTCCGCAGAGCACTATTTCGGAATTTATACAGTGAACATCTATATGAATGTAGATTAAGTCGGTTATTCATGTCATAACTATTAAACCAACCTAAATTACATCTGCAGTGCCGTAAATATCAGAATGTACAACACAGTGGCGGTATGTTCAACGCCATCCCCGGCCTATATCGCTGCCTTCTGAAAGGCAGAATTTAAAGTACCGTTCATCAGTTTTTTCAGTTTCCGTTTTTTCCGTTTTCAGTTTTTTGTAGAATTTGAACCGAAAATCAATTAAGTACACCCGGTAATCCAAACTAATTGGGAACGAACCCCGTTCGGATTACCAAGTTGTTTGAATTATCTGGAAATGCAGTGTAAAGTTGCATTAAAAGTATTAATAAAATCCATTATTTTAGTATTTTAGTTTTAACTGTATATAGACCAATTAAGTTATTACAGTTCACATATAGGTTTGTCCACTCCATGTTTTGTCTGAACGACTATTCTATACGTAATGGACTCGTATTTAGAAATTTAAAACACGACACACTTTGGTATTTAAAAAAGAGCAATTATAAAACAGTGCCGTCTGTAGGCCTATTTTTAATAATTTTTTTTAATCTGTTGTGATGTACTAAGAGTGTAGCTAGACTAGCTGCACTATCTTGAGCAACAGTGTACTGCTACATCCGATTGCTTGATATTTATGATGGCATAACTTTCCATTGGATGACAGGATTTATTTGTTATGTCAAAAAACTATAACTGAATTCTTAAGTTTTAAACAGCAAGTTATTGTATTTAATTAACATTGTGAATGTGTATAATTAGAGATAGTGTTCTATAGATAATGTAATTGAGATTACTTTGCTTCGTTTTTAATTTTAAGGTTTTTATTTGATGTTCGAATGATTAAAATTAGCTTAATATGATTTGTCTTCTCTATGTAGGTATTTTTCTGGTAATTGGGACTTTATAAAAGTGTTAAATACCTTCAAAAAGTACAATTCTGCCAATCTCTTGAACTGACCAAATTAATAGCAATTGTACAAAACAAACATAAAATATTTTAATACCATCTATGTTGACGATAACAGTAGTTTTACTGCTTGGGAGTTGTTAAATTTTATTTGCTACAATCAAATCAAAATATATATCATGAAATTATTGTTTATAGCACACATCTTGTTTATAGATAAGTTTAGGACCACTAGTATCCACTGACCACATAAAAGTAAAGTAAAATGGACCACTGGGTTATTTCACACTGAAGTGACTTGACAAGGTTCTTAACCAATAAATCTGAACCTATCAACATAAATACGAAAAAGGGATGCTAAATATTAAAGTAAAAATTATTAACAGTTCTATGAAACTGCAGCATGTTTATTGAATATCCTTTAATCGTTGAAAACAAGTAATTCACTTAGAAAATTGAACCATAGTCAGAGGCATGAGGAGACAATGTCTTGTCCGAATACCGACAATAGTTGTTCTTGGAAAGGCTTTTGTCAAATAAGGTGAAAGATTGTGGAATTTTATATTTATTTCTAAGTCTTCTATTATCACTAACCGGTCATTACAGAAAACTGGCCTGTGACGACTACCTGGACTACTTACTTTGGAATTTTTTCTATTTTATCGCTTGTAGACACACATCATAATCCTGTTTTTTTCATAAATGTTTTAGAAATGGGTTAAATACCCTTTTTATGGATTTATCTTTCATAATAGTCGTATTGAAATCTCACATGAATTTACAAACATCAATTCAAGATATCAACACCTTGAACACAAGAGTATTTATTTTTTTTTAAATTAACGTGATCTTACTGTAGCAGTCTTCACCAAATTTTTCTCTGTAATTTTAGAAATTTAGACTAAAGGATAGTTTTATGCAGAAAGACGCAGTTTAACATTACAAGAAGACTGACAAACCCATTTTTGCATTTCTGTTGTATAAAACATAAAAACAACTAAAAATATCATAATCCCAAGCAATGAACTGACACAAATCTAATTTTATTTATATTGATGATAATCTGATCGCTGATAAACGTCACAAATTTATAATTTGTTCAATGAGTGTACGTAAAATGAACCCCTGTTCCCAAAAACATTCATAATCTTGGTATAAAACACATGAAATATTAATATCCTTAGCTAAGGTAATTTAACCTGTGTTTTTCTTTTTCAGTTTTGATTTTTGGTGCTGAAAAATCATGGCCTCGACAATGTCTGAGAATGGCGACACTAGTGATGATGTGTCACAACCAAGCATTGGTAAGTGCCTGGAAACATTCATGAATGTAATCATGCACTAAACGTCATTAGTTAAAAAAAAGGCATGAGCCCTATTCAGTCGTAAAATGATATGATTATAAAACGTTGTTGAAGGCCAATCAGGAAAGACTATATTATTTGCCCTTGAAGGTCATAAAACTAGAGAGTGTGTCAGTTTTGGAACACATCCCTTTGGTTGTGATTGGTCCTACTAGATATTTTGCAAAACTTCTTTGGCTTCTTGTATACTTTTGATAACCTTTACATCTAAAAAAACAGGGTTCAGCTTACTAGTTGTACTACAGAATGATTAGAATATGTTGAAGGCTGACTGGCATGTTAACATCTAAAGAAAATGGTTTATTTAAAAATTCAGTCACTGTACTAGAATAGATGGCACGTTAGATGCTACCCTTACTACTATAAGACCACTATGTCAGCTAACTGTGTCTGTTATCAGGTCTTCTAAAACAATTTTTTGTACTACACAGTTACAGTAAAGTGATGTATTCCAGTAGATATTTGCTAAGGTCAAACATCAGGCAGGTGATACTACCTGTCTTCAATTTTTTGAACTTTTTATTTGCTGGGCCATTTAGCTGACTCACTGCCGCCTTTGAGCTAAAGCTGGAACTAACTCGTCAGTTCACTGAGCTGCTGCTAAAGTATATTTTATAGCCACTTGTATGAATTTTCAGACGGTGGTACTTAGTGTACCTGGTTGAGGCAGGTCTCTGATGAGCAAAAGGTTGAAGCCAAAAGGAAAACCACAAACAGTCCCAATTTGGCTTGCAAATGTGTGGTACAGTGGAGGGAGGGCCCACCTTAAATAAACTGTGACCGGCTTGGGTGGAAGTTAACGGCATTTGTAGGCTAAGTTGGGATTGCAGTGGACAACTATTTAGCTTCCTTTACATTTTATGGTTAAGGTGTGGTGCATGTGTTGTGTTTTTTTTGTTTAAACTGATTACTAAAAGAAGAGTTGTTGCTTAGTTAATTTTTCATTCAGGTAAGGCTAAAACACCCACCAGCCGTAGGGTTAAAGTTAAAAATAATATTGTTATTTAATAGTATTTTTTTTTCTAGGAGAAACAAGATTAAATGGAGAAGTCAATGGATCATATGATGAACCAATGGAAGTTGATGAAACTGTGAAAACTGTGAAGAAGATTCATTCCAGTGATATTAACTGTATTAGTGAAGTTATTGAAAAAGACAGTAATAGTTTATCAGAACCAAGTGAACAAATTCATGCTAATAGTGAAGATAGATTGACAGAAAGTGATTGTTTAGTGGAAAATGAAGTGCCTGAAAAAGAAGAAGGAACATCTAGTAATGGTTTTGATGAACAGCATAACCATGAAGCTGAAGAAGAGGACAATGTAGAAGAGAATCATGCTGATGGAAATGGAGATGACCAAGATCAGACCAATGAAAATCAAGATGATGATGATGATGTTGTAATGATGGAGGAAGAACCTGAAGACCCCTTTGCTGCAGAAACAAACTCCAATGAAGTAGATAATCCAGACGAGGATAAGCAAGAAGAAGGTGAACATGAAGTTGAAGATAATATTGAAGATGATATTTCAGCTACAGATAAACAAACATATTCTTCAGAAAATGAGAAAAATGAAAATCAAGAAAATGAAGATGCTGAAGAGTCTTTACAAAAGTCGGATTCTAAAACGGAAATATGTGGTGAGGGTAAAGAACAATCGGTGGACGAAACGTGTAGTCAAGCAACAGAATCTAACAAAACAGAAGGTGATGAGAAAGCCGAAAGCGAAAAAATGGAAGTAGATGGAGAGAAAACTGATGAAACAACAGAGAAATCAAAGACTGAAGAAGAGAGTGACAAAACACCAGATAAAGGGAAAAAGAAGAAGACACAACAACAACCATTAAACATTACACCCAGAAGAAGTTCTCGTAATGTTAATAAACCCAAAACATATATTGATGAACCCGATATTAAAGGTACTTCTAACACAACGCAAAAAAAAGTTAATGATGATCCGGATATTGAAGAAATAGTACCACAAGACCCATTGGCTATGGACTCTCCTATGTCGGATAAGAAAAACAAAAAAACCGTTGTTGTCAATGATCCAAAAAGGCTGGTTGAAATTGCCACTGGAAGTAAACAGTCTAAACCAGGTAAAAAAGAACCAACTCTGGTAATAATTGATACAAATTCTATTCTTTCTGGTAGAGGACCTGTCCCTGTATCACCCTCTTCCCCTTTGGGACATTCCACAACTATTACAGGTCCATCCCGATCACAAGGTTATTCTGTTCTGCCAGTAGCTCTTCCAGCTCAAGGGATGTACCCCCACTCTCTAAAACAGTCTCAGGTAAAACCTATGGCCTTGTCTCAGTCTCCTTCAGCTACCCCCTCTCCCCCTCCTGCTACGCCTAAAACTCCACCAGTCATATTGCCTTCTCTCACAGATGATATGTACGTTGTAGAAGCCCCATCTTTTATTGTGCCGTATGTGTATGAGAAACCTCCACTGAAACCACTAAAAAGTTTTGTCGAACAAGTGGAACAAGCCATTAAAGAAATAAAGGCTCAGTTGGAAAAAGAGAAGAATGAAGAAGAAAAGAAATCTGATGAGGAAGAGAAAAACACTGAGGAAGGTGAGAAAGAAAAGTCTGAAAGTAGTGATAAAGAGAAAAATGATAAAGACAAGAAAAAAGGTGATGAGAAAAATGAAAACATGGATGTCGATTCTGAGACAACCAAATCTAAAAGTGAAGAAAATGCTAATGATAAGGAAAAAGATGAAGCCAAAGATTCTGAGAAAGCAGGCGAGGAGAAAAGTACTGCTGAATCTAAAATGGAAAGTGAAAAATCAAGTGAAGAAGGAAAAACAGATGAAGAAAAGTCCAAAAAAAGTAGTTCGTATTTTGATAATCCTCTAGGTAAATTCTTTATTCAAATAGGTGTTAACTTAGTACAAGAACATGTCCAGACAGATTTGTTACGATCTCAAAAGAGGAAAAAAGAAAGAGAGGGATCAAAGTGTACTCCAGAAGTGCAACAAGCCATGAATTCTTTAATTAGGAGTTTAGAATTTAGTAAAGAAACCAATGAACCTTTTAAACTAGAGTTGAAAAAGTGTGAATTTTGCAGCTTTAAAACTGAGTCATCGCTTGTCATGGCTCATCACTTAGAGACTCCTCACATGAGGAACTATGTATATAGGTGTAACTTTTGTCCCCTGGAAGTGCGAAGTCCCCACGACATACTTTATCATATGGAGGCAGAACACAATGTGAGAGGACGACTGGAGAGAGCTCCGGCATTCCATCAGTGTCCTAGCTGCCCATTCGAGGACAACCAGAAAGGAAAACTAAGCAGGCATTTGCTCTCATGTGCCAAAAAATACAGGCCGGAGAGAAATCAGGTAAATATGTGATATGTTTTAATGAGTTAACTTAAGTCACATTCATTGGTCAAGTGAATTCATTGGTCACACACTTTGAGAGAACTGTTATTCGATTTTCCATGGATTCAAACAAAAGATTTACATTGATTTGATTGTTTTTTTGTGATTACCATTCCATACTTAAAGTTATACTTATTGCTCAATAATTTAAACTATTTTAAATTAAGCTTATGAAGTGGAGAATAATAATTGTTTTTGGATTTTGTAAGTTAAATGGCAATTTATTAAATGATTGAAAAACTTTTAAAGCCATTCATTGTCAAAGTAAAATATTTAGTATATGGTGGCTTTGTATTTATTTTTTATTGTGTTGAATGACAATTTCTTTTTTTCTCTGTGAAACTAAAGCTGTTGTTTGAGTTATCAGCTCACATATCCTCTTTAATTATAATAAAAAAATTTCAGGAGCCACCATTGGACTTTGAGCCACCCGCAAAAATTCCTCGCGTGTCTCGAAACCGACCGACCATGTCCCCTGGTAATGCCGTGTACCAGGCAGCCATGTCTGGACTGAAGCAGGCCCAGCCGCACCCGCTCCTCCCCAAGCTGGTGCCTGCACCCACACCTCCGGGACTGATACGGGGACGTGGCCGACCACAGATGATCAATCGCTACCTAGGCGACATGCGCACGTCATCTGTGCTTGCTGCACAACAGAAGGCCATGGCTGCTCAGATGAGGCCAGGTAACCAACACATATCATTTTACAACTACATTCTAAGAACCTTATTTTCATCCAATTCAATATTTTTATCCAATTAGTCACTTGCAACCTTTGCCTACATTTCATTGTCCTGTTGTACGGCATTCTTGGAAGAAGATAACTGGCCGTTTCTGTGGTGGTATTGTCCTGTAGAATGATGTTATATGTTATGAATCATTAATTTTTACAGATAAACATGTGCAGTGCACCTATGGTGACAACAAATAAAACAATGTTAGCGGACTATCCGAAACAGAACTCCAAATTATTTTTATTGTTTCCAATTTATTTTCACTACAACTATGTCCTAAAGATTAGAAAACATTAAACTGGTATTTGGTGTGAAAAATAATTTTTAATTTTCCCCACCTATACGAGAGTAAGGAGAAAACATTGTTTTAGTCAAAATTGTTCAATTTTAATTTTTAGTGGATACATCCATGTGGGGGGTACCCTAAAACCAAAAAAGTGGTTGAGAAATAATGTGTATATGTACGTCCCATAAATTAAATTATTCATTAAGTAATGTATGTATGTTGTCATTGATCCGATTTAGTTAAAATTTGTATGTAAATATCCACCAAATCTAGAGTTTTTTTTGTTTTTTTTTCTAGGTAGCTCACCCAAAACTCTTTAACACCAAATATCTCTAAAACAGTTTTTACAAATCTAGTTAAAATTTCAATGTGTATTGTGCCTAGGGTCTCAAATAACAATACTTCTCATGGTTGTAAAAATAATAGTTCAAAGTTTATGAGATTTCATGAATTTGCATAGTTATAATATAATAATACAAAATGTGGTCATAAGTTTTGTCATAAAGGAAAGTTAGTAAATATTTTTAAAACGTGTAATATTTAGCTAATAATATTAATTAATAATAATACAATAATAATAATACACTAATGATAATGCAATAAATGTTATACCGTAGTGTAATGTGAAAAGCTTTAATATAAGTTAATTATTTATTATCGTATACAACAGGAATGCTGTACCGGCCATCAGGGTCAAATGCGCAACCTCAAGTATTGCTTCCTGCTTCGTATCAGCTGGCAAATACTCAACTTTATCAAGTATGTGCATCTTTTAAATGTTTCTTCAATTTAGTTGTTAGCAATTTTTTGAATACAAATGTTAAAATATAGTTATCTTTCTTAGTACAGGTATTTAACTCTTGAAGATACTCTTTACTGTAGCAGTTCTTTGATTTAACCTATTACTTATTGAGTTGATTAGTCAATTACAGTTGAACAAAGTTTTTTTTATTTACAACTATTAATATTAATATGTAAAAGTCTTCTCAACTATCTCCAGCTCTCGAGAAATGATACAACATTAAATACAAAAGTTACATTTCACCCTTCTAAAGGTAGAGAAACAGTTCTTTTAAACAGTGACTTGTCTTAGTCATCATTGCTTGTTCTCACTTTACTAAATTTACCTATTATCTATGCAAAGAAACATTGTGATAAGATGAGCCAAATGTTACATAGAATTGCTATTATGTATACACTGTAGGCCTAATGTTTCTAAAACGACTCCAGGAATGGAATGTCAGTTTTTATTGTTTACTGTGCCTAAAATTCATTTCTTTCTAATAAACTAACTCATTTATATAGTCTAGAGCTTTTCAAAACTGCTGCAAAATTACTGTCTAAAATTTGCCATCTCACAATGTGTGGTCCTTTAAGCAAAATGACTTCATGAGAAAGCTTATAAAAGTAACAGGTTCCATCATCAGTTAGATTCTCATAGTTGGCCTTAAGAAAGTGTAATCTATTTGTTCCATTTCTTACCTAATCTATTTGTTCCATTTCTTTCTGTTCTAAAGGACCAAATGTCCCTTTATCAGCAGATGGTAAGCACCTGATTTTCACAGATAAATTATATTGCATGTTCAGAATGCATGCAGGGTCAGGATTTTGTTTAGGCATGGTTATAGTGTGTCTGTTTTATTTGAACTTGCATTCTGATGGTTTTTTAAACATATAAGTGATTAAAAAAGTGTTGCGGCTGATAATTGGAAGCTTTATTTTTTATGTTTGCTGGCCATGATAAACTGCTAAATGTTAATTTTTACTCAACTTGTCCCCGTTAACCATTGAAAATTATTTTTTTTAACTTCTATTGCTTTAATGAGAGGTTCAGCTCTTTTTTTGCTAATTTCGTTTTTTAGGGATGAAATACATGAACTTATATCCTAAGGTAGCACATTAGATATGTGGTTTGTTGTAGTGTTATGGTTTGAGTTTGAATTCAACCTTCAATGGAATTTGTCCTCATTTCCACGTATAAATTATTTTGTTTTTGGCTTGGGTCATTTATTGCTGCTTGACCGCCCACAAGTGATCACTATAAATGTTATCATTTTGTTTGGTAGGGGTTTTTAAAATTCGATACATAATTCACATACATTACATACAGTGGAACTTGGATGATTCGATCCTCAGGGAACCAGCTGTAAAACTTTAAACTAACCAAAAATTTTGAATTAAAGTTCTTATGAAAGAGACCGAAAACAGTAAATACACATTTCAAATATAAATCCATTATTGCTCTATATTTTAACATAAATTCATTACTTAACCCTAAAATGGCCAAACGTCTATTATAGACCCATGGAAATTTGTATATTACTCCACTTGTGATTTTTTTTATAAAATTAATGGAAATCCAACAGAAATAAACCCAAAAGAAACAGACAAAAGAAATAGTTTGGTAGAGCCAAACTAAGTATAGTTGGAACATCTCGATAGCGATATTTTAGTTTTTGCAATTGGTCAAAGTGAACTTTCTTCTAGCATACACCAATTATCAAACCAATTTGTCTCGCATCTGTTTTACTGGTCGCTTGGTTACCATTGTTCAGCTGAATACGTTTATATAATCATATTTTCATTTATATCCAATAAAATATGTCCAATATGTTTTCTGTTTTTTTTTTATTTGAAAGATTTTGTATATCTTGGAATTTTTGCAAACCAAACATATTATTTTTCACGAGCTTTTGAAGTTGTGTGTCTTTTGGTGATATTTGGTAAATAAAAATCAAAAAATATTTTCTAACTGAAATATTGAATATATATTTTTGCTAACAAATGTACAAGGGGGTACCCAAAAGTAACTTAGGTGTGAATCACTTATATTAGCTCTGCTTTCAAAGAATTTTCTAAATTCTTCTGCTTGAATCAAAGCGGTGGCTGCATACAGTAGAGGTATTTCTTCTTCTTCTGAAAGTGTAAGTGTTCCAGTAATCTCGTCTCTTGATCCTTCTTAATGAAGACGTCTGTCATCAGTCTGTAGGCTGACGCTAGCCTGTACTTGGTCTAATGCAAAACCTTTGGATAAGCTGACCTGGCAAATTTCGTTGAAGTAAATACCTGTCAACTTTAAGATTGGCCATGTTCTGAAATCGAATAGCATTATAGCTTTGTTGTGAAAGATTAGATATTCTGGGTCGCAGCACAGTTAATACAATACTGAAACAATAAGAAGTATTAATAAAATTCCCACAAAACAAATAAATCTAAGTGGATTGAATGACAATTAACTATCCAAATGTAAACCCAAACCAAACCTAACTGCAATACAGCTTTTGTAGGAAAGATTAAATTTACTGAATCGTAGCATTGTTTATACTTTCATAATCTAACATTCATTAATTCCACCTGCACAAAACAAAAAAAAACAACTAATAACTATACTGGGACAAACAAACTAACCAGTAATCTATACATTCTTTTTAAACATCCACAAAAATTCGTTAAAAATAACGCACAATGACGTTAGCTGTTGACTGATGAAAATAAAGCAACACATAATCAGCTGTTAATAAAATATTCTCATTAATGACTAAAATGCATCATGTCTTTTCCTCATAAGCTTAACACATACAAACTTTACAGGCCAGTGGGGCTTAGCCCAAAGGGTAAATACAAAACTGAATATGCCTATACTCTACTCAGAGCAGAGACAACTCCAAAAAATCATAGATCATTTAAATCGGTCCAGCCGTTCTCGAGTTATAAATAGTGTAACTAAAACGCCTTTGCGTTATATATTTAGATTATTATTTTGAGTCCGAGATTAATTTGTAAATATAAACTTACAATACCAAAATTTTTAACTTTTCAAAATATACTTTAAATGATCCACGATTTTTTTGTATTCTTGGAATACAAAATTCTAGGGAACATGGGAAATATTCAAATTAAAGAAGTTTGCGTTATCCAAGGTCCTCTGTATTTATAGTTTCCCAGAGAAAGAGTATAAAGACTAAATCATACTGTTCTCTGAAATAAGCTACATGAGTCATTAAATTATTAATAGCCTACATATCTGAATACATTTCTTTGGCGACTTCTATGAGCGTTGATGATGAAACTGTCAAGTGGATCATTCTTGAAATAAATATAAAGGGAATGACCAGGTTGAGTGTTGGTATTTGATATGACCTGCATGTGTTTTTATGCCCTGTGTGTGAAAAATTGAAAATTGGTAATTGGCCTTAATTGGTGATTTTGTCTGGATTATGCCACTCTACAAATAACGTTATTGTGGTTGTTGCATTTTAATACCAAATTGTCATCACAATGAAATATCACTGATACAATGAAACATCTGCATTTTTTTTTAATCACTGTCAATCTTTGGTGTTAATGGACACCTCACCAAAATTTTGTACAACATTTCATTGTAAATAATAATTTGTGTTAAAATAATAGTCATCTATTATAAAGACAAAATCCTAATTAATAATGATTTATGATACCTTTGCTTAATATAGGTGTAGTGTAAAATATTGAAGAATTTAAACCGTCATCTCCTAGTTACTAGCCATTCGTTATGGAGGTATATTTTAATGGTAAAGTGTTGGTGGGTTGGTAACGGTGGATGTGTTGCGCAGGTGACCAATCACAGCCGTGGACTGAGCATTGGCCCACCACCTCTCTCACTCCCTCACTCTCAGGTATCTGCATGACCTGTCCCCTCCCCCCCTCTTGGGTTAGGTTGTTTGGGAGAGGTCTCAACATCGCTTTGGAATCTATGTGATATCAGTTTCTTAAACCTGAACATATAAGAAATATCTGACACTATATTTAATATTGCTCATGGCCAAATTGTTGAAATCTTTCTTTTCTCAGAGTAGTCGTTTCAATTTAAGTGAAACCCCTTCACTGGGTAGAAATCACCTTTATTTGATAATCATTGATTCTAATAGTTCTGTAATTTGTAACAGCCAATTTTTAGTGGTAAATTTGGATATTAAATTATTTTTCATTGTTGCTTTACATTAATACACATAACCTTTTAACCTTTCTAATTTCTGATTTTCATACAACTTATTTTCCACTTATGAATATGTGCAATATTTTTGAGATGTAGTTGTGAAAATATGATTTATCGTACATAGAATTCTATTCTCTAGTGTGTTTTTGACGGACATTTAGTAGGCTGAAAATATATTGATTCTTAGAAATTTCTGAGGCTGATATCACCTCGCCACCAGCCACTAGGGCAGTCTACCACCATAGCGATGTTGATACCTTAATTGTTATCTTACCTGTAAAAATATACTTCTGATTCCATCTGGCCGTTGCTAACAAACTAACACTACCAACTCCAAACAACTATTTCAAACTTCTTCAATAGATTTACTTAAAATTTACATCTAAAAACTGACATTTAAATACAAATTACATTTGGTTCATATTCCTTTTTTTAGGGGTGTGCGAACCTGGAATTTTAAGATCGAGCAGAGCCGAGTTAAGCTTTTTAAAAATGTTTAAGCTAAATCTTTTTTACCCATAATAAAATGCCCCTTCTCAAAAACGTCCACGTAAAAATTTCAAAGTATGAATAAGTTAAGTACATTAACCTATTGGGGTAGACACACGAGCTGGACTCGAGAAGCCACTGGACTCGAGATGCTGTGCACAGACTAAATTCAAGACCACAATTCTGTCACGTGATCGGTAACTTTGTTCAGTTGGCCAACCTTTTTAGTTATTATTTAGAATTGTTTTGATTTTTCAGCAGATAGCCAAAGCCATAAAATACTGTTTCGTTAGGCGCAAACGTTTTTATTTAATCTTTTTAAAATATTTTTATTTTTAACAACTTTCTCAATGGGTCAATACCAATAATTCATTGATTGGCTAGTTAATCACTAGGAAGCTTTTTTGTTGTGTATGCAACTTAAAGTATAGATTAATCAATAGATCAAGGTAAGGTCAATAAAGTGAAAATTTAATGTAAACATTTGAAAATGTAAATTCAATTGAAAGAAATTTACAATTGAAACGAAATAATTAAAATATGCTATATAATGAACAAATAACATAAACATAATTAATCCAAACCTTAATAAACAAAACAAACTAACCCTTTGAATTTGCTCATAAATTAAATATAAAATAATATCAAATAGGGTACGACAGTAAACTGAAAATGCATGATAATTTTGTGTCGGCAGGGCGATGCCCGGTTTCCTGATTCAAGTTTCATCAAAACAATGAAGACATTTTCTTATTATGATATGACTAAAATGGAATAATTTAAAATTGACGGCGAAAAATAAAGTGTTTATACTTTGCTTTAAAAGCTAGACTTAAGCCTTTGCACACCCCTACTCTTTTTATCTTAAGCATTGGTGCTTTTAACCTGATTTTAAGTTCTCTATGGTTTTTATCTCTTATGCTCTAAAGATTAATGTACTTCTTTGTGAGATTTTTTTCAATTTTTGATTGACTCTTTGTATGGATTCCTTTAAATTGCATCCCTACCCGAAATGAATGAAAACTTAAATTAATATTAACACATTGAATGTGAAAGACATTTTTAGATGTTGCCAATCTATTGACAAATAGCAGACGGCGTCTTCGTGTACGTAAAAATCCTGGCACATATTCGCTCCGGGGTGATAACCTTGAATTTTATTAGCAGTCAATGTGTTAAAAAGAATTAAATACCCACAAAATCTGACATTTTATTTAAGTTATTATAAACTAACCTTGTTTAACACGACAGATTAAGAATTCTCTCAGGGATAGGGAGATTCACAGGTTCTCTTAGCCCAAGGTCTGTCATACAACAAAAATTATATCAAGGAAAAATTTCATGACCCTTATTAACACTCTATTAAGCCTTTCAAGTTTGAAATAGTAATTCTATTAAAAAATGCTACATTCCATTTTAATTAGTAAACAAATGCCGCCATAGCGAGTTACAATGATTAAATATAAATTACATATCTTAGGCCAAGTATTATTTATCTATAAAATTATCATAATTCATCTGAAACAATCCTGAAAGTATCGTTTTATTGTAAACTTAAATAATAACATAAGTTGCAATGAATTTAACAACATTTTTGGAATTAATTTCAATTATTTAAATTTACCAATCAAGTGAGGTATTTCCGTGTAAAACCAGTGACTAATTATAAAATGCTGTATGAAGGTGAATTACACGGTACTAAGAAGTTAAGTATGTAAGTCAGATGTCAAAGCCAAAAGATGTCTCCAGGCTGCAAGGTTAGGAAAATCTCCAAAGAGAGTGACTTATTGCATTGTTTTCTACAGCAGAATGTGGCAGCTAGTGTAGCCAGTAAGACATCTGTGACTCCGGTTGGCTCCTCTACGGCCAAGCTGCTACAACAGCCCAGCATCTCCATCACTCCGCTGCCCCGTCAGCAGCCGCCCACGCCCTCACCTTCCCCCGCACCACCCCCCACCAACAAGCCTGGCCGCCCCGCCGGCTCTAGCAAAGCCACCTTCGTCATCTGTGAGATTTGTGATGGCTACATTAAGGTGAGCTCAAACTCCATTAGTATTTAGATTATCAATATTTTCATGGTTTTTGCGGCTATAATAATTGAGGTACCAGTAGAGTAAATCCAAAGTTAAAATGCTTTCCACCTTGTAAGAGAAGACTTATTATTTATTACCAAATATTTTTTAATATCTTTGTAATTGCTAACTGCTCAACCCATGAGGATAAAGGTACATGGTAAGGATCCTTGCCAACCAACTATTGTTTAGTAGGACATTTTGTTTTTGGCACATGTGGAGGTTACCTCCGTATTAGGAAAAATTAAAGTACAGTAGAACCTCGATTAACCGTCACCCTTTTAACCGTCACCCCGCTAGCGCAAAAATAATTATGTTTCCGCGTCAGCGCCGAGTCGGATCTTGAGTTGAGGCTCTATGATGAGTAGTGACGACTGTACTGCACAACTGCATTGTGCGTGAATCATTGGTGGCGAGGGTAGTGACCCTGCTGGTAAATCCCTTATACTGTCTTCTGCATTCCACTGCTACCGTTTCATTTCAGTTCAGTAAGGTGCGTGGCTACATTGAACTGAAGTTATTGTCGATTTCGAGTGCAATGCCAACTAGTGTTTACGTGCTTTACTGTTTATAGTTAACAGTTCTGTTTATACTTGGTGTGTAATGCTCGTCTGTTATGGCTGAGAAACGGTAACGTGTAGTTGTGGGACTCGACAATAAACAATAAATTATTAAACGCTGATGCTTCTTCTCAGAAAAATTAGAAAAGCCTGAAAAGCTCGACGGGGAAAGAAACAAAAGAAAATGACGGATTATTTTAATAACTAAATGCCGGCAACATAAAGTTTTGAGAGTAAAAATACGTACATGTACAGTTCATATTTCATTGTTTTCTTAATAAAATATTTCAATAAATTATTTTTCACTTGAACTGGCGTAGTTTGGTTTGTTCTCATTTAAAATAAATTCACATTAAGTCTATCATGAAAATTAATTATGACTTAAAATGGCGCCGTTATAACATGCAAGGCAGTGAATTGCGAAGTTGCCACGCCAAACACTGTCTAGGTGCTAAGTTGTATCGGCGCTATTACTATTTCTGTTATCCGTCTATTCGGTTATCCGTCATGGTCTCGGTCCCGAGGGTGACGGTTAATCGAGGTTCTACTGTAATTACTGTTAAAAATATTGTTTACTATTATAATCATAGTTTTATACCATGAGTGCTAACTAACCTTTATTTTTACTCGTATAAAAATATTTGGACCCTGAATTTATTAAATGCAATAGCAATCTAATGATGATCAAAAAACTAAAACTTAAATCACAAGCTTAAAATGGATTCAATGTGATCACATTGATAGCCACATTATCGGGCGCCTGATGGAGGGTTAACTGCACTACTATTTTCAGTTGCCTTTTCCCTGTCAAACTAGGCTTTGAAATTCTTCATAGTGTTATTCAAAGCATAGTCCTGTCTAAACTATAAATACACATTGACAGCTGAACAGTATTTTACCGTGATAGTCACGCTATACAGTGCTAAAAACATTGTAAACATTAATTTTAATTTCTTATAAATCTAGGTAATAATGCAGATTAGTCGTGAAACCTACCGGAGAAATACTATTTAAAATAAAAAGTGTAGAATATCCACCTGTGCTGGCCAGATGAGCTGACGAGGAATTCGGTAGTGGCCAGCACTGCTGGCCGTACGACCTCAGAGGATTATGCAATAGCATAATCCTAGCATAAAACCTACGACAAGTTGACAAAGAAAATGGTTGTGTCCAGCAGTACTGGCCATTCGACTTTAGAAGAATTTTCATAAAATACCTTTGAGAGGGCTAAGGGTTAATATCCGTTTGTCGTGTTCAGGACCTTGAGCAACTGAGGAACCACATGCAGTGGATTCACAAGGTGAAGATCCACCCAAAGATGATCTACAACCGGCCCCCGCTCAACTGCCAGAAGTGTCAGTTCCGCTTCTTCACTGACCAAGGGCTGGAGCGACACCTGCTGGGCAGTCACGGACTGGTGACCAGTAGCATGCAAGAGGCGGCCAACAAGGGCAAGGACGGCGGCCGGTGTCCCGTCTGTGGCAGGGTGTACCAGTGGAAGTTGCTGAACCACGTAGCAAGGGACCACAACATGTCTCTGAAGCCAGCACATCTTTCTTACAAATGTACCGTATGCACTGCGACGTTTGGCATGTACAAGCAGTTTGAAAACCACGTCTACTCGGCCCACAGTGTCGTTGCCAAGCGGGTCATGGATAAGAAACCTTCCACACCCAGCCAGCCCTCCACCAGCTCTCAGGTTTGTTCAGTATCAAAAGTATGATTTAACTTGTGCTAGCCGATATTCAACAAAAGCATATTACAGTGTCCATAGTAAAAATTAAATGTAATTTTGTTTGTAAATTATTTTGTTACTTTTAATCCCTTTCCTCAATATTTATAATTTTCTAAGGTCCTGATAATTTTCTAAGGTCAATTCTAAAGAGATTTTAAGCACAATTACCAGTAATAGCAGATTTATTACAAAAATTTATCCGGTATAAATTTTGTTTAAGTTTGTTGTGTTGAAGACATTTGCCACCTTACACAGATGAGATGCTTTTAGCTTGATGTGACATCTGTTCTATCTGATATATTTTGTGTTGCCACAATATATCGTCATTAGTTATTAGTTCTGAAACAGGGAGGTAAGGTTTTGTCCAACCTTCCTCTATCATAGTGTGATGAATGTAATGAAGTGATCCTATACACTGTGTTTTTAATTTCAGGGGGATATGCTTAAACCATTGAAAATAAACGACGAAATCACAATAATTCCCCAGCCAGCGAGGTCTAAGACAAAACCAACCGGCTCTAACAATCGGAACCCACAGAAAAAGGTAAAAAGAATATTTTACAACATATTGAATTGTTATCAAAAATCACAAGATAGGCTTAGTAGACATAAGCTGAGTAAGATGTATTCAATTATTAGGCCTATTCATTAAAGTACCTTAAATATTTATACAGTTCAAACAAGATTGCTCAAACAGTATTGTATTCTTTGTTTGAAATTCATTATTGGTGATGGTGGATTTGAGTTATTCAAATTTTTACCACGGACATTTTCCACTACGATTTTAAGTAAAACAAAGTTTCACAACGTTTCGGGATCTGGAATCTGATCTTGTCCTCAGGTCCGGAAACGTCGTAAAACTTAGTTTTACTTAAAATCGTGATGGAAAAAGTCTAAATGACATAGCTATTGTATGTTTCATTTTATAACGACGAAAATAAAATGATAAATTCTATTTTTGTTTATTTTTTTTATTTAGTGGAGACATTATGCTGAGTTGCTGATTTTTTTTACTAACTCATCGTACAATTTAGATGAGCTAGGTAGATAGAGAGATATTAATTAAAAGTTGTTCCTAAAATATGTGCTATATACTTATTTTTCTAATACTTCAACTGTATTGTGTGAATGTTTCAGGTGTAACTCCTCCTCTGATGCACCTTCTTGTGTCGTCCGCTGTAGTTAATTATTATAAGTCTTCTTTATTTAGAAATGTTTTTATATATTTTGAGTTTCTCAAGTGTAAAATTTTCGTATACTTGTAAATAGCACATTTTAGAGAGTGAGGCCGTGTCGAGAGATTCGGTTTGTGTGAATCAAGCTGCTGTATAGGATATCAACATATTTGTAATTTTGTAATCAGGGGATTTCTGTGGTGAATATGAGGATTTGGCTCTTTGGTGCCTGAGCTCTGCTTTTTGGCAGTTTTCTCTATGTCATGACTTTGCCAGTTGACTTGTATTTAACGGTTATATGTATATAAGTTCCATATCGAACATGGGTTGATGATATTTTATTGGTAGATATACAAGATATACTCTGTCCTCACCGTGCGGTGTGAGGACAAACTGTGAAATTCCCCTTGTGTATAATTTATCCTAAGATATTACCCAGAGAAATTCCAAAGTGTGTGAAGCTTGACAGATGTCAAGGACATCTTGTGAATAAGGAATATTATTGATATAACAATGTTCCATGAATAAATATTTTATTCCATTTAGATTTTTTCTATTCCTGTATCTCTTATGTGATGAATACTAACAATGAAGTTTTACCATAGTCCAAAAATCATTAAGTCTCTTAATACTTTTTATCACTAAGATGGCCTTACAAATTTTTATTTATATTATTTCAATACATACAAAAATTGTATTTCGTAAACAAAATAAATTGTGTCATTTATAATTTGTAGTTTTTTGTTTAACATATTTTTTTATCCATGAGAAACAATATTCATAGGTATATTATAAAGTACCTAAATATAAATGTATATAAAAGTTTGTTTTTGTTTTTATTAAATAACACATGGTATCCTTTAATATAAATATTTTCATTCCTGCTTGTGGTAAACAGAATATATTCTTGGATCGGCGGGAACTTCAGCATTTTCTTTAATATTTGTGGATAGGAGATCTCCAAAAAACCTCAAGCAGGATAAATATTTACCGTAAATGTACTGGGAAAGAAGAGTATACTTTCCGAAAGACTTTGGTATGCAGTATTACTTTTTTTTAACCGAGTTTTTTCTCTTGAGGAACGAAGCTCCACTCACTGCTCCTGCCTTTATTTTTCACTTTTGGCTGGCTACCATGAATGAAAGTAAACCCCCTCTATACTTAACACTGAGGTAAACATTTACCAAAATTGTTTGTGTATGAAAGATAACAGTTCTGCAACACTTTAATACATATGGATAGTGGTGACTGTCCACATGTTACTTATAAAACAGTTATAAACCTTCCTTAACTTAGGATAACTTCCTAAATCCTATTACTGTATCCAGTATTGGAAACTAGTGGCAACTGGCAAGAACCAATTAGGATCCCAAGTAGATTATGTGGAACCACATAAACTTGGGTCAATATCAATTACATGTAGATGGTTGTTGGGAAGACCGACATTATTTTCATAACATTAACAGTAAAACCTCTCAAACTCGATTCCCGAAAATTCGACAGGGCCGTTGAATTAATATTTTTTACACCCCCCCATGACCTAAAGCAGTACTTTGTCCACCCAAGAGCGCTAGAGACTCAGATTAGGTTTTGGGTTTTCCAAATTCGCTCAACGCACCCTTTACCTGCCTAGATGGGGTGGGCTATTGTTTGCACATATTCCTGTGTGTGGTGCGCTTTCCTTATTGTGATGCCTTGCGTTGACCTGGGATCCCTGGGCAGATCATAAACTACCCTCGCTTCATTGGGCGCTTTCATTCGTCACTGGGCTTAGTATAATTGTATATAATAAATAAAAAAAAGTACAATTTTAACACGTTCAATGCAGGCGGCAATGATCGCTTCTGTGGACGTTCTCCTGAACGTCCTCAGGTGCGGGCAGTAACGGTCATTGCCGCGAAAAAAGACCGTAAATGCAGTTTTATTGGCCCGAATGGCATTTCTTTACTGATTTTAAACATTTTAGCATAGGCTACTGTATAAAAGTCTTACCACTATATTGCTAGAATTTTAGCAGTGAACGTGTATTTTAATACTGAAAATAAGAGTTTTTATTCAACCCTTAGTTATTTTTATATAAGTTCCCTAAAACTCGACATCCTCAAAACTTGACAACCTTTAGGTCCACATTGTGTGAGTTGAGAGGTTTTACTGTACTTTACATTGGTTGCCACCCCATTGGTATTATTAAATTCATTTACTTCAAACACAAAAATCACCTAACTGCCAATATGAACAATTCTTGTTTTGACTCTGTTTCTTAAATAAAATCTGTGAAATTAGAATTGAAGTTAAAATTGATTTTGCTTTAGCTAAAGAATTGTTAACTTTTAAGATACTATCATACATATTATACATAGTGAGCTACGCACAAAATCTCTTCTTGTAACAAGTATACTGGTGGATCCCGAAGTCTCAAAACTCGATATGTGTCCGATAAACAGTAGCGACCCTCCCCACACAAACATCATAAACCCAACAAAAAACAAAATCTGTAGACTTTTTGTTATGGTGTAATAGATTACAGGTTATACGTCCCATAATGTATGGACATCTTCCTCAAACATATATTTGACATTTAAAAGATCAACTAAACACTAAATATTACAAGAACTCATCTGAAAAATCAAATCCAAGGATCACATTTTGGAACATTGGTGTTTCTTAAAGTATAACATCAACATATTCATTGTTCATGTATTAAACCTTTTATACAGCAGTGCAATTAAGTTACTGTTTATTTAAGTAATGCAGTTAGTTAAACTACAATTGAGGACACAACCAGTCCATGAAGTAATTGACATTCGTGTATACGCTAGGAGCCCCACGGTCACATGAGTTGAGGCCCAGGGAGACAATGCCTTGCTGCATATCTCCGGCATCGTCTAATTGCACCAATGGTCCACCGCTATCCCCCTTCAAATTAAAATCATTATTTACTTTTTACACAGCAGCCTAAACCCTTGCTTTATCACGGTCATTTTCGATACAAACATTATTGACTTGCACCAAAGACAATAAATCCATAATTCAAAAAAATATCCATAATTAAACGAAATCTTAAGTTAGGCAAGTGAAGCAAAACTATACCTGTTACTTTCTTTAAGTGGTTGATCTCTTTAAGATTCAACCTATCAGGAAACTTTTGAATTCATTGGTGATTTGTAACTATTGGGCTCCTCAGATCAATTTTTCTCTGTTACCGAAGCTTTTCCTGTTACCATGCATGATTATCGAAAACAGCTCAAGTTAGTTTGCTAGTTAATACAAATTTCAGAATGTTCACATTGTGTATTAATTTCTTTTCATGTGAGTAAATTCAATTAACTAATGACATGGTACCTTAGTTTTAATATCTATAGCTTAAATAGTCTTGATTTATTATATAATTTTTTGTAATTTATTTGAATAAAAGATGTAATTAAACAGTTTATAAAGAAGTATAACCAGTAACATGTACTACAATGAAAACAAAACTGATTTTATTTTTTGGTCATTTAATAAGAAGACCAAAAAGTAGAATTAGTAGAAAAATGATAGAAAGAATGGAGTAGTAAGAGTAACAATAGATAGATCAAAGAAATCAAGGAAGATCACAACAGTAGACCATCTGAAAGAGAAGAAATAAGCACTAAAAATATTTTGTGATAGGCATGCCTCATTACAAATCAAAACAGAAACTGGGGAGGAGGATTTCAGAGTCAAGAGAACAGCAAGATCAGCCTGAATAGGATCCTAATTCATGAAAGTGACTTAAGGAGTCCATGTTGGTCATTAAGGCATAATAATGCTTAGTTATAAAACCTCACTAACTCAACAGTCAATTCTTGACACACCTTTATCTTACAGTACTTGTGTGTTAGACTTTTCCAGGTCACGAGATGAGCCGAGATAGACAGTCAATCTATTACACACCTTTAGACTGATTCAAAGGCCTAGGCATAGGTGAAATGGGATAGTTCGCTTTTGTTTACAGCCTGCCCTCGCTAGTCCGAAATTTTCAACACTTATTGAAATCCAACGCACCGTCAGCATGCAGTGACTTGTGAGCAGTTCCATTCAGTTGACCTTGGGACCGGTTATGTAGTACATCTTCCCTGTACAGTGGTATTTCCGTTTCAGTGAGTACAAGTGTTCGTGTAGTTGTTGAAATGGCAAGCACAAGTGGCGTCAAACAAAAAAAAAACATTAACAGTCTCCGAGAAATGGGAAATTATAAAACGTGTAGAAAGCGGCGTGCGATTTATGATATAATGAAGAGTAAAGAAAAAATTGTAGGATTCATGAAGTCTGTTGAAGATGACCCTTTAAACAGGAAACACCTCAGAACAAGTGAGTTTCCCGAAGAAAAAGCACTCTTCATTTGGTTTAAACAACAACGTAAACGGAATGCTCCTATTTCGGGAAACACTCAAAAAAAGCTCAATTTTTCAACACACAAATAACGAAGAAGAATGACTGTCGTGCTAGACACGGATGGTTTGAGAACTTTAAAAACGCTATGTATATGATTTATGAAGATGTCTGGCGAAAAGGTGTCTGCTGACACGTCGATATTGATGCCTTCATTATAATGGTAGACAAAAACACTACTGAGCTTGGATTAGTTCCAGAACAGCTGTACAACGCAGATGAAATCGGGTTAAATTGGCGTCAAGTATTAAGGGGTGATTAATACATTGTTTCAAATTATGGTCGTATCTTTTTTGCCATTAAATGCATTACAGAAAAGCCATTTTCGATGGCAGAACTGTCGAATGTTGCAGCAATGGAAGAAAAAATTATCAATTAAACATTTATTTCAGAACGTGTTTCTTTTTAATTCTTGAATATTTAACGTTTCATAAGACTGTTTACTCAGTATATAATGATAGTACTGACATAAGTATTGTACTGTATTAAATTTATTTTAAACCATAATGATATATTAAATTTATTTGTGAAATAGACAGTTATGTTTTAATTAATTAAAGTTAATAAAAAAATTGCTTGTTCTGTATAATTACAACCACTGGATACGCAAAATGTTGAGTAAGTGAGGTACTGTATTTCTGTACGGTTATGTTAATCTTATCGATGTACTTCATGACATATTTTTTGGCTCTGAGAAACTTACTGTGAAGTAATTGTCCTAAATTATATACTGCTATCTACCTGCCAGCTGCTTCCTTATCCCCCCAATTCCCCTTCCAGCATCCTCTGGTACACTTGAAAAGGAAGCAAGCAGGATCAAGGTCACCGACCCGGCCACTTGGCAGCACTGGTGCTGTTCTCTCTCAGAGGCTGGCTCATTCTACTTGACTATATCATCCATACCATGACATGGCAGGCACCACATATAGTCAACATTAAAATTTAAGTTGAAACATTTACTTACATTGCATACTCCTTTTCCCTCCGTGCCGCTGGTGCACAATTGGCTCTCAATGATATTGTAATTGGCCATGGTCTTGTAGAAGCTGGTGCAGGATGTCTGTGACTCTCCAGGTACAATGGCATACATAAGCTTTGGGGATGTGGTCTCTGTTTAATAGGATCATAGTCTTAACACAAGAATATGGAAAACCAAAATTTTCTATATTATAAGAATATATAATTATCAAGTATATATAATTATATATAAGTACAAAACTTATTGGTCTTGCATGGGTTGATGAATTACCTAATGGAAATTATCTTAACTAATATCGATATTAATTATACACTCATTAAAGGCAAACTTTGATTCCACCACTTCTACACAGAATGTTTGTAGTTAGCTGTGCTAACTGATGGTCGACATCAGGTTGAATGGGAATTCACCTAACCTTCAACAACTTATAATCATTTTACGGTGATTCCGGTAATCCTCCGAAGCTGAGTCCCTGCACTTTTGAAACAGTAATTTTACCTTCCCTTCCTTAAACAGGAGTATATGGGGAATGTATTTTTTGTCAACATGTTTGAATTCTGAGTTTCCAGTGTATATGTCCATTTTAGGGTCTCCTGAACCCAAAAAATGGTTATCAAAGTGATGTCTGTCCGAATTTGTTACGTATGTATATGTCTACTGAATCTCCAGGCGACTTTTCTTTTTTTGATTTTAAAGGATAGTCAAGTCTAAAAATGTAAAAAAACATATTTCTCAAAAACTGCACTAGCAATTTTGATTAAAATTTCTTGGTTTATTTCAAGGTCCCAAACAATATAGCATTAAATGCCTATTTGTAAAAGTGATGGTTTCAAAAAATTATTGTTGTAATTAATGGTCTTTTAAAAGCTAAGATGATGGTTTCCTCAATGAAACTTGGTATGTATCTTACGGTCATATCATTCTATAAAACACACAAAAATATTTGTCATTGCCTGGAGGAGTGTGAGCTCCCTGAAAATCTTTAACTTGTCATAAGAGGGTGTGGGAAAGAAATGTGGTAAGTACATTACATTACATTACACAAAGGGGAACAGAGTTCCTGTCGCACGTCAGCCATGTGGCTTTTTGCGCACCTTTGTTGATTGAATGTTTCACGGACCTTCCAAGTTTAAAAACCTGACAAACTGCCGTAGTCTCCCCACTAGCTCTTCCCGGGGAAGGTGACAACCCCTCTCCATGATGCCGAGAGTGGCGGCTTCAATTTACCATACTGCTCTGATTATTAACTGCTGATTATTCTATAGTAAGCTCTCTCATATTACAAATTATGAAAAAGTAAATTTTTAGAAAACTTGAACCTGAAACTTACTATCTGACGTCTTTCCCCACCCTGATACTGTGTAGTTGGTGTTAGATCTCGCTGTCTGCTGATCGGAACAACTGGGCAACTTCACTGTACAAATGTATTCTGCAATCAATTATTAGATTCAGTATTTATTACAATTTATGTTGCAGTAATTCTTCATGTATCAGATATGGTATGTAATTGTTATGTTAATTGTATACCGGTATCTCAATTTGTTTTAAAGTTTTAATTCAATTACACACTTCACTAACCAAGTTTTCTATTTTTTTAGAATAAATAAAATAATGTTTCAGTTAACAATAATAAGCTTATACTTAACATAGGTTATTGGGGAAATTTTTTACCTTAAACTGAAACCTAACCAGATTTTTAACTCCAGGGTCAGCTGCAAAAATGTATGTACTTTCCTTTGGGAAATGGCTTGGATGTGTCTAAAGAGAATGTTTTCAGTTCCTCCAGTACAGTAAGGACAGTAAAAAACTGTCCTTATAACCATATGACGGAACTTCCGTTACGAATTTTGGTCTGACAGCTTGCCAATACCCTCCCAGAGCTAAGACATATCCATGTCAAACTGGCTGATTTATATACTGGTTCAATAATGTATAAAAATGCCAGATTACAGAAATCTTAATAAACACAATAGTAAAATTATCTACATTCATTTGACCTCAATGCAATCAGTAGTTGGTCATTGTTGCGGCTACACAGTTAACTTAATTATGGAGTTCACTGAGAAACATACTGCGCAGGTAAAAAAAATGCCTCATTAGATATCGTAAGCCATAGCAAATGATACCCACTTTACTTAAAGGATGTCCAACGCTCCTAAGGCTCCATGTTAAATTGTCATATTTTAGGTACAGCGTAGAACCTCCCATATCCGACCTCCCAATAACCGACCGTTCCGTCTGTCCGTTTAGCTATGTTTCCCACGCTCCCGTCGTTGCCAAGCATGACAAAACATAAAAGACTTATTCTTTCCAAAATATAATAATTAGTTCCTAAGCTGCAATATGCAATGAATACTTATTGGTATCAAAACGTTCAGAAAAGTCTAAATTTTACAACTAGTAAAAAAATTAAAATGACCAACAATTACAATTTTAGGATGTTTGACTCCCCTTATTTTGCAACTTTTCAAGTTTTGTTAAGCAATGGTCCAAATCTCAATCTCATTTACCCAAGACCAACTCTTTGTTGCAATTAATTAATAATCTAATTACAAAGTGAGCACATTACTCTGAACTATCCAGTCAATAATTCAGGTTTGACAGCTAATTACCAATATTGCTTATGCTTATGCTAATCCTTATTATGCTATTGAGAAGTCAATAGCATAATAAGGTGATGATATTGTAACTATTACAGTTACACTCAGTCATTAACAAAAAAGGTGAGTTAACATTTGAGGTGATTAAAAATATTTAAATTTATGATTAAGTTTGAAATAATCAGGATAATTTTCAATGCTATAGATTACCACTTAGTTTTACTGGATCGGATAGTTTGACCACAGCAATGTCGTTGTATAATCTGATCGTGTCATAGTCCTCATGATATCGCAGGCTGGATGATGGAACTGTGATGACACGGCGACCAGGTTCATACCATTGACTTAAGTCTAGGCCTCCGAGCACCACCACAGCTGACTTTGCTCTGAAACATTACATAAATGTTGGGTTATTAATTAACAGTCCTGTCTAAGGAACATGTCAGCCTTAGTCAGTGTCAAGACTACAAGATCGCACCACAATCATCTTAAACTCAATCCTCATTTATACTTGGCTTGAAATACCTACATTGAAGTATGGTTGTTGTTTCCATGATGTAATCTAATCTAATATAATCTAGTCATTAACCTTGAAATAAATCGTGAATTAACATAAAAAAGGAAATTATTTTTGAGTAATACATGAGTTTACAGACATATATATTAAATAAGAAACATTCTCATCAGTTCCATTTTTTTTGTTTTCGTCTAAAATATAGTCATTAAATACATACGGTAACATTTAAAATATTATGATTCTTTGGTAGGTAATACTGTATTTGATAAAATTTGTAGTTTTTCCCTTTCAGTGTTAAAATTTAGTAATAGGTATTTTTGATTGTCTTTATAATATTTTTAATAATATATAATATTTCTAATATTATAAATATTATAATATTTTGTAATAATAAAATATTTATAATATTTTTAAATATTATTAAAACAAATTGAAAACTAAAATTCTGTATCTTTCTTGAATGTATGATCTAATGTTATCAAGAAGATTATTTGGACTGGGAGTAACAAGAGTTTGAGAGATTCGTAGATGGCTTTATTTTTTACATAATTATTACTATTCTGAGTACAGCCTATTATTGACTACAATGAATTAGTTGTTACAGTATTAGCATTTCTCTTGGCACCCACCTTCCTTTATATTTTTGGTTTATACTTGTATTTTATGGTGTATGACACAGTAGTTGAGTGACAAGGTTTTGAGAAATGGATTTGAATGAAGTATGTGGTGCCTTCTTTCTCGCATGATGTAGATGTTCATTCCTACTTTTACAACTTCTTTACAGCACTTTCAGCTTTGCTGGGGTCTCAAAATCCCTTAACTCCTATTCACTAGGTTATCATTATACCTACTGCATTTCAGTCTTCATTATTTGTTACTGGTTATGAGGAATAAAAGAAAACATGTAGGGACACGAAGACCAATAACATGCAATTACAGTTTGCTGTTACCGTTTGTATAGAGAAGGGGTAAAGGGGTGTTTTCCTACCTCCACAGTATGTTACATAGCTTCTTTGACTATACATTATTAATAGACGTGTCATTCTTATGCACAAGCTGTAGTGGCTTGAGTGGTTCCCGAATCGGCTTGGGGAGTTAGTGTGTGGTTCCCCGTACAGGAGCGCTGCCGTCTGCTACCCCCCCTTCCCCCCTTCGGCCTCCCCCCAGCCATTCATAAGGGCGAGAGAGGGATATGCACCGTACGCTTCGCCAAGTCAACTCATTCATCCCCAAAAAGTTACTACAAGTGCGTGCACACTCCTGAGGGCGGGGCCAAGTGAGCTTACAGCCTTCGCCACTAGGAAGCGGCACTGCACTGTCAGCACTGGACTGGGCCTTCTGAAATTTTGTTGGCGACAACATTTAACCATGAATGACGTCTATTAATAATGTATAGTCTAAGGTAGCGTGCTGCGTGATTAAGTTAACTACTTCACTGCAACAATGACCAATTGGTTGCATTGAAATCAAATAAGACCGTCTTCCTACATCCGCAGTTAGCGGCTATATTTCCAGCCCTTTATTCCAGCAAGGCAGTTATTTTGTCATCAGGACTGCAACTGTTCAGCTTCAACTTAAACATTCCTCAGTTTTGTTACCAAAAGTGGCAACAAAGGACCTCACTTTAAGGTCCTACTAAAAAAGAAAAAGTAAAGGGGTGTACTTGGCAAGAACATGGAAGTCTGGATGATTAACGATACCCTTGGACACAGTGAGCCGCAGTGAGAATGAGTCGAGAGCTAACCAACGATCCTCCACACGTCCACGAGCTTCGGCTGTCGCTGAACTTGAGGAATGCCTGGTAGCAGAACTGGCCTCGTGCTGCTGTCTGGCCGTTCACTATCTTGAGTGGGGGCCGACCTGAAAATATTCACCATCTGTCATAACAATTGTTTTATTAGATTAGTTGGTCAGTCGGTAGCGGCAACAGCTTTTCAAATCTCTCTTAAAACTGTGGAAGTGTATGAGTGAATTTGATTAATATGTAGCAAGGATATTATAGCATTATCTTTTATGGTTTCACCCTCATTCAACTATAACTATAGCTATAACTATAAATTCCTTCCAAAATAAACTTAAAAATAAATGTTGAGTGAGTATAATTAAATGAAAAATCCTTTTTTTCCTTTACAAGAAGTTCTTTCACTTAATCTTATTTCAATAAAAATTATTACATTACCTTTACCTTTCTGAAATGGCGACCCATCCAGATATTTTAAGCCAAGTATGTAAGATAAATAAATTTTATTGTACAGTTATTTGTAACATATGTCTAATCAATTACTGCATTACTTCAAGAAATTAGCAAAATATAAACTATAAATTCATATCTAATTTCGAAAATGAGTTTATATTAGGTTATTAAAAAAATGTATGAAATTAAATATAACAAACAGTAAGCCAGCTAGACTACAAAGCCCAGCAGAGGAAAACACAGTAAACCTTGGGTCACTCCAGGTTATTGTAATCAGAGGTGAATAACATTAGATTAAGTCAAGACAACGAGCACAGACTGTAAAACTATACTTTCGAATGGTGACATCAGGAACCAATGAATACCAAAACGGTTGGCCGATGGGCGTGGAAATTAAATTGGTGGGGACAAACTTGTGACAAATATTTGGGAAACAACTGAACAATGTGGAAGAAAGCTTGTGGAAAGTGTGGAAAGTTATTTATCTGTAAAAAATGTATTATGATCACTCTGAAATTTGTTCAGTTGGTCTCCTGGTCATCTTCACTAGCCAAGTGAAGTTAAAAAGAATCAATTAAAACAAAAGGTTTACAAGTATGAATGAGAAATGATTATAAGATTATTGTTACGCAATCTTGTAGTCTTGTTACTGACTAAGGCTGAATTTGTTTCTTAGACAGGACGGTAATTAATAGCCCAACAGTCAATATCACCTAAGAGAGGGGTTCTCAAACTTCATATGTTCAAGGACCCCCTGTAATTAATTATCTATGTATGTAATGGAAAACCCCTACAATCACCATCGCCCCCTACCCCCTCACCCCCCCTGATGACCCTTACAAAATCAAGGGAAAAAAATATTTCCCTACTTATGGGCATAGGCGGTGAGAGGGCAATACCAGACCTCTTAAAAGTGTTTGAATTCTGATGACCGATCTTTAACAGTACTATTATAATTTTTATTTGATACAGATATTTTTACGAGTTTTTCCTGTGGTTTTGTATTAGTTTTAAATAAATGTTTAATTTTCTCTATTTTTAGGCTACATTGTGACAAAAACTAGGAGAGTAACTCCATGCCCCCCAACGTGTAATCTCCAAATCCCCCAATGCTCATAGGCATATGTTGAGCTTGCTATGTATGCATTTTGTAATAAAAACCAAAACTGTTAATTTCAGAAATGGGGCTTTTGATGTGAGTAATTAAAAATAATTTTGATTAAAATGTTTTGGACCACACTTTGAGAAGCTCTGATCAAAGAGATCTACCTTTTAACGTGAGATCCAACAATTTCACTTCTAAATTATGAACTGGTTTAATTATGAGGATGATCTTTGCGGATGAACGTAGTATTCAATTGTGGGGACGCTAATCCATATCAGAGAATATCCCATCCACCAAGTAGGTGGATTATATAGGACATGCCACCTGTCCTAGTCAGTAATAATATTACAATATTAACAATAATAAAAATACTAGAAGTAACAAAACAATACCTATTTAAATAACAAACTAAAATTATGTGTACAATTGATTGATATACATTACCAAGTTCCAAGACTGTAGTTAAACCATTTATTGATAGTATATTATTTTACAATTTGGTTAAGGGGAGGCGGACCCTCCATAAGACGCCATGTTAGCATATGTTCCTTTTCCTCAGAAACTACAGCACAATCATCTTAAAATTAAAATTCAAGTTTAAACGTGTGTTCATATTTACACTGAGGTTTTTTAGCCTTTTTTACCGAAAAAGTTTTTTTAGGATTATTTTACAAAATAACTGTTAAGAATTAAACTTTTTAATTTTAAACCTTTTTTTAAGTAAATAAATTGTTATGTTACATGTCTAAAACACACTTAGTGTGTGTACAACAACCTCATAAACACTGTCAAAAAATTTCAATTGGATCTGCTAATTAGTTCCTGGGAAAAATGAACATAAACTTAGAAAATTAGGACAAAACCAAACTTTTGGAATACTCACTACTCACATAACAGTGGGCAAAGCCCTAAAACGTCCATGTAAGCTTATTCCAAAACAATCTTTCCTCTGCTAGTTATAGTTCAACATGCAAGTATTATCGTATATTACTGTGTTCAGAAAATCCTGAAGTTTAATAAATAAAAATAAAATTTGTTTGCAAAAAAAAATATTGAGTGTCCGCATCCCCTTAAAAATATATTTAAATTTCCATTAAAAATTAATCATTCAATGATACATATAACAACAGTTGTATACTTCTACATTAAATAGCAGAAGATTATTGTAAAATTCATATAGAGATAAATTATGTAAAGAATGTACGGTACTGTAATTAAAACATCTCCTCAAGGAGTAACATTGGTACTCTTTTACCTCATAAATTTTGAAATTCCTGTTGGATTTTAAAAATGTAATACTGTATGTCTTTTTGCTACTAAAAGACCAAATGTCAGCTTGATCCGTCCTGTAATTAGAACATAATCGAATCTCAAATTAGTTTAAACTCAGTAGTTTTTTTTTAAGTAGGCGGATTTTAAGTCACTACAAAATACTAAAATGGAATAAATGTTTTTTAATTATGACTAAGAATTTAAGAAATTAATTTTATTAGTAAATTTAGTTACCGGAATGAAGTTTTGAATTGATATCCTTGAGAAAAACATTTCTGGGTGGTGCTGAAGAAAAATCAAAAGCCGGCCTTTTCCCTATCTACAACAAAGTTAAACAAATTAGAACAAGTCCTTATATTACACTGTAAATTCAAATTTAAATAAATGGGTCCCTCAAATTAAAATGAGCTCTAAATAATCAATTATAATTTAACTGGTACTATGATGAAATACTTATAATCATAAAATACTTAAACATACAAAAAACTATTTAAATATACCTCCACAGCTTTCCCTAGTACAATTCCACCACAAAGAACAGCAGCTATGTGTAAGACTAACATAGTTTATAGTTTTCTGAGAAAATTTTGCGAATTCATCTTATATACGACATGTTTTCTCATGACAAGATTGTTATTTGTCAACAAACAATTACGCAAAAATAGCCGTGATTAATGTTATCTTCAGCGTAGAGCATTAAAAGATCAAGATGTTATAACCAAGGTTATAATTAATTGGTTCCTTCGTTTTGATATTTAAAAAAATATAAATATCCCTGTCGCAGCAGATCTGCGTACTCAGCGAATTTCCAAATTAATAATAATATGCAACAGGTTTGACCAGTATCCCTAATAAATAAGTGAGTTTTAGCGAATTTTCCATAGGGAAAAAGCTATTACCGTAGGTCTCATGGTAAGACTTAAGCCCGGACCATGTTATTTTTTCATTTTTAGGTGCCCAAAGGCCAGAAACAATAGTCGTTAAAATTTATAAATATATATATATATATATTTATATATTATAAATATAACTATTTACTATTAACATTTATATATATATATATATATATATATATGTGTGTGTGTGTGTGTGTGCGTGTGTGTGTCTGAGAACTTAACAACTCTCATAAAAATGGTCCAATCAAGACCAAATTTAGTAGACTTGTATTTCTACATTTGCTTGGACATCCAAGATTGTAAACCAGACATATCGGTAAATCAGAACAGGTAGTTTGGGGGGGTTTGTTCTCAAAAATTGTTTTTTTTTGTGTTTTTCATATGTAATTTAAAAAATGTTTAAATTTTGTAGAACCAGCTTAAAAAAACTACACAATTTAGTTCTTCAAGTTTTTCTTTATATCATACGGCTACCGAGATATTAAAAATCTAAACACAGTACGTTGTATTTTGGGGCTCCAATGTTAATCTTATGGAGGATAGAAAAAAATTAATATTTCACTTATCAATCTATATTTTAGGATGAAACTTGATATTTAGCTTCATGTGGTTGAGATCAATCCATTTATGCTTAAAAATCATAGTTTATGTATTTATCATGGCAGCTAACCTGCATACTATTTTCCCATCTTAATCATATAGAGAATAGGTAAATTCCTTTAGTTTTGGACAGATGTAGATCAAACTTGGTACCATATAGTCAAAATAAAAAATGTTCATGCTAGAAATGCCTACTTCCAGTGTTCCTCACAGCCCCAAACCTGCATACTCATTCCCATGTTAATCTTATGGAGAATAGGCGAATAACTAACTTGTATATTTATCGACAGATATTGATAAAACTTGGCACAAAATATTATTATTATATTATTAATTTAGAAATTCACTGAGTATGCAGGACTGCTGCGACCGGGGTATTTCTATTCTCTATAAGATTAACATGGGAAAGAGTATGCAGATTTGCTAGTGTGAGGGACACTGAAAGTAGGTATTTTCACAATGAACTATTTTTATTTTGACCATATACCTTGTTTTATTAATATCTGTGCATAAATAAATGATTTTTTCTATTCTGCATAACATTAACATGGGAAAGAGAATGCAGGTTTGTTGCCATGATAAAGACTAGAACATAAACTATGATTTTTAAGAATAAATGGATGGATCTCAACCACATGAAGCTAAATACAAAGTTTCATACAAAAATATTGCTTAGTTAGGGAAATATTAATTTTTCCTTTTTCCTCCATAAGATTAGCAATGAAGCCCCAAAATACAATGTAGGCTACTGTGTTTAGTTTTTTTAATATCTCTGAAGCCGTTGGAGATAAAGAAAAACTTTAAATAATTAAATTGCTTTCTTATTTTTATGAGCTAATTGTAATAGTAAAAGAAAAGGTTTTAAATATTACATGTGAAAAATGCAAAAAACCCATTTTTGGGGTAAAAAACCCCTCCAAATACCCCTTCCGATTAACCGATAAGTCTGGATTACGAACTTGTCCAAGTAAATGTAGGAATACATATGTCTACCAAATTTGGTGTCGATCGGACCATTTTAGGAGAGTTATCATGTTCACGGACAGACATATAAAATTTTTTGAAGTCTATTGTTTTTGGCCTCTGGGCACCTCAAACCCAAAAAATAACATGGTCCCAGGCTTCAGTCTTGCTATGAGACCTACGGTAGTAACTTCTTCCCTATGGGAAATTCGCTAAAATTTAAAACTTAAAACTTAAACTTATTCTCTAACTTAAATGGCATAATATGTTCAAAAATTTAACCATATATATATCTACTTCTTAAAAAAAATATTAAAACGGCTTGATTTCAAGACAAAATAACTATCACAATAAATTAATACTGTATTCCTCCTTTTAGTTTGTCTCTTGTTGAATTCTTAGTATTCGGTACATTAAATTTAATATACCATCATTGTAAGTTTTAGTTATGGTTTTCCTTTTATGCCTCAATATACATGATATATACAAGAAAATAGTTGATCAGCTAAAAGTCTAACATTATAAATCAGACAAAAGCACCAGAACTAATTTCACACAAGGATGTTATTATTCCGTGTTCTAAGTCTTGTGCTAATTTGGAGTACCGTACTGCTACTGTTATTATCACCTCAGTTTAGTCTGAACTAACTACAGCTGCTAAAAGAGTTAAAAATCTCGATCATGTTTAAAGCTATCATAGTTTATTTACTGATTTGCCAAATCTCTTTTATTAAGGAAACTCTAACGTCTTCCTCGATTGCAAACTACAATTCAACAGCCAAGTCTTCAAATTTCCGGGAATCTAGAGGTAAAAATTTCAATTTATCAATTAAAATTCATAAATTTGTTTCATCAGATCAGAATTTGAACCATTTATCTAATTATTTTTTAAAGAATTATTTATTAATTAACATTGGCAAATTTATTACAAAAATTTAACATACACCAATCATTTTATATATTTAATTTTATTCACCTCTTTATTTTGACTGTTACATAAAATATTCCTAAACTAAACTGCTAAAAATCAGTAATACCTACCATTAAAGCTATCCATGTTTCTGGTTAAAAATTAGTTATTTAAAATATTTTATTTAAGGTTAATTATAGAGGGTTATGTATATTCCACGGAAAATGCATTTTGCACTGATTTTGAATAAAAATGTGTATAAAAAACTCACTCACACTTCACTCATATTGTTAATATATAAGTGTAATAAGTACGTCTTGGACTGTAGCGTCTTGTAATCAAACTACTTGGTGGTCACAAATTGTGGATAGTTGTGAGCGATGTTCTGTAGATGTAGTGTTCTCTTATGTAGTTTAACATCCGCACTATTGAATACTACGATAATCCAACCTCATAATGATACCAGTTTGTACAATTCAGAGGCAGTGGTTCGGATTCCACATTAAAATGTAGGTCCCTTAGATATGCCATTGACTGTTGGGCTATTAATTAACAGTTCTGTCTAAGGAACATGTCACCCATAGTCAGTAACAAGACTACAAGATCATCCACACATTCATACTTGACTTAAAATGCGGTTCCTACCGTGTGGTACAGCCGCCATTTCAATAATCTTATCAAATCAAATCTAATATATTTAATTATATTAGATAATGAATTAATAAATTAATTTTTCCAGCTTCAAAATGTGATATAATACACCTAAAAATACTAAGAAAATCTTGCAGTTGCATTAGAAAGTTTGGAAGAAAGCGAAAAACCTTGCATTATTTTCTATTAAGAGAAGACAAACCTATTGACAATATGATGGTGATAAATATAATAAACTCTTCCCTTTCCTGTGTTTTATCGAGGTTACAATGATTTATTGTATTGGATTGAATGAGATGATTTGTGTAACATTGTTGATTCAAGTTCAGGCGATTCATTAGCCAGTTCCCTGACCCTTTTCGGAGCTATAACTAAAATCATTTGTGCTTCCAGTATTCTTTTTGTTTCCCCTGTTCACCCCGTTCCGCCGTAAGGCGTGCTACGCCGGAACATCACAGAACCAAGTGGGTGTATGTTACACTGCGTACCAATGTAACCTGCGAGGCGGAGTGGCATCCGGCACATGCGCTAATGGCAGAGGAGTGTGCTGTGTTTGTACGTACAGTATCTAGAATTAGTTTTACTATAGTATATAATAAAAATTATCTTTCGATATGAGGATGTTATATTTTAAAAGATTGGTATTGTAAGCCTGAGCACATACAAGATATTTTTTTATTTACGTTAGTTTGTGCCTGAATGTCTTTATGGATGTTGATTGTATCCTAATACTTATTTTGCAACAGGGTGTGGCATCTTCAAATTAATAATATTCTCTAATTTTTGTTTTATGAATATATGTATGCATGGAGTGAACATGACATTTTTTGAAAATGTGATTCTTAATGGCTTAAGAGTATGGGGAGGTGCTCCTAAGGTAAAACTAGTCTTAATCGTTCAGAAAAAAGCTGTGCGCCTCGCTGACACTGCATTCACTGAACACTGTAAACCAATTTTCTTAGGTTAAGGTTTGATGACTATTTTAGTTTACATGTTTTTGTGTTTACACTTAAAATTAAAGATGAGTTTTATTCTATTAGGTTGAGGCATAATGCTGTCAGTCATGACACTAGGTTTTGTAACTTAATTTCAGAAGACTCAGTAAGTCTCAGGTCCAGACATACTCAGTTTAAGATTGTTTAATAAAATTCCAGTTGCAGCTCGTGATCAGGCTTTTCCTACTTTAAAAAAAGTCAAACGTTTTCTTTGAACATCCTCTGTAATCCTGGAAAGACTTTTTTAATATTCTTGTATGTATTAGGAACTTTCTTTGTAGATTAGCTTTATGTACCCAAATATGTTTATTAACTGTAATGATAAACATGTTTGTAAAAGTTGACATGTTGCTAAATACATATTTTGTTTAAGTTAGTTGTTATATTAGCATTGTTGAAATAGGATAGTAAAATAATAAAATAATATTATCAAAGGATAATAAAGATTCTTATTCTTATACATTTTTTCATGATATTGCTTTAGAGCTATTGTAAAGGCTTGACTTGAATTGACTTGGTGATTGGTGAAGGCAACGGTGTGTAGGTGTTTCAAAAGGCAAACTCGGCAATTATTGAAAATGAGCTTTTAAAAACCCATGCTATGAGCATTTCGGACCCTTTCAGTCTGAAAGAGTCCGAAATGTGTAGAATCCATTTGAACCAACTAGAAAATAATAAGTTTAGTCTTCTCAGACCATAATATGTGTCAATCTTGTAATTTATAACTTTGATCAATGTAAAGTCAACCATAATTTTTTTCCCCTGGTAGTCCAGTACTCGTGTGACGGAGTGTCTTCCGCTCAGAACTACACATACTTCACCAACCCTGGATACCCGTCCAGCTACTCGGGTGGCTCCCGCTGCTCCATCACCGTCACCAAGGCCAACTTTTCCGTGTGCCAGGTAGCACTAATCTCTACCTCACTATGCAATAACTGCTGGTAAATTACTCACCTCTTTATCCGAGGGTTGCTGGATTTGATTCGATTTCGGACCCAGTTGCTATTTTTAATTATTGGTTGTTTAATCAATTTCCTATATAACAATAACAGTATATATAAATGGTAGAGGTTAGGTAGTAGCAAGAGCAGGGTTTGGATTATTCCATATTAAAACATAAATAAATATGCTACCTTCTTTGATATTAAATAAAAATCATCAGCAACTCTCCTTTTCTACATACATATCATAATTTCAGGGTTCAATCTGAAAATGTTTCCTTATGATAGGTCATAGTCTTCAACAGTCATATATTCTCATACTTAATAGAAATCAACAAGTTGAACAAGAATGGTCAGAACACCACAACTCAGGGGTACAGTAGACTGAGATCTTTTTGTGAATTATTAAAAGTTCTTTTGTAATGATAGAGGCAACCATAATATAAATCAAACTATCTTGTCTCAACTATAGTTTCTCCATCTCAATTCAATTATAATTTATTTGTACTTCCAGTAGGGGCCTAATGTGTTTTTATTGTTTGATTCCATAAAATAGGAGAAGGAAAAAAAGAGGCCGTTTATTTTCTGCAGTTTAATCCACATTATGATAAATAAAATAGAATACAATATGAGTATAAATAATAAAAAATATACCATACTATTTTCAAAGTCTAAAGTATCCTAAAAATGATTTTATATACTTCCCTATGTGAAATAGGTTAGATCATGGATATGTCTAAAGGGAATGTTTTCAGTTAATCCAAACAGCTGTTCTTATATGTTTCAAATTTTGGTCTTAGGAATTGGTAACTCCCCCCTCCCCAGAGCTTAGACATATCCGAAATACAAGTCAAGATATAGTTATTACAGTTACAGTTTACGTTGGTTGCTGAATTAACTAACCAACGTTTACAGCTCAGAATTAACATGCTAGATCTGTCTTTGGCCCCACCGTCAGCTGATGGAGTTTGTAATGATGACTTCCTATCAAGCAGTGCTACTAATATTCGCCTCTGTGGAGAAAACAAAGGACAACATGGTATGTTATAAAAGATGACAACTATTTCTTAAAAGCCATAATACACTTTAGATGGTGCATGGTATGGCTAATTTAGGACCTTAGAATTTAGCTTTAATTTGAAATTCAAGCTTTTAGTGTGGTTTCAGTGGCTTTGTAAATTATTTTGGTGAGGATTAGAGGTGAGTCGGTGGGGGTAAAAGATAAATTACTTGCTGAGGTATTTAGCTGAATATATTTATTAGGGAAAAGTTTACAGGTTTATAAATTTTCTCTAGTGATATCTCCATGAAACGTGCTATATCTACGTTTTCATAGTCACGTAATAACAGTAGAAATATATTTTAGATGCAAGTTATATCAACTGTGCCAACTATATACATCTTAATTCCATTTATTTCAGTTTACGTGGATTTTAGAACTGCATCATCATTCACACTCTCTGTTGACACGAACAGTGGACTAAACACTGCTCGATCCTGGAACTTGGAGATCATCCAGATACCATGTTCCTCTGGAGGTAATCAACAATGTGTACTATCATTAATTTACATGGACTAAATACAAACAATAAACAACTCTTTTACAATGAAACATTGTGACATTAAATTCTGACTAGAAGCAAGATACTTCAAATTTCTTAAATAATGAATATTAATGAATATTATCTAATGAATATTACTTTCTTAAATTATATCAGTTTGCTTTTAAATAACTTGATTAAACTCCAGTATGATCTTTCTGCTGTTGATAGTCTGCTCTGAATTTTTATCTCTTCTCTATTATTGTTTGTGATTGTTACTCCTAGATACTTAAAATAAAAATACTAGTTTCTTGGAATCTGTAATTTAATACTTCTAAATGGTCTTCCTCAACATCTTGCTGCTTATTTTTATGTAGTTTGTTTTATTTTTATTTTTTTCAAACCTACGGTACTGTTTTTGTTTCTTTAATTAATACTAGCACTTTAGCACTTTAAGATTATTTTTGTTTTCTGCTATAATGGCTAAATCGTCTGCAAATGCTAGAGGGTTTATTTTATCAATTAGTTCTGCTCCTCCTTCACTATTTCTTGTTTTCTTGAGGGCTTCTTCCAGAGATATATTGAATAATAAAGGTGATAAACGTTCACCTTGTCTCACTCTGGTATAAAAAGTTGTAATACATGAAATACAAAATATTATCTGGATCCGTTTTATCCAGGATTAGTATATCATACAATAAATTTGTAGTGAAAACTTGTTTTAAAACATTAACTGAACCTTTATGTCATCATCTCATTTCACCTGTGTCTCTTATTCCTAAGGTCTATTTAAAGTCATGATATGTATGTCTATTTTTTTAGTTTTTAACAAATTTATATTCCATTGCTGAATTGAAAATTGTTTCATTACCTAATATTTTTTCAGTTCCGTCAGGCTGCACTCAATATTTCAATACCACATCTGGATCTGTATCAAGTTTCAATTATGCCTCCATTGCTTCCTCCTCCACAAATGCTGATGGTTAGTATTACAATAAAAACTCTCAAACAGCTCTGTTAAACTATTTTTTATTTAATTACTTTTCTATATATTTAATTTTTTCAATATTTGATTTAATGTGACATATTTACAATTTTATTTTTGCTTGAATACATAAATCTCGAAACCTGTTTTATGGAATTCTTAATTAATGCTTAACAGATACTAAGAAAATGAACTATTTTCAGGATTTTTTATTCATTCATTGGTTTTCACTTCCTTCATCAATATTTTGTATTTTTTCTCCCTTAATAATCAATTGTTTTTCAAATTCTTTAAAGTCCTCCAATCTAATTATTACGTTCTACATATACATTTCCCCAGAGGACCAGATAGCAAAATAATGTAATGTCATATAAATACAATACCGTACAAAAACAATGCATTTATTAATAGTTAAAGATACAATGTTGGTGAACAGTAATGAACAAAGAGATATAAAATTGATCAATTTAATATTAAGAAACAGTTTCATTGATACACTCTTTTTTTAATGGTTGCATTAAAAAATTCTAATACCAATCCAATGGTATTATCAGCAATGGTAATGGACAGCAGTGTGTACTTAATGAGGGCTTCTTTTTGTTTTTTAATGATTTTTATAGAAAACTCAACTTTTATAGATTAACTTAATTAGAACTCAATTTACAGAAATGGGTTATTTCTATTACTTATAAGAGGTACTCCTGAACCCTTTTCGAGAAATATACATATCAGTACAAACAATCAAACCTAACTAACTGTTAGATTATTTTTATATTACTTTCTCTCCTTAAACATAGTATATGGAGAAAATATTGTTTTTGTCATAATTTTTGAATTTGAGTTGAGAGTGGATACAACCCTTGTGTCCCTTAATATTTTGAGGGTCCCTGAATCCAAAAAACGTGATTTTTGGACTGATGTCTGTCTGTCTATCTGTCTGTCTCCCTCAGTCTGTCTGTCTCTCTCAGTTTGTCTGTTTATGTACAATCCTTAAGGCTATACACTGATCGTCTGATTTTCATGAAATTCGGTACACAGGTGTACTTTGGCTATATCTCCGGGCCATTTATTTGTTTTTCTTTTGAATTTTTATTAAAGGGTAGTTTACCTTTAAAACCCCTTAAAAATGTAAAAAATACATATTTTTCAATATCAACTCTAATAATTTTCATTAAAATTTAATGGTTTATGTTATTAAGGTCCCAAATAATATGACACCACCTATATGTCTATAAAACAAAGTTATAGTTATGGTTATGGTTCAAAAGTCATAGACTTTTAAATGTTGTTAGCAGATGTTACAATTTTTGATCGGTTCCAGTAATATCGGAAGTAACATCAGATTCCAGAGGGTAAATAGACTTTAGTTTAGACACAGAGGATTTGAACAGTTTTCTGTTAGGCTCCGTCGGAAACAGGCAGCTAGCAGGGCTGAACTACGGCGTGTGTGTACGATCCCTGTCAGGGTACTGCTACATCGAATGGTCTCAGGACTCTGCCAGTCCATACACCTTCACCATATCTGGACAAACGGACACTTATGACTCAACAGTTCTTGGTAATCTTATCTTTTAAGTTTTTTAGAATAAATTCAATAAAAATTAAAACCCTAAAAACACGTTAATCATGGACACAGTTTAGCTTTCAATGCTACTAAACTAACTACCAATAAAGCAGTATATTTCTTTATAGTTTTTAGTTTATATCCACTATCATAATGTAAATTTTTTTATGTAATTATTTAGCTAGGGCCTTATGTAAGCAATCTTAGAGCAGGGACAATAAGATAGAATTTCATTTTGTCGCTTCTCTTTCCTCAAGTATTTTTTTCAATTAGATATGAAATAAAGGTTCTCATAAAGACCATTTACAGGTACTGCAAATGCTGCGTCAAAGGGAGAAAGCTGCACAACTAATTTTGTGGTGATTCCAAACCCTTCCCAAAATGGTGTTAAAGTTCCTGTGGACAGATTTTGTGGAAATGGATTTGTTACAACGACTTGTGAGTATAAGTATTTAAATATTTTTAAGACAAGTTTTTGGATATTTTGTAAAAAATACAATACTTTGGCACCAATTCACTCAATTAGCCAGCTTTAATTTAACATTGGTAAAGTTAAAGAAAGTTAAAACCCAAGATTTGGTAATAAATACCAATAGGATAGAAACTATATTTATCTCTTCAAACTTTCATTTGAGATTCAAGTAAAAAATCACTAATTAAGTGTACACACCAATATTTCCTATAATTAAAATGCAGTACAAGCAGTTTTTTTAAGGAATAACTTCTTAATATGACTTTCGTGTATATCACTATTTAAAAAAAGTACATAATTTACTTTCCTGTGGGAAATAGTTTAGATCAAAGATATTTCTGAAGGGAATGTTTTCAGTTCTTCTAAACAGCTGTTCTATGACGTCATTACCGTAATACTTTGGTGTCTCCTGTATTTTTAACACGCTCCCCCAGACCTTATAAATCCATGTAAATAATAGATATTTGAAAAATATTACTATCAAGGAAAGCCATCTATATTTTTTGCTCATATGAATCTTTCATAATATAATTAAACCATTTCAGTAATATAAATGAAATCAAAATGTATTTAATGGAGGTTTTTTCAAGAACTGATCCCCTCAATATATAAAGATATAATTAAGTATTTTTATTTATAACTAACAGTGAGCCCGTCTCCTTTTTACGGGTTGTAAGATTGAACATATTTATATTACATTGTGATAGTTATATGTTAAAATAACTTTTTAATATAGTATGATTTCAAATGGGTTTAAATCAATGACCAATATAAACTAACTAATATTAATTCAACAGCTGTTTGTTTTTTTTCTATTTAATCTTTAAACTACAAAGACAGCTAATTATTGCCAGTATAGGTTATTCATTTAAAACTCAAGCAAAATGCGACCAATATTGCGTACAAAGTGGGTTTTTAAATGCTCGTTATTTACTTTTCAAGGGTCGGCGGACAATTTTAAGCCTTTAAAACCCTTCTATGTAATATAGAGAATGTATGAAATACGTTTCATTGTTATCAGTTCTCTCGTTTTTTAGAAGACGGCGTAAAATGCCTCCTGGAGCGTCACAGACACATTGAGATAAGGCTTGTTTCGCTTCTCTAAAGCTTGAAACGTACCTAAAAATAACTAAAAAAATGTATAATTGTGAGCAATGCACACACAAAACTCTAATTTTATTTATATATAGAAGATACAACTAAATTTTTCAGAATTCTGGGGCTTAGCAAACATTTTTTTGTTCAAAAGTGTTAGGCTTATGAAGTTAAGAAAGTATTGATTGTAATTTTGTATAATGATCAACAAGACATAGTAGATGGTAGAATTAAAAGATTAATTATTTCCTTAGCTGCTGCCAAACCTTATGTGCTGTATGTGACTACTGCGTCTGCCTCATCTACCTCCGTGACTGCCGACATGGGCAATAGGGGCTTCAACCTCAACTACCGTCTGCTACCATGTTAAAGTTGATTTGAATAATAAAATACTTTTTTATTTCTTTCCATAATCCACGACACAATGTAAACATGTCTAACCAGCAAACACAACCTTTACACTAGTTGCATAAGTACCGTATATTCACAACAAATGGTACGGTATACATCTGAAGTGAATTACCGTACTGATATGTTTTGTAGTCTGTATTTTACTGTGACATTGAATTTCAAAATATTTATAGAAAATAAGGAAATCTTCCTAATTAAATTGTATAGTATATTCTATATATTGTATAATGGTTTGTTCATGAAACTTCAAGGGAAAATTATGTAATTTTTCCCTCTGAGTGGAGCCCGATTTTTGCATGAGTTGTGGGGATGAGTGGCAAGCTCATTTCGAGGATTTTGCAGAATATTTTAGAAAAAGTCATATAAAATCCAATTTTAATGCAAACATATACTTTATTACACATATTCACTTTCTTCAAAATAACAGTCAAATTTAAAGATACTAAAATTTACAAAAATCCCGCAGGGAAATGTTTTAATAAAAATGAAATAAACTGAAAAATTTCAAATATTTTCGCCACTTCGAGAACTCATGACTAGAGTAAACCGCACGAAAATGGTCCGATGCAAACTTGGACAGCTCGTTTCCCTCTCACCCCCTCTTAACAAGTAGTGTTGCCATTTTTATTTAGCCTATTAACAGTCGTAATCATCTATAATAGCATAAGGCGATTTGGCAATACCGAACTGACTATCAGCTGTTGGAACATATTATATCCATAAAAATATATTGAATTAAAGCCGAGTTAATGCTTGCTGCATTGGTTCCACCCGCTCTCGTGTCAAACACGAAAATTAATAATTCAGCTGTTATTTGCTGAAGTTGCTTGATTTTGCTGATTTCGCAACTAAAAATGCCCGTCGTGAGTTAGTAAAGTGTTATACTCACAGAAGTAACTACTGATAAAACAAGACTTATTGTCGTAATAATATCAATCTCTAAAATTCCATCTTTCAATTGATGTAAGAGTTATCCCTATCCTTCGGTTTTAGAATGCTTAAAATGTAATAGAAAAAACTACATCAATCGACATGTCATGTCGCCCGCCACTTTATACAGCAATCTGCAATTAATTGACATTTTATGTCGGTTTGCCACTCGGAGGGTTAAATTTTACTTTCTTACGTTGATTACATAATATATAGCCTAGAGGTGGTTTTGCTACAACCATTGCAATGCAATTGATGAATTTCAAACTAAATTGGTTCTTTTTTCAAACTCGTTAAAAACTAACCTATTCAAACATAATTGTGTAAACACAGCACATGTGCATGTCTCTAACAATGATCTGTCACATGGTACCCTAATTTGGGGTGATTGGATACAAATTCAAAACGGGATGAAAGTGAAACTTTTTGTCCCTGTTGTTACCAGAGAAGTGTAACCAAGGGCTAAAATTTCCTAAGGAACAAAAAGGACTGAATTGCCATGATGCATACAAAATTTTTCCAGTTATATATCAAGTTATAAATTGCCCACTATATTAACTATCCTGAATCACTTCAATTTTCCAAGTTGGCTGACATAAACCTAAAAGCAATCAACGCAAACTATCAACTGACTGTTCAATAATTAATTAATTTACTACTGTCAGTTGCTGTTATTTCTGGTAGTTTATTACAGAGTGCTTCCGGGGTTTTCCTATTTTATTCTTGAGGGATTACTTTTCACCATTGGGACTAAAACCTACAACATACTTTACTCCCTTATGACTAAAATTATTACTTCGGTACTCTATTCCAGAGAGTAAAGTACAGCATTACTTAGTAGGTGTAGGAAAACCATTTCACGTACCTACCTACAACAATTATTTACAACATAAATAGGCTATAACAAATACCCTTCTAATCATTACGAAAAAAGATCGCAACATTAAAGGGTGTGTATCTCAGTGGTATAATCGTAGATAGAACTAGTAACATAATATTAATATTACTGTATATTTCCCTTTTAACCTCTGTAGGAATCTACAGAGGGTAAAATGGAAATATACAGTAATATTAAATCTACTCTGTACCTGCTATCTGCATCACTACAGCAAGCGAAAGAGTCCCGTGTCCTCTAGCCAATCACAATACATATTTGAGGCGGCCACTGTGAACCCAAATCCGTTATTTTAGAGTAGTAGTTTTTTTGGCTTAAGGTAATAGTTGAATTTTAAGGTAGTTTGTGAGTTTTGCCATAACTATGATTTTGTATTGAGTAATGTACGGTTAGGGTTATTTTTTACTGATCAAGAGTAGACTTCTATTAAACTGCGGACAAGTGGTCACACTGTCAGAGTAAAATGAAAAAGGAAGAGAAGAGAAATAAAGAGTTGTTTTAACACATTGGAGCCATTTTGTTTTTGGACTTGCCGCTGTTTACCCTCTAAGCCGGTGTAAACGTTTTGTTTCGTATAGTGCATTTAAATATTCCACTTACAAATCCTTAAGTATGAATACAACTACAGCGATTAAAACCTCTAATTTGTCGGGTCCCGCTGGAGGCCACGGTTGGCCCCGCCGCGGAGGTGGTCCTGCTGCTCAAACTCCAACTCAGTTCAACGATACAAAATTTCCATCACCTGTATTGACCATTAATAGACCTATCAACCTGTAAGTATGCTACTAAGGATTATTTTAATTTTAATCACCATTATTTATTGAATCACATCTTATTTTAAAAAATAATTGGAGTCGTCGGGTAAGCTGTCCAGTGAAAGAGAGAAGATTGCTGGTTCCAATTAAACAATAAATTATTTAGGCCTATCAGTCAAACAGGTAACATTTGAAAGTATCTACATGATAATGGCTTGAATTGTTGTTGTGTAGGTTTCTTATTAATTTCAACAAGCTTGCATTTCAATTGGTATACATAAGGATTTCATTAATTTGGACTTATAAAATAGACCTCATTAGAATGGCCAGATTATCGAAAATGCTGAATTAAGTTGAAAAGGTGAATTACAAATGATCAAATGTTGAAAATTCAGTTTCTATTGCTTGCCATAGTAACAATTCGGTACATATTTAGAACACAATATTCTACCAATCTATATCAAATAGATCTTACACTTACTTTTTGCACTTTCTTACAACCTTTTAACAATGTTTCTATCCACGGAATAATCCAATTTTGACGTTTCATACGATTTCAGGCTTAATTATGACACTCTCTAACCGTACCGTCTAGCTAGGGGATCGGGGTTCTGGGCGGGGGAAATAATCACTCAAATACACTTATTTCACTCTCTAACAACATAATTAAGAATAAAAACACCACAGAACACAGTTTCTCCGACAATTTCTGGACCGAAATACGACACTCTGTAACATTCAGTTAACATTGAGGCCGGCAGGCATCTGGCTTCTGGGCAGGGTAAACAGGAAATATTTAAGAATCAGGGATATTATTTTAGGGGATCAGGAATTTTTTGTCTACGGTTCTGGGTCTTAGGTAGAGAGAAACAGGATATTTTAAGGGAGTCCGGATTATTAAAGGCTTATTTTACCAGATGTTTTAACAACATTGACCCGTAACAGCTGTCTAGCTGAGGAGTAGGCCATAGTAGTAGGTAGTAGTAGGGCCATAGAGTAGGTAGTATATTTTCAGTATAGTTTCAGATCATCGAGATTTTCGGCTGTCAGGATCGGGACCCCGCCACATTTATCCGGATAAACCAGACTTTAATTTACCTTGCTTACAAGCTACAAGATACAAAATGCCTTTATTCAGTTATATACAAAGTTTACCAGAATGGGGTCACTTTTACGTTTTTCAAGTTGTACTTCAAAAGCTAACAGAGCTGGCTGACTACATATATTTACAAAAAAGTCAAGAAAGATAGAAAACTAAAAAACAAAAAACACAGTCTACAAAAGAGTTGAGGTTACTGAAAAAATTCATTAAATGAATATAAAGGTTTACTAATAAAAAACTGTTTAAGCTTATTTTTGAAAACGCAAAAATTATCTATTGATTTGATGTGAGGAGGAAGACGGTTGAAGAATCTAATGCCAGCATATGAAGGTTTTTTTCATAAAATCTAAGATTATGACGGTTAAAAGCAAAATTACAATTGTTTCGTGTGTTGTAGTTTTGATTTTTGCCTAAAATAGGTAGATGTAATGAATTATTGTTCAAGAACAAAACTAACTCAAAGATATACAGGCCATAAACAGTCAAGAAACCTAGCTCCATAAAACGCTGACTAACAGTCTCATCCCAATTCAGCCCCAAAATAATTTGTATTGCTTTTTTTTAAATACATATTTTATTTGAGTAAGTATTTTATTTAAGTTACTGCTGGCCAATCATTTAAACTTATCTAAACTATCTCTTACAGATATCCTTTAACAAATTACACATTTGGGACAAAAGAACCTTTATTTGAGAAGGACCCATCTGTCCCTGCACGTTTCCAAAGGATGAGAGAAGAATTTGAGAAGATTGGAATGAGACGGAGTGTCGAAGGTGTTTTATTGGTGCATGAGCATGGTCTACCTCATGTGCTACTACTTCAATTAGGCACAACTTTCTTTAAACTGTAAGCCATTTCATTTTTTATTCAATTTAGCTAACAACTTACTTATGATAACCTTAACTTTGAACAATTTAGGCTACTACATAAACTAAGTAAGGAAACCGATGAGAATAGTATAAACATGGGGCAAGGGAATTGTTATTAGGAATGATAGAATCCTTTATTTTTCTTAGTTTTTTGACATGGAAATGTCTTTAAGCTCTGGGGGGGGTGTTAGCAGATTTTTATAAAACAAAAAAAAGGCTTTGGATCCTGTTTCCATAGAAACTACCAGAGCTATTATTGAATTGAATTTGGTTATACTGTATAGATGAACTGAAAACATGCACTTTAGATGTATCCATGATCTAACCTATTTCCCACAGGGAAGTAAGTAGAAACATTTTTGTAAATGATGTTCCAAAAAATTTTTCCTCCGATCTCATATTGTATACGAATTACACAACAGCCATAGTGAAAGTTACGGAACTCAAGGAAGAGTAGAAAAGCTTGATCGTTCATTGTTTGAGCTATAAAAATGATTTAGTGTTACCAGCTCGAAAACAGTCAAAAGTGATAAAATTTAAAATACTTCAAAATAAACAAACTTAACTTTTGGAGATTTTATAAGAGTCAAATGTTGTCTTTTGTTGACAAAAAAAAAATTTTGGAATGCACATTGATAAACCCTAGAAGTGGTAAAGTCGTATTTCACGACACATTTACAAATTCAATAAGAAGTGGCAAGTGGAGGCATCTGTCGTCAATTTTAGTGAACTTATCCCCTTTGTTGCCCTCTGGGGGCAAGTAACCGTACCTGCTCATGATGTGCACTAGACTGCCACCGAGCATAACCAAGTAAGCGTTTTTTACTCCTATGCTCTGGTGATTGAACTGGGTAAAAAGTGCTGCGCTGACAAGCGTAACATTCTAGCCATTCGGAAGTGCTAGGGTTCGAATCCCGACCATGAGCAATCCCAATTTAGCTTGTAAATGTGTGGATTAGTGGAGTGGGGGCCCACCTTAAATAAACGGTGGCCGGCTTGGGTGGAAGTTGATGGCATTTGAAGGCTTAATTGGGATTGCAGTGGTTACCTGTTTTGCCTTTGTGGTTAGTGGCTATAACGGGGGGGGCATGTTTTATGCTTATTTTTGTTTAAACTAAATATTTCAAGAAGATATTAGTAATTACCTTTATGTTACAGTTAAAAGTAAAAAGCTTGCCACTTTAGGGTTAAAATTTAACTTAGAAACCTCAAATTGGTACAGTTGTAAAAAAAAACAAATACCGCACCAGTCTTGATATGAAATTACTATTAAATATCCAGATTACATGACTATCTATTTTTTTTTTACTAAAACTTTTTTTTATTTTTATAAGTTATTTTACAAGCAATTGACATTGTCACCTGTTTCACCAGCTGTGCTGGAAATTTGGAATGGTTTTGCAACATTAAAAAATCTTGATGTATTATGACCAAGTAAGTGTGAGTAGGCTTAGTCAACACAATACAGGGTGTCTATAAAAGAACTCCGGGGTTTAAAAAATTAATATTTTCTAAACTATAAAAGATAGCAAAATTTGATCAATTCCTTTGAAACAAGCAGCTCAAAGAGTTTTACTCATACCAATTGGGAATGTTTCTCTCAACATTTGGCAGCGCTGCGGAGCGTTGAGCTTGAAATGACGTAGCGGCTGTGGCAGGGCAGGCAGTCAGTGTCGTCTGGACTGCCGCGCTATGGCGACGCCTCAAACAAAAGGCACAATGTGTTATTTGGCTTATAGAAACTAATTCTGTGGTTACTGTACAAAGAAACCTTCAACGTAGCTATGGTGTTGACCCGCCTACAGACAAAACAATTCGTCAGTGGTTAAGTGCGTTCAAGGAAGTTGCGTTAAGACAGAGTCATAGGTCCCTTCATTTTTGCCGAAAGGAATATCAATGGTGATGTCTGTTGTGACATGTTAGAGGAGTATGTTAATCCTCAGTTGGATGACAATATGGGGCGCCGCCACACTTCAGTTTGCGTGTGCATGACTCACTGGATGCTCGTTTTGGCAACAGGTGGATTGGAAGGGAAGGACCTATTCTATGGCCACCAAGGAGCCCTGATATGACTCCGTTGGACTTTTTTTCTTCTGGGGGCATATCAAGAATCTTGTGTATGCGGAGAAAATTTTAAATGTTCGCCATCTCAGGGAACGAATTGAATTGCGTGGCGTCCGTTCCCCCAGACATGCTCGCCAGAACATGGGAAGAGGTAGAATACCGTTTCGACGTGTGCTGTGCCACTCATGGAGCTCACATTGAACTTTACTTAGTTTTAGAAAATCTTGAAAATATAAGCTTTTTAATCATGTATAAAACATGTATGTAGGTACGTTTTTTTATTTTATTAAAACATTTTTTCTTAAAACCCCGGAGTTCTTTTATAGACACCCTGTATTATTATTATATTAATATTCAGCTCATTTATTTCTAAAGGATTTTCAGTTCATTTGTTTTACACTTCTTTATTTTGTGTCAATTCATAGTTTGATATTTTGGATTCAAAATCATGCCAACAAGAGCTTGAATCTTAACATTTTAGATGTATAAGTATAAGGAGGCTTAGTCAACACAATAAGACAGGGTGTCTATAAAAATTTTAAAAAATTAATATTTTCTAAACTATAAAAGATAGCAAAACATTTGATCAATTCCTTTGAAATAAATTTAAGCAGCTCATAATTTTATATACCTATTTAGACTATTTAAGAGAAGTGTTATTTCTTACAGACATACACAACTCGGCTACTGACGTTAGCAATTGAGCGATGCCGTTTCAAACAGCTAAAGGCACATTTTATTGTTTAATTAATCTTATTATTACTGTGATCAACTAACGTTATAAATGGAATGGATTGACCCGCAAAAGAGAAATTTAATTTACATAAATTAATTAGTTTGTTACAGTGGCTTCAAGCAAGTATAGGTCCCTTACATTTTTGCCGAAAGGAATATCAATGGTGATGTCTGTTGTGACATGTTAGAGAGTATGTTAATCCTCAGTTGGATGACAATATGGGGCGCCGCCACACTTCAGTTTGCGTGTGCATGACTCACTGGATGCTCGTTTTGGCAACAGGTGGATTGGAAGGGAAGGACCTATTCTATGGCCACCAAGGAGCCCTGATATGACTCCGTTGGACTTTTTTTCTTCTGGGGGCATATCAAGAATCTTGTGTATGCGGAGAAAATTTTAAATGTTCGCCATCTCAGGGAACGAATTGAATTGCGTGGCGTCCGTTCCCCCAGACATGCTCGCCAGAACATGGGAAGAGGTAGAATACCGTTTCGACGTGTGCTGTGCCACTCATGGAGCTCACATTGAACTTTACTTAGTTTTAGAAAATCTTGAAAATATAAGCTTTTTAATCATGTATAAAACATGTATGTAGGTACGTTTTTTTATTTTATTAAAACATTTTTTCTTAAAACCCCGGAGTTCTTTTATAGACACCCTGTATTATTATTATATTAATATTCAGCTCATTTATTTCTAAAGGATTTTCAGTTCATTTGTTTTACACTTCTTTATTTTGTGTCAATTCATAGTTTGATATTTTGGATTCAAAATCATGCCAACAAGAGCTTGAATCTTAACATTTTAGATTTAATATATAAAAATCATAAGTAAAAAATAATATAGATATATTTTAATCTGAATGTTGTTACAACATAATAAATATTTATAGCAGGCATTAGGCCACTAAATTCATCTAAATTTTATTACCTATTTAGACCTATTTAAGAGAAGTGTTATTGCTTACAGAAAACATAACACCATTAGCTCACTAGGAAGTACCGATTGAATAAACATTGATTTAACTTGATATTTAACAGGAAAACCATTCTTAAATGGAATGGATTGAAGAGGATCATCTGCATCTAACTTTTACATCTCTAAATTATTAACTATATTTAAAAAATATTCGTTAAACTCATTTGAAACATCTACTGAATTATCAACCAGAGTATTATTTATATCCAAAACATGTGATAAGAGCCATAGTTTGTTAATGTAAAACTACTTCCAGGCCAGGTGGAGAGCTCAGTCCAGGAGAGGACGAAGTAGAGGGATTGAAGAGGCTTTTAACTGAGGTAAAATTTAATAATTTTTAATATTTTAAACTTGTTTTAGTCTGAGATACCTTTGAGCTTCCATCAGTCCCTTAGTCCCTTTTTTCATAGTTCAGAGATTTTAAGAAATAATAAAAGAAGAATGATTAAAAGAAAGAATAAAAGAATGAAAGATTAAAAGATTTTTCATAATCTAGTGGAACCTTAATTACTTTATTTGAAATTCATTATTGGTGGTGCTCAAAAAATTGTATTGATAAGTAAAGAGAGATTACACTCACTGATATAGATAAGTTGTTATTTTTGATGTCGAAAGTTGGTTTACCAATGGCCCGATTCCAAAAACCCTAAAAATAATCAAGCCTAGGCTCGAAAAAGATGAAGCTACTTTTACTTAAAAGTAAAAGAACAAAAATTCCAGTAAATTTTATAATTGTATTAATTGGAAAAAAAAATTCCAGTAAATTTTATATTCTTATTATTTGGAAAAGAACAAAAATTCCAGTAAACGTTATAATGGTATTATTTGGAAAAGAACAAAAATTCCAGTAAATGTTATAATGGTATTATTGGAATTGTGCACTAAATTTAATTATTTTGAGCTAGAGGGTAATATTTACCGTCAAGATCAGGGTATGGCCATGGGATCGCCGTTGTCCCCTATTTTTGCGAATATCTTAATGGAGTAGTTGGAGCAAAAAACTTTGGCTTTAGCCGATCTCAGACTGGAGGTTTGGTGGCGATATGTTGATGACACTTTTGTGGTTTTCCCTCAAGTAGAAAATAAGTTAAAAGAATTTTTAGATCACCTAAATAGCATATTCCCTTCCATTCGTCTTACAATGGAAGACGAATCCCATAATAAATTAGATTTTTTGGATGTGTGCGTTGAAAAAGATAGGAATTTGCTTAGGACATCTGTTTTTAGAAAAAAGATACAAGAAGTGCAATACTTGAATTTTCAGCCTAACCATCAAATTTCTGTCAAATAAGGAGTTACTTTCTCTTTATTTGACAGAGCAAAGAACATTTTCTCTAACCAAGATGGACTGAATTCAGAATTCAATAACATAGATACAGATTTGTTTAGTAATGGATACCCATCATCAGAAAGTGCAAAAATCGTAAGGTTAAACAAAACGTGTCTGATATTAATGCAGAAAAATTTGTTTCGATGTCAATCCGTTATATGCTGGGATTGTTGGAAAAAATTAGAAGAGTAGCAAGGAAATTAAAAATCAGAACCGCATTAAAAACTGAAAATACACATAGGCAAAGTCTTGTTACAACCAAACCAAAAAATGGCACTCAGGATTGAAAAAACTGTATTTACGGAATAAACTGCAATAATTGTTCTAGGCCGTACTGTGGAGAGACAAAAAAGATCATTAAACATTAGAATCAAGAAACACAAGGAAAATACAAGGGGGAGGGGTTGCAAAGTCTAAAACTGCCCATCATCGCTGGTCTGAATATTACCAAATAAATTTTGAAGAAGCTAAGATAAGACATCGGGAACCTAATAAAAAAAAAACTAATTGAAGCTTCCTACATGAAACTAGCAGGCCAACTAATTTGTCAATCTTCAGTTAAGATCCGGCCATCGTGGCTGCCAATTCTGAGCAAAGAAGGGGAGAGGGAAAACAAAGAATCTGTAAATAATCTCTATATATAAAATTGAATGTATGTCTGTCTGTCTGTATGTCCTTTATGCGTTGCCAAACTACTCATCCGATCGCCATGAAATTTTAGGAAGTTGCTCTATATGTGTCCGGGAAGGTTTTAGTGAAAAAATATTTTCGAAAACCCCATAAATTTCCATTTTATGGCGTTTTAAATTTCTAATGTTAACCTTATGGAGAGTAAGTTTGTTTACGAATTGTCTATAATGAAAACATTTGATTTCTTAGCTACAGCTGATTGGTTTACTTTCCATTAGCAACACCGTATGCTTTACTATCCAATGCCATCTTAATCATTCATTAATGTTAAACTATGAAGTAAATGTGTACTGTAAAAAATGAACAGGTTTATTCACCACGTTAATAGTTAACGGTTTTGGGGGATTATGTATTTATATTTTTATTTTCTGTCTGATTAAAGTGACATGTTTATATGATAATTACAATGTTTATATTATTACGTTTATTATAATAATCAGCTGTTGTATATCTTTCCTATAAAAGCCGTATTACAGTTATGTTTCGTTTGGGTTTGGATTGGATTTTAAAATTGTGAATTAATCCACTCAGATTTATTTGTTTTATGGGAATGATATTAATATGTTTTATCGTTTCAGTATTGTTATTCACTATGCAGCGACCCAGAATATATAACCTTTCACAATGAAGCCGTATTGCTATTCGACTTCAGAACATGGCCAATCTTAAAGTTAACATGTGTTTACTGTGAGGCGTTACGAAGTTCGCCGGGTCAGCTAGTATTAATATAAATCCGAAACAAAATTCTCATGATATGCTGACTCAAAGTAAAGCTCATAAGATACATTAGGTTATCAAGTATAAAAGTGTAAAAATAATGTGGTTTTGCTCTGTAAAGTTATTTTTTGTACTGTAATATTTCATGTATATAAGGAAAAATTTGAATTTAAAAACCTGTTAGACATACTTTGCATGTGTTTCAGGTTTTTTGCCACATCCATTTTGTCTCCGGTTCCAGGGGACACGCCCACTCCTAATTAAATCCTTGAGTCTTTGTGACGAGTGGACGTGTTATATTTCTCATGTGCATAATTGTTAGTGAATGGTTTGTTTGTAAGTCTTTTGACTGCTTCAAATTTTTTTGTTTTCAGCTTTATACCGGCTTAGTTCAGATTTTGTACTAATTGTGTTATGTTTTATATACTAGTTTGCTTGAGAACAGGATCAGAGTCCAGATCCTGAAATGCAGTGAAACTTTGTTTGGCTTAAATCGTCACGGAAAATGTCCGCAATAAAAATCTAAATAAGATGAAGGAAGTTCATGGAATATTTGTAAAAGAATTTCAGGTCTCGTATTCTGCCACTAATCCTAATTTTATTAAATTTCTGCTGTGAGAACTTGATACTTGATAAAATCTAGGGGAAGGATTGCACTGCGACCTATGAGATCTATTGTGCCCCCCAGACTAGTCTCTAGTTCTTGCCTAGAGAACCCCCTCTAGTCCTAATGCCTTAATAAAGTTTAGTATAACGAGGGGTTCTAACTTTGGAAAATCCTCCACCGCCACCTGGTGTGTTCCCAAGCTTCTGGCTCTCTTCTGACCTATCGCGTCACACTCAGCCAATAGGTGTCTAGGTGTTTCCTCCCCAGATTGGCAGAAGCGGCATTCATCCTCTTGGACAATGCCCATCTTGCTCAGATGACCCCTGAGCCTACAGTGTCCGGTTAGAAATCCCGTCAGTATCCTTAGATCGTTTTTCTTAAGCCTGATCATGGTCTCAGACCTTCTTATATTATGCACTCCAAGCATTTCCTTAGCCTGTCGGCATCCCGGATGAGCGGTCCAGGCTTTCCCTCTGGCTTCCTTCTCTTCCTCCTTTAATTTCTTTTTGAAAAAGGAGTCCTCCAGTGCACAACCTGGCTCCGGTCCAACAAAGGGGGTGGCTCTGCTGTGAGAAACTCTTCTTGGGTAGATAGGCTAACTCATTTTTCTTATGTATTACACATTATCCAGTGTGAACCATTAGGGGTCTTACATAGAGGTAGTCTACTTTAAATGTATTCAGCTCCATTAACAAAAAAAATATCACTTGAGATATTGAGAATAAATGTATTGTTCTAGACGTTAGGGAGGCAAGATGGTGTGAAACAAGACTGGACAGTTGAAGATACCATAGGGAACTGGTGGAGGCCGAACTTTGAACCGCCGCAATACCCGTACGTGCCGCCCCACATCACTAAGCCCAAGGAGCACAAGAGGCTGTTCTTGGTCCAGCTTGCAGAAAAAGGTACGTTCATAATAATCTTGTTACAGGAGCTGTGTCTGCAACCCTAGGTTAACAACGTCTTTGTGGGTGAAGTATGGTCATCAGGTACAAATTTATTCTTAATATGGTTTATTGCTATATTTGTTGAAATATATTTCAATACAGGATTTTCTGAAGTAGTTTTGAAGTTTAATGTTTATCTTAGGCTTAAGGATGGTTACAAATTGGTATTTTCAGAAAGTGTGAACAACCGGTGAATTTTTGGTATGATATTACTAAGTCTATTTCAGATTTAGGTTAGGTATACTTTTGATATAAAGATGTCGGGTATGGTAATAGTCTTAAGCTTTTTATAACAATTCCAAAGTATAACTACTCAACTACTCAATATCCTCGATTATAACTACTCAAATTATAACTATAATTACTCAATAACTACTCATAGTTATAGCTACTCAAGTCCTTGATATCTACACATTTAGGTTTCTTTTGTAGGGTTAAAAAATTCCTTTTGATATCCATAAAATTTGGAGTGGGTGTTCCATGAAAGAATGTTGGCTTCCATATCAGAAAAATTGTTGAAATTTTTGACATTCCGGTTATTATATGTGGCATTGATTAGGGGTGTGGGAATAGTAATTTTTGGGTCCTAATAGAATAATAACGCAAGAGTTTATTTTCTTCTATTTTTTATTTTACTATTTTTTACTGCGCAAGGTATGAAAAACTGACAGTGCTGCTACTCCATTAGGAAAATAAAACTATTAACTAACAATTATTTGTTTAAACAATTTTTAATTAAGTTTGAATGTGAGAACAATTTAAATTGTAGAATATATTACAACAAAGAATATAATACCCTTTTGTAAAGTTTATTGTCAATTTTATATGGCTTATTTGCAGTGAGGTTCCGAGCTTCTGTGATTTAAGTGTAGTGACATTTGAAGAATGTACCACCAACAAAACAACATTAGTAACAATACAACAGTACGTCCAAAAACTAGAGGTGTGCGGATATCCGAAAAGTCGGATCAGTTTCGGATCGGATATCCGAATCCCATCCGATTGCAAAATAAGTATCCGGTAAAGTCCAATAAATATCCTAACTTTCGGATAGACCGCATAAAATGAGCATTAAAATCTAAAGCAAAACTTTCCGTTTGAGAAGTCAGCAATACGGAACATCTTTGATTGAACGAAAATGTTAAAGCAGATGACGAAATACGCAATTCATATCCAATCGGAATGTAAGAACGTCATTGGGCGGTCTGAGGATGCAGTATGATTATTAGATTCTTCAACTACGCATTTAAGTAACCGTAAGTTCAACGTGATATTGCATTTTTATAAGCATTTTTATTATTTTTATTATAAGCATAGCGTCATCGATAGTTGCACCGAGTATCAGATTGCGGTTTGATATTGATCCGTATAAAATATCATTTCGGCTACGAAAAAACTTGAATTGTTGATTTAATGTTATTGGTAACAAACCATCATAATAGCTCGTTTTGCGACGGATTTTCCAGAAAAAATAATACTACTTCATTCTGATTGTCTACGTAGACGATCAAATGTTTATAGTTAACGCATTCTCAAGTACTCCGGGTTTGAGCAATACGATAAAGTGTTGCCAAATTTACATTTGGCCTATTTCGTTGTTCGGTGTTCACATAACCAACAAATTTTCCACTTGTTTTCATTGTACATTTTCTCTTTGTAAATTAATTTAAGCATTATTAGTTTTACATTTTTAGATAATTTTAAGATGAATCGGTAACTAAAGATTATGACGAGGTACCATAATTTCACGGGTTTCAATATTGTTACACAGCCGATCGGGGTATTTTATCTGCCAAATATTCCAAATCTGCGCCTGCGCACAGGCCTTTGTTTGATAGCAGCTGCACTGTCACTGCCTTTTCTAGTTCTTTGCCGATACGCAGATAGCCGATGGCATCGAGCCAACGTCGTCTGTCAAATCTTGATTCTTTGTTAATGATGATTTGTTTTTATCATTGTAATAAATAAAATAGTGTTGAATCATGAAATAAAATTCAGAATTAGTTGATTATTAGTAGAATGAATTGATGAATTAGTAGAAAGTTGATGTCATTTAATGGTGAATTATAAGGTTTCTGTTGATTTAATTTGTGAATTACGCCATATTAAAATTTGTTACTGGTATTTTTAAATGCAGTGAAGTTAAAATTTTAGTTTTGTTGTTCATCCTATGAAGAATTTATGATTTTTTAAGTACCATTTAATGGTTTTGATAACATTTTATTGATTGATTTGTGATTTCACTTCGTTATTGCGAGTATCCGAATCCGAAAACTATCCGATCCGAACCCAAACTATCCGATCCGAACTTGAGCTATCCGATCCGAAAAAATAATTCACTATCCGCACACCTCTACCAAAAACACAACCCCATTATCTCACCTTATTTCGCGTCTTCTCTCATTTTAAATCCTGAGCCAGGGACAAGGTGCAGATACTAATGGCGAGAAATACAAGGATAAGAAACATTCTTTTCATATTGAAGTGTTTTGCATAGGTGCAGCTTTACTTTTTTTTTAACATGATGAGTATTTGATATGTTTGGAAGTAAAAAGATTTGTTAAATTCATTCCTATTTCTGATCAACTTTCTCTTAGTAAATTTCTTTTTTGCATTGTATTATGAAGCTAACCCTTCAACGCGTTATTTTTTGGTGCCGCTGGCAACCCCTATCTGCGTCACTTTTTTTACCATTTTTGCTGATTTTTGCATACATTTGTGTTTTTAAAGTTAAGTTATGTAAAATAACAAATTTAAACCATAAATTTGTTTTACATTACACTGTTATGTATCAAAGAACAGAACACTATGCTTATTACATGTATTAACTTTATTTATGGTACATAGGAAATAGATATTTACGAAAAAACACTTTAGGCCTACCACTAAAAATTTGTGGAAGTATGGTATATTTTGAAGCATTCCTCCAAACACATGTTCTAGGCCTATCCATTATCACAAATTATTGTAACACATCGATAAATACAAAATAAAATAATCGTTAAAATGATCTAACCTAAACTTCACTAAAAGCACTTGACATAGTAAACACAGTAGTACACAAACTATTATGATAAACAAAAATCAAAGTCAAAACAAACTTTATTCATAAATTGTACATAAGAGATACACACAATCCTTGAATGGAGTCAAACTAGCCTACTGTATAGATACAAATACTTTTTTGACTTCAAAAACCTCTCATATCTTTAACTTCAGAAAACAGTAATATTTTTGCTAATCATATTTACTAATCTTTACAAACGAAACTGCAATAAACACAATTAATTATTACTACCGGTGCCAAACTGTTTGTTAACAAAGAAGTCTCCGTTATTTCTTAATATGTTATAATTTTAGTCTCCGGAACTCGTAAAAATCAATAATAACCGGATCGTAACGTACAGTTCAAGTCGTGATCCGGTTACTATCCATTCTCAGTTCGGTAATGGCGAACATATGGTGTACGTCGCGGACCGTTAAAGGGTATCACCCTGTACAAGTCAAAAAGTTGTCTGAGCGTGTCTAGTGAGTTTAAATGTTATTCTTACCAAGTATAATTCAATGTCTATGAGGTTAGCATAACTAATTGTACTATTACATGACCTTACACCGTTTAAATACACATTACTCCAGATCTAAAATACATTTCACATATTTATTTTGCAATAGCAATCTTTTAAGACAATATCGGATTGTTATAGTATAATATTGATTACATAAGCGTTATTTATTTACATTTCATTTTAATACAATGGCTTTAACGGTGGTTTGGGATTTTCCTTGGCCATCCAACCAGTCATTACTCCTCCCCACCTTAATGTGGAGTTGACTTATTGTTATTTTGAGGTACAGTGTACTGTAGGGTCTATAAAATGTTATAGTTAACCATGAATATTAATAAATTTAATAATAATCAAAGAGAATAACTGTGTTGGCTTGGACTGTTGCTACTTAAAGAAAAATATAAATACAGCAGGCAACACATGATTCTTTCGTGGAAAATACAAAAAAACATAAATTAGCTATTTATTACAATGCTAAGTTCAATACTGCTCCATTGACCTCATGTGAAAAAATTTCTTAAGTTCTGCTTAGTATTGGACAGCCATAAATTATTCATTTTCTATTAATTCAGACTTTTTCTATCGCTAGTGTTTTAAACTACACTAAGTATGTTTTGGAAGGTAAAGGTAACTCCTTCTGTTATCAAGTGAAAAAGGCCCTACTAAAACATATCTATGTATCTAACTAAAACATACAATTTATCCTAACTACATTTTTCCTTACGTTTATGAATGTACGCAATGAAAACACAAAAATATACTACTTAAATATGAAAAAACAAACACAAACTCTGACAACAAAACACAAATACAGTGAAAATTGCACATCTTAAAACTTATGCAGTGCAACTTGGTTATTGCGGCCTCGGCTTTAACGTCAACTCGGATATAACGTCATTTATTTTTAGGTCCCACCAAACTAATAGGTATTTACATAGGTAAAACCTTGGATATATCGTCAGTAAATTCTAAAACCTTGGATATATCGTCAGTAAATTCTAAAACCTTGTATATAACGTCAATAAAATCGGGCCGAGATGAAGGCAACATATAGCTAAATAGAGAAAGTTTGGTCGGTGGTGAATCGTGAGGGCTGCGGCTATTGTTTAGCTACATTCTATTTTTAGAAACGGCATTTTATCGGTGTCTTACCGCTAACCACCCAAACCCCCTCCCCCTACTCTATATCCGCTGTCGCCGTCATCAAGGTCTCATGACGCGTTAGAGCACTGTGATGCCGTTCGTACGTACCTACAGTTAGTTCAGTGTACGTCTTTTACAGTTTGTTTTAATTTACGAATACAGTATTGAAAAATAGTGGCAAGTTTTAAGAGAACGGTTTTGCCGAAGAAAAGGTTTGAGTTATAAGAGCGTGTGAGGAGGGATGTAAGATAGCAGACGTGTGTTCGGGCTTGTTTTTAAAAATCGAACCAACAGTTGAATTCACCATGCCGAACTTCATTGCAATATTTTCAAATTCGATTTTTTATATAGTATAGAGTAGTTCAGTCAGTCATAAACATAAACTTTTATGTGTATTTTAAATTACCTTCATTAATTGTGTGGTCCCTTCAATGACGTTATAACCAAGTTCCACTGTATATACATTACCTATATATTAGTAACTGGTTACTGGGACGGTGGGATTGTCCTGTAAAGCGGCTACTTGGAGGTCACGAGTTTTGAATAGTTGTGAGCAATGGTCGGTGGGTGTAGATTAATGTCCACTATTGAATACTACGTTAATCGGCAAAGACCATCCTCATAATTAGACCAGTTCGTAGTTCAGAGGCAGTGGTTCGGATTCCACGTTTAACTGTAGTGACTGTTATGCCATTGACTGTTGGTCTATTAATTAACAGTTCTCTCTAAGGAACATGCCAGCCTTAGTCAGTAACATGACTACAAACTCTCGCCACAATCATCCTACACTTGTTATTCATTCATACTTAGCTTAAAAATTACTTGGCTTGTGGTACGGTCACCATTTCAATAATCCAATCTAATCTGCCAAACTGAGACCTCCACGATAGGACAGATTGAGGGCTCAGAACCACTCACCATCAAATCACACATTACACTGATAAGTACACACACACTTTAGTGTAGGTATATGTTAGTTTTAAGATGTGTAATTTTCACTGTTGATATGTTTTGTCTTTAGGATTTGTGTATGTTTTTTTCATATTTAAGTAGTTTATTTGTGTTTTTATTGCATGTTAAAACGTAAGGAAAAATGTTGTTAGGATAAACTGTATGTTTTAGTTAGATATAAGTAGGGTCTTTTTCACTTGATAACAAAATGGGAGGATTTACCTTTACCTCCCGAAACATAGTGTAGTTTAAAACACTGGAAGTGATAGGAAAAGTCTGAATAAATGGAAAATAAATTAAAAATCCATCACAATTATGATTTTAAACAATCACCCACAAATTGTTATAAAATGAATAGCAAAATTCATAACACTAACGACGAGGATTGGCTTAGTGAGGAGTCCGAACATCCATGGCCCATCTAGAGGGGGAGTTTAATGAATTACTATTGACTTGATAGCGGCCATTTAAATTGTTAAAAATAAAAATGACGTTTCATTTTCATTGCCTGATCCCTCTGTTAATTTGAATATTTTCAGGGTTGAGATTTTCTAGAAACAATGTTCACATTTTTCTCTATTTCACAGCTTTTCCTGATGACCAACTGGTGGTGCAAAGTTCTGGGCTGCAATTCCCAAGCTCAACTTCAAATTTATTGTATTTAAATCAAACCAAGTTTATGTGCATTCCTTGTGGTTGAAGATCACTTTTGTTTAAGGGTATGAAACCCTTGTAGTACTTCAATGTTTTTGGTTGATGATGATTCAAAAATATAATGGTGTTACTCTAACCCTCTGGATTCAATAATAGGTTACAAATGACATTTTCTTAGCATTTAAGAAATATTTTTATGTGAATTAAAAATTTAGTTAATCGTTTTAAGTATTAAAGAAAAAATCCATTAAACTTATTCTAGGCTAATAAATTATTATTTTACATTACACTGATTAAGATACACACTGATTAAAATCCCACTTTTGGCTCACTGTAAAAAAATAATTCATTTCGTTTGTTATGTTGGTAACTTGATCTGAGTCTAATAAGCTTTATTTTACTTTAAGGTTATCTTTGATGTTGTCTTATAGCACAAAAGTATGTGTTTTAATTGCGAAAAAATTCCAAATCAAACCTGACACTAGTTTTATTTGCGTCATTAAAACACTGAGATTATGCTGAGTTGTTGGATCAAGTTACACATATGGTAGGAATTTTGTTGATAAATTAGTGGAAATAAATTATAGTGTATCTCCTTTACATAAGCAGAAATTTACATACACAGTAGATCAGGGGCGACTCCTGACAGATCATGATCGGCCACCCCTTATTAGCCTATATGACTAACACCACTACAGTGCCTCACAGTCATTCATTGCATAGGCGATCGGACCATCACGATGGGTAATTGAGGTTTAAACAAATTTCATCCAGGTTAATAAATTAAATCAATTTAGTTTGAATTCCACTTTCACAGTTAAAAAACCATAACGTGCATTAAGTTTTTATTAAATATGGTTTTGTTCTAAATGGTTTTTAAACCAGATGTTACGACTTTTAGTGTGTTTCAATTTTTAATTTCTACTTTTAATATCATAATTTTTTAGTTGTATAACAGTAATTGTATCAAAACTTTGAATAGAAATTTTCAAAAAAAATTAACGTAATTTGTTTAAAAGTATTTTATATTTTCAATATCCGTGAAAGGGTTTAACTTTTATTAATACTACAATGACTTCCTTTCACAAAAAAAGATTGTCTTAACTTAACCCCATACCCCTTAGTAGTGTAACACCTAGAAAAAATGAAATTAATTATCGCTTGTGTGCTTTATTTGTTTTCCTTTGCTAAAATGTGTTACTATTGAGATAAATAAGTTTTCATCGTTTGTGAAACAGTCAATTCTGTAATTTAAGTACAGTAATTTGATGTTAATAATTTAGATGCATAACGCTTTTATCGATTTCTTAGCAGTCTGTTCAAAGTTAGTTATTTTCAAATTCAAGAAATTGTTTACTCTAATACTCTAAGCAGCTTCCAACATCAACTGTTTGAAACTCACCATCCTAGTACAAAATTTAACAATTAATTATGTTTGATTTTTTCTACCTTGCATATTTGTAATTTTTTAGAATTAATTTTGGCTGTTAATGCTCCTCTTTATAATGTAATTGGTTGACTTGTAAAGGCAAGATGGATTATGTATTGTCAACATTTCCTACATGTCAAAATCTTGATGAACCATTGTCGTTTAGTTCGTTTGCAATGATGCGGATATTACTGTATTGTTAAATTTAATTTCGTTGTAAAGTATTTTAAGTTAACATAGTCAATCCTTCATTGTCAAGTGTGCTAGGTTGAATATGTACTCTATTCCGGGTGATGGTACTTAATCTTTAGCTCGATTTTTGTAACTTTATCTTAATCAAATAATTACCACAAGTTAAAGAGTTGCACATAAACATGGTTTGATTTCTGTCAAGAATGTTAATGGTGCCAAATTTTGCGGAAGACTTCAAGGCTGTTTAATGCTCCTGATTTTCAAATTCTGTTATTAATTTATTTTTGAGTGTTTCTACTCTTGTAGATTTTAACTGATATATCTTGCATTGTACTTTAAATACTGTAATTCAATATTTTTGTATGCTCGCCTTTTGATGCTTAATTTTTGCAGTGTTGGATTGCTAATATTGGATATTTTATTTAATATCTGTTCTACTATTTTTGCCCCATTATTTTTATTATGTATTGCAATCATACCTTCCATCCTTTCTTACTATCACATTGTTTATTCCTCACTAAACTTATTGCTTTGTTTAAGACAACAAGGAATCAAGAAGTTTCAACCAAATCAAAAAATGTTCAAACAATTTATAACTTATAATTGTTTGTTACATGATAATAACAAGTTTATATAAATGGTCTTATATTTGAAGTATTTTAATTTACTAACAATGAGCTTTTGTTCCGGTCTACTATGTAGACATTAAACACTGAGTTGTTAGCAGTTTTATAAAAGAAATTATGACAGACTTAATATATACATTTATATATTTCTGTCATATCTCACATTGCCATCCTATTTTTCTTTGCTGGATAGTTAATAGCATTATAAGATTACACTTAATCGTGATAATTGGTCATCGAATTTAGATATCCTTTTTATTTGGCATATTAATTTATTTTGTTTTGATCATTTTTCATACTGCTTTTATGTTTACTTATATCTTGTGATTACAAGTTTTACTAACATGTTTTAAACAACGTAAGTTGATTGTACAATATGTATAAAATGGAATATATGTGATGGGTGCTCTTGTTCGTCCATTTTATAGCTAAGTTGGACTCTTAAATCTGTTTTTATCTCTTAAAGACTTAAATATATGTATTTATCTCATTATCGTCATTGTAAGAGTGTAAAATGAAACTCTACCTTTAATAATAATGTTCAGTTTTCTTTAGATTAGATTTCAGACTATCAAAGTAAGTTTGGCATTAGTTGCTTAAACACTTATACGTCAATATAACGACACATATACATCCATCCATCTTGTTAGTAAAAATATTACTTTTTTATTTTTAACAATAATAATATTTTATATCAGTCATGATTTAACGTTATAGTTTATTTTTAAAAAAAATCCCTTTTAATTGGTAACTAGTGTCCTGTTTTCCGCTGTCCAATATAGATTATTTGTAATAACAAACAAATTTAAATCACTTCAGTTAAATTCCAATATTATTTTTATTTTGTAAATAATGTTGTTTATCAGACTACCGTATTTTGTGCACAGTTACTAAATAATGATGCTTTGTCAAGATTCAATGTTCAGAATATCTAGGAATTTGTAACGATTGTGGTCAGTTCTTAATTAGGATTACAAGGATTTCAATTGAGAAATGAGATTATTTTATATGTTTAATTTTCATGAGGAAACATTTCTCTTGATAATATTCCCATTATCCTATTTTGTTTTATTATCTGACTATTTATTTTTTTAATTCCTTACTAATTGTCATTCCCAAAAAAAGTTACCTGTATTTGTGAGGAAGGATGAGTTCAATTTGTGATACAGGTTTAATTTTTGATCAATTTTTATTGTTTTTTCCCAGATAACTAGTTTTATGAATAAGAGATATAAAAGGAATGCTTTGATTGTCACTTTGTTTCATATATTTCTTGTACTTAAATATTTTTCATAATAATGAACCCATTCAGTAATAAAAGTGTTCTTCTATCCTGTGGATGTATGACTCACCTTACTTTAATCAGCAAGTTCGGCCTGGGGCAGATTGGCCCCTGAGGTTTATTTTTAATATTAGCTAATATATTTCATCGTGTTCATTACTTGTCCATTACATTTGTAGACATCATTAATAGTGCGCTACGTGTAGGAAAAAGAGGTAATCAATTTTTAAAGCGTTTTGGGAACTCCCTACCACTTTAGTAATTGGATTGTAGGATCTAAAATACAAATTTATATTAATTGTGCAAAATATCTTCCTTTACACTTTGTGTTACCAAAAGAACTAACAACTCTGTTCACCAACAGAGAAATGAAAGTAGATCTGCTAAGTGGGTGGGGAGGATAGTTATGAGCATGAGTTATGATAAGTTAAAACAATATGTCGAAATGTCAATACGTATCAATTTATAGATGGTCAGCAGCAAATTGGTTTCTTTTTAAACCTTTTCTTATAACGCCACTAAAAACAACTGAATTTTTCTTCGATTTCAAAACAAGGAATTCATTGTGGTTTTATATTTATTTTGTAATTTTTAGCTTTTTTCATTACCTGTTAAGGTTATTTTATCATTCCTAATTTGCATATGACAGCAAATATACAAATTAAATTATTACTTTTTTATTGGAACAAAAGTAATTTTTAAATGTATATTTCAGTTGACGTCCTTTATTGGGTATTGTTACACATTCTTTCTCAATTTTTGTTAATCAACCGCAGTACATTAAGGTTTATTAACCTCCCTGTAGGTATATCCACTTTTAAATAAAAGTACTATATGTAGCCTATATAACATGATGTTTATTGTATAAGGTATTTTTATAAACATGCTTTGTGTTCCTATTTTTTATTTTGTGATGGCAATCATCTTTATATGTTAGTTTTTCGTCTGTTCACCATAATTTTTTCCATAATATATTCGTCTATATAAATATTGGGTCTGTCCTTAAGTATCAATATTTGTTATTTTATAAGCATATTGATTTTCTTCAATGTCTTTCCCAGAATGTTAACAAAATTTATTTTGTATAATATGAATTCATGGAATAGTACGTACATTTTTGCAAATGTTAAAAAAAATTATTTTTAAAGATTGAATGTTTTTGGTTTTACATTCATGTAATCTCAACATATATTAAACTTGTTACCAACTATTGTTTAATAATTGTAAATTTTTTACTTTTATGTAATTAAACAATAAAAACCTCATTTACAATTTTATTTCAGTCATCCTTTTATTTGACTTAAGTAACTTATTCTATCTGTCAAAAATATAGAAGTTGTTTTTCCATTAATCTTAAAATTTAAAATCAAAATTTAGTCTGAACAATCGCTGAGTTAATCATTTTTACAAAATTGAAACAGTTGATACATTTTTATTACTTTTTATATGAATTTTGTGACCTCATTTTGATTTTTTTACTCTATGCTAAAATGTCTCACAAGTTATTTCATGTCTATTTAGCACTCTTTGCTGTTCCCAAGAATTACAAACTTGTGGCAGCTCCATTGTTTGAACTGTACGACAACGCACAAGGATATGGACCGATCATTTCATCTCTGCCACAGGCTCTGTGCAGGTACTTCTTCTTTCAAGACAATGTATGCCTGTTAATTCCCCAAAGAATATTAATTTTGAAATGTTAAAATTATTAGTTTTAAAAACCCCTTCTGTGTGGACTATAATACACTGAGTGAGTAAAGTAGAGCCTCTCTCTAAAGTGACTTGTATTACTGGAAGGAATGAATCAATGAAAACCTGTAACTTATAGATTGATTTTCCTTGCGATATACAAGGGTTGTCCAGAAAGTAAAAATAGTTTTACTTTCAAAATAAGTAAGGTAATAAACGTTTTAGAAATAAACTTAGGCATTTTTTTAACAAAATTAATTTTACAAGAAAATAAATACCATCGTAAACTATTTTACTACATAGTTTCCACAATTTTTTAGACATTTGTCTAACCCTCTCTTTATAGAAAGATTCCACTATTGCCGAACACTGTTTTCAACACCATCATCGCTGTCAAAGCGGTGCCCCCCACACCGAAATTCCGCTTCCTGTACAAAAAGCAAGTAGTAATCAGAAGGTGTAAGATCAGGGCTGTGGGGCGGTTGACCAAACTGCTCCCAACCGAATTCTTAAAGAAAGTTTTGAGTGGCCAGTGGCATGGAGTCGTGCTTTGTTGTAGATCAACACAAAGCCTCCACTAAACATTCCACGTCTTTTTTTCTGAATCACACACCAAAGTTTTCTCAGTATTTCAATATATCGTTCCACATTTATTGTATCCCCTCTGGTCAGAAACTCATCAAGCAGAATGCTCAGAACACAGTGCCCATGATTTTTCTTGTAGACAAAGTTGTTTTGAACTTTGTTTTTTTTGGAGATCGAGAGTGTCTCCACTCCATAGATTCTTGTTTGGAGTCTGGAGTGATATGACAGACCCACTTTTCATCACCTGTAACAGTTCTGTTTAACACATTGTGCCCTATACCTGTTTAACACATTAGCTCGGGATAATGCATTTTTGTCATTCCAAACGAATCCTGAGAATAGCTCGGGATCAGCCTTATAATTCCACACGTCTTTATTTTTGCTATAATTATTTAATGTAATGTGTTTAAATGCCCCTCAATACATTCTCTGTTATAAAATGGGTCAATTGGACATTTTTATCAGCTATTTAGTTATAGTTGTAATGTACTTCGCAGTTTCACAATGTCAGCTGACTTGAGTTGACGTCTCTGTTGTGTTTTCCGGCATCATTGTTTCTGTTACTGACTTTCCTGTGCAATATGTTCACTAATAATGTCATATTTATTAATCTTTCTATTATAATTTTTTATTCGTAGTATTGAAGTGATAATTTAGTTTAATTTAATTTAGTGAGTAGAAATGTGATAATTTAGACAAACATACACGAATGATTTGACCTGAGTTGTCAGATGATCACAAAGACGATGAAGATATATATCCATGATATAATTAAAATATACTTATTTCTTAGTTTTTATTTTACACTTTAGGTTTAAGAATTTAAATAAGACTAGATTTATAAATGTACATATGAAAAGTAAAAGTAATATTTTGCTGATCATATATGAACTCTTTTATAATGAAGCTATTTTTATTTTTGGCTATAATAATAGTTTTTATTATAAAAATTGCAAAAAAATAGTTACAAAATAGACCTGTGGAATGATGAATAAGTTGTGAGGTTTATATCAGAAATAAAAATGTTGTGAATTATTCAATCAATGTAAAATTCTCCCAGTATCCAAGCAAAACAAGCGTCTTCAGCCTCCAGGGTTCAATGTGCTAAGAATTTGTCTCCTTCATCTTTGTGATGGATGAGAAAATTCAATGCACTACCAAGACGCTTCTTTTTGTGTCCATCCGTAAGCATTTTTGTAACACAACTTATCCGTAAGCATTTTCGGAACACAACTTATCCGTAAACATTTTCGGAACACAACTTATGATAATTTAAGCAATCAACCTCATGTAAAAGAGAATTGTGGAAATTCATTGGAAAGCATTCTTATGGTGAAACGACTGTTAGCACAAATTTTCTTATTGGCTTTTTCAACCAATTCAACTTTCAAACCACAACTTTTTCAACTAACAAGAGATGGCTGCCCACTGTGACCTCGTCATGAACATTGGTCATCGTATTGCCAAATTTTCTTGCCTCACTGATAACGTTTTGTCCATAAACTTCTGTGAGTTGACAGTGAATTTCAGGAGGCTTCAAATTTCTTGCATTCAATAATCTTCAATCAGCGGGATCAGAAATTGTGTTTTAACATTTTGAGTGAACACTAACAAATGTAAAAATAACTGAATTTTGCTGGGATTGTGTCAGCTGTTCGACAATGAACCAAGGGGAGCAAATTCACGAAACATTGTCACTAGTGTTAGAACAAAACGGTACTTACTTTCTCGACAAGCCTTATACATTCTTAGTACTGGGCTTTACTTTGCAAACTTAGAGAATAAAATAGAAAATTAGTTTTGCAGTTAAAATATATTTAGAAAAAGTATAAAACTTGAATAAGATGATTGGTGGTAAAATCTTGGGTAAGGAAATTTTAAGAATGTGAATGTGTTTAAAAATGTGATTAATTGAATATTATTCTATATTTTGTCATCAATGCATCTCAAAATCATCACAATGTCGATTTGGGATGTAAAAGGTTTTGGTAACTTAAGTTGGAATTGGTATTGCAAGTCAAGTAAGAAATTTATGAAATGATGTTGGGTAGACCTTACTTAGCTATTCAACATATTCAGTGAAAACATACGAGGGTCCATCAATGTTGGGCTGAACATTGTCTTGTATATAAAAACTTTGCTGTCAGTATTCCACACCTCATGATTACGAGGGTTTGTCAAAGTTATTGAAGAGTCTTAACAGTAGAATTTTGAGTTTATTACTGCACACCTCATGGCATGTAATTCACATTGATTAATCCGTTATTGTTTTCTGGAGTCATGTACAAAACGTTCTTTCATCTCCTACAACAATTTTTCAAGAGATAGGTCTTCATGTTTGTCATATAGAGTCAATTGTTGAAGGGCTGCATGCATGGTCATCCGTCAAAAACCTTAAACACCAACCAAGCTCACATTTTCTTGTAATCAAGATGATTTGTCACTATCTTATATAGGAGTGATTGTGAAATTTGTAGAAAAGAATTGTGTAAAGTTGACTAAGACCTCCCACTACAATCTTCATACCAAATTATTGTTACATAATCATTGAGATTGTCAAGGTATTTATTTATTTAAAGTATTTATTTAAAAAAAAAAATGTGTAAAAAAGTATTTATTTATTTCACTGATAAATAAATGCATAGAATGACTTCTGTTGGGTTTTTTCACTCCATCAATGAAGATTTCTTCTAAGCTGTAGAATGGTCTCTACTGCAGCCACCAAGTCAGCTGTTTCTTAAATTGTACTGGTTTAGTGTTTTTTATTATCCCTGGGAGTTGATTGTACAGTTTTGCGCTGGAGTACGGTGGTTTCTTGGTGAACAAGCTGAGGTGAAGCACTCTAAAGGCCGTGTCACACATGGCGACTTTACTCGCCGCGATTAGTCGCCGCTACTTTAGTCGCCGCTACTACTCGCAGGCTAAAAAAACACTTCCAGTCACACATGGCGAGTTGTAGCGGCTACTTCAGTTCGGTTGTGTGGAATTTTTGCTGAGGAAAATGTCATCTGTGGGAATAAGAAGGGAGGCGTTAAGACGTCTGTTGCGAAATTGCGTTAGTGATCTGTGCGATGAATTATTGTTAAAAATCAAGAACAAGAAGAAACGCAAGTGGGTTCGGGAGTGGATAGCGAGACGAGACAAACTGGGCGCTTCATCAACACTAATGAAAGAATTAGCGAATGAAGACCCCCAGTCATATTTTAACATTATGAGGTTAACCGTCAACAAAACACTTTCATCACACTCTCCAAAACAAATATATTTGTTTGTATAAAACAACGACGATGCGGACTAGCGGCAGACTATCAGCTACTACACCCTGTCACACGTAGCGACTGCTGTAGGGTTGCTCGCCGGCGAGTAGACCACGTGGTTTTCAAGGTCGGCTACTAGCGACTAGTCGCGCCAAAAGTTAAACATGTTCGACTTTCCTAGCGAGTGAATTTTTACTCGCCGGCGAGTGCTAGTCGCCGCTACTTACTATGTCACACACAGCGATTAGTAGCCGCTACTCTAGTCGCGGCGAGTAAAGTCGCCATGTGTGACACGGCCTTTAAGAGTGTAGTTTGATGCATTCCTGGTATTACTGCATAGTGGAAGTCTTGATGCTGGAGCTGAGTGGTAGAATATAGTATATGGTAGTTCAAAATATGCTACTTTTGCCACCTCTAAACCATCCACTTGTTTGAGTTTGCCTATGGCAATGGTTCCTGAACTATAAACTAAGTTTTTTACAAAGCTGGTCTAGATGCGGTTTCCATATGAGGCAGGAATCGATAACAACGCCAAGATGTTTTGTTTGAACTTGCTAGTTTAGATCAGCTATAGTTGTGTCAATGTGTTTGTTTTTAGTGTTTAAAACAACTTGTAAAACTTTTTGGTCAATTAAGACTAAACTGTTTGAAGCACAATATTCCTTTGTTTTAGTATAGTCATTGTTAATATTCATTAGGAAATCACTAGGAACATGATACCTTTTCTTACACGATGCACTTTCTTACTTATGACTCATTTATAATATCTTCACACTAAACACCTTTAATTTGCCTATATATATTAATTGGCTTAAATTTTTTCAGCGTTAAAAAAGCGGATTACAGTCCGTAGTTCACATTTGGCTGGATTTTCAATTAGCGCTGCCATTTTGTAACTTTTCACACCCTACCTGAATTTTTGTATTGTTTCAGATTCAATTTCATCTACATGTGAGGACTTTGTGGACATATTTAAGCGTCCTGAGTTTATGTATAGCTGTAATCAAGTGAGATTGTGTGAAAGTGTTCTTCATTTTTCATGTTAGTCTTTTATTTTACCAGAAAATGTTTAAGGGAAATAAACAGATCTCTTTTTAATAATATAAGGTACTATTGGTGGATTCCATTCATGTAAATTATAATTTTGACATTAAAAATGTGTATATATTGATATAGAGTTAGTAATTAGAGTCTTTAATTGCCTGTCATCTTAAACATTGAGTTACTTGATTCACCACCCTTTTAATGTAATATATACATTTTATTATATTTCGATAATGTCTCAGTTCTATCATCTGTGTATTTTTATATTTTATTAAAATGAAAAGATATGTGAGTAACATAGATTACACTGCTGTGTTCATTGTAAATAAATTTTTTATGAAAATAATTTTATAAAGTAGCATTTTTATTTGTTTAGTATGGGAGACTTATGACACTGGTTCAGAAACGATGATACTCAGTTCCTACATTGGTGTATGACACAGTGACGAGCTATCCGAAATCCTGTTTGTTGTTATCCTTGATAGTTGGTACTTAATTTTCTTCACATCAATACAGATAAATTTTCTTTGGTGTAAACTGCACAAAAATGGTTAAATGGTGATTGAAATGCTGAACCCCCTTGCTTTCTTACACTCACCGTTATTGCCATTTTGTTACAATGAAATTGAAAACTTATCTGTTTATCATAACCTGTTTTAATAACTATTAAAACTCAATGGCCCAATTAAAGATGCAACTGGTATAATTGATAGCGAAATAAAAGTTATTGTTGTGTGTAATGTGCTGTGTGTTTAATAAACGTGTGTTTATTACACCGGATTAAACACTTATACAATCACTCAAATACTACAAATTGTATGAATAAATTAAAATTAAATTATTTGTTAGTTGTCTTATAATATTGCATTGACATGATCAAATTTCTAGTTGTTTCAAAGAGGAATAGTCAAGAAACTTATTGTTATAGTCAGTGGTGTAGTGCTAAAAAAGCTGTGCCGGAGCGGTCCTTCCAAGAAAGGCCATCATTACTCTTTGGGGGGGGGGGGGGTAATGGGTAGTCAAAGTCTGCAAGTTCCTCAGGAAGGTCATTGCGTGGTCAAACGGGTGGAATTGTGTACAATGAATTTATCTATTTAAAAAAGAATTACAGTACATAAACCGAAGTTTAATTTTGCTAAAGCGACTAGTGATGCTCCTGGGATATCTGTTGTATTCAAGCAAAGTATTGCAGTCGAAGGCAGGCGGTCCCTTTTTAGTAACGGTTGGCTTTCTTTTTCAACGCAAACTGACGAGTGCAGGTCAAGAAAGAAGAACATATTTGTAGATGAGTTTACCCACCACATAATACGGAGGAAAATCCTCAAATTTTATTTTGTAACTTCATCGAAATTAAAGACTGTTCTGTAGGAAGAGGGTATGTTGAAATAAATATCTTAGGCGGAGATTAAAATGAATAGGATTTAAATGGTTGAAGTCTGAAAATACAAATAATCTCAACATTTCTTAATCAGCCTTAGGCTGTTTAAAAATAAATATATTTTTGAATTAAAAAACTAGATACTATAAAAAGATATATGGTCTTCAAGTAAGCCCTAGTGTCTGATTCTGGTGTTACGATGTTGTTGGGGTTAGGTTAGGGTTAATGTAAAACGCCTAAAATTGCCTCGATATTGCGTGTTGATCATGAAATGATGCGAGCGACTCACTTACCTACCACTCTCTATAAAAAGGCAAAGTAAAAGTATAAAAATCTAAGTTTCGGCTGCACGAGCTATGCCGGAGCGCCGCTCCGGCTCTAAAAGCTGTGCCGGAGCGGCGCTCCGGACCGCTCCTGCTCCACTACACCACTGGTTATAGTTCTAACCAAAGCAAACAAAACATTTAAAAAAATCAGAATCAAAAGGATATATTTTCTGCCGGTGTGTTTAAAAATTTAGGCTGTAAGAAAAAGGGGTTTTAAGAGCAAACTATAAAATTTAGTTTGAAAATTATCTCGGTAAATGTATATATGATTAAAAATTTTATTGTATTGGCTTTATTGTGATTGTGAATAAGTCTACGATACTCTTTTGCAATTATATATTTATTTCTAGTGTTATAGTTGTGAAAATCACTGTTTAGGGGTAACGAGGTGAAATTTTTTATCATGAAAGAAACTTAGTAAATACCCCCGTTGCAGCAGATCTGCATACTCAGCGAATTTCCAAATCAATAATGTAATAATAATAAATGACAAGTTTGATCAAATCAAACAACTTTTTATTGAAACATACACATATTACAATTACAATCAATTGATGTATTAAAAAACCTCACATGGGTAGAATACCTGTGTGTGGGTTGTGTTCCGCTCTGGCTGCTTGCATAATAATGATACAAAATAAAACTACTAACTGAAAAATCTTGCTAAAAAAACAAAACTAAAAATATTAGCAATTAAATCAAACTAATCCACAATATGAAAACCTTAAAAAAATAAAATTAACCTTAAATAATTACAATTAATTATAGACGCCAGTTCTTAAGTAAAATAAAAAGAATCTCTTCAACATAGCCAAATATTTGATATAAAAACAAACAAAAAAAACTGTTCAAAAGAAGCTAGATGAACTGTGTTGTTGGGAGAGTTTTCAGAACCATTGTTACAGTTGATATTCTTAGGCTATAAGCAACTCAGCGATAACCAAACCGATCTCCGCCAGCCAGATCCCCACGATCTGGCTGGCGGAGATCGGTCCAGATAATCCTCTTGTAAGCAACAACAGGGACCTGCAGGTTTTGCATTTCCGGCGGGATTTCCCTTAGCAGGAAGTTGGCAATAAAAAATGAGTTAAATTTATAGATTTGATGACACGTGGAACCTGCAGTACCACCCCCACCGCATTACAGGTACAATAGGAGTGTGTCACCAGAGCCGCAACCAAGTGTACGCAATTAAATATAGATTATGATCAATATCTGACGATAAATATGAGAGTTAGTTATTTGTCTATTCTCCATAAGAATGACATGGGAAAGAGAAAGCAGGTTGGCTGCTGTGAGGAACACTGAAAATCATCTAAATGATCATAACGTGCTATAACAAAAACGTCCTACGTATATGAGTGTAGCACAAATTAAAAAATAATAACGTAGCTATTAAAATTTAAAATGGCCGCCATTATGGATTTTGACCTTGGATCATGCTAGTTATTTTTTTGATAATACTAATCTGCTAGTGTAAAACACATACCAAATTTTAAAATAATCCGTTAAAAATTTTTTAATTAAAAAAATATTTTGTTAAAAATACAAAATGGGGGGTATCAGAGAAAATAAGCGATGAAACTATATCTAGCTTCATGTGGTTGGAATCCATACGTTTATGCAAAAGAATCATAGTTTATGTGTTCCTCACAGCAGCAACCTGCATACTCTTTCCCATATTAATCTTATGGAGAATAGGCAAACTTCTTTATTTATGCCCAGATAATGATAAAACTTGGTATATGGTCAGAATAAAAATTTTTCATGGTAAAAATGCCTACTTTTGATGTTCCTCAAAGCAGCAAACCTGCATGCTCTTTCCCAAGTTAATGTTACGGAGAATATGCAAATACTCTAATTTATCAACAGGTATTAATTGATCAATCTTCTCACTTACTTGTATTATTATTGCCAAATTATTGATTTGGAAATTCGCTGAGTACACAAGTCTGCTGTGACGGGGGTATTTTTGGCCTCTGAGCACCTATAAACGAAAAATAACATTGTCCTGGGCTTAAGTCTTGCCATGAGACCTACGGTAATAGCTTCTTTCTATGGGAAATTCGCTAAAATTGTATAGATATACAACTGTCTGGATACCCAATTGGATGAACAATGGCCTGTACTGCTTCAGGGGCTCAGCCCCTGACATTACCCTGACCAACCTCTTCAAGAATGAGGATCTCTCCAACGCTTCCGCCATTGCCCCAAATCAACAAACCATATCTAATACTTTGAAGGGAAGAAAACAAAATATACTTGACATAGTTCTATGGTACACAATACAAAATTTATCGAGCATGAAGATAACTCTGCTCAGTGATCTTGATAAGAATTCAATGTCTGAGTTCCACGCCAAATCCTCATCAATAAACATTCCAAGAAATTTAACCCTTGTTGAAAAGTTGAGTGTTGTGGTATTTTGGTGGGATATGTCCTAAACTGAATAAAATATTGGTTTTATGAGATTCTGATTTACCGAGTTAATCAAATTTGAGGCCCTGAATTTTTAGTACTGGTGTTTTCTTTTATTATTTTCCATACATTTTGACAAATATTTTTAAGTTTTCCTTTGAAAAATCCTCAACTTAAAATATTCAATTTTCAGTTTAGGAAAATCGATACTAGTTTGTACACGAATAAAACCCTCTCTTTCATTTAAGGTAGATCAGATCACTAGAATGCCAAACATTATGTACTTTTCATTTTCAAGACTTTTTAACTAGTTGAAAAAAAAATTAATTCTGTTGCAAATGATACTTCTAAAATCCCCACATCGCAGCAGACCTGCGTACTCAGCGAATTTCCAAATAAATAATAGGCTACAATAATAATATATGAGAAGTTTTATCAATATCTGTTGATAAGTATGAGAGTTATTTTTGCCTATTCTCCATAAGATTAACATGGGAAAGAGTATTCAGGTTTGCTGCTGTGAGAAACATTGAAAGTAGGCATTTCTAGCTCAAAACAATTTTATTTTGACCATTTATACCAAGTTTCATCAACATCTGTCCATAAATAAAGGAATTTGCCTATTCTCTAAAAAAATGTAGGAAATTCTTGCGTCAATGTAGGAATACTCATCCCTACCAAAGTTGGTCTTGATCCGACCATTATATATATATATATATATATATATATATATATATATATATATACCTACTTTTGGCCTCTGGAAACCTCAAAACAAAAAATAACATGGTCCTGGGCATAAGTCTTGCCATGAGACTTGGTAATAGTTTCTTTTTTAAGGAAATTCGCTATAACCAAAAAGAATACAGGCATTAAAATGACATCTTATTATTTATAAGTTTGAACCAATCAAAGGACAAAAACCACCCACTATTTTGCCAATTGCACTTTTCGGTAGGTAGATATATCACAATTTTTTACGAGGAAGGGTACATTATCTTCGACTTATTTTGATTAATATGAATTTGTTTTAGAAGAATCAGAACAAGGTTTAATAATTTATGTCATACTTTACTAACAAGCAGTCCATGATGGCAGAGGAAAGGAAATCTTAAATTTGAGCTTGTGGTCATACAGCTCATTTGGAAATTTATAAAATTATCAAGGCAATATTTACCTCTAGTGGGTGATTTATTCGTGTATTAAAAATCAAACTATCTAAGGAGACTTAAAAAATTGTTTTCAGTCTCGAAAGTGACCTATTGCGCGGAGAGATTGTATTTGCGAGCTGGAGGCGAAGCTGAGCGTGAAAAAGCCACTGAGCCCCGCAATGACAATTTCGAAAGGAGTATTGAACTTTTTTCATTTGATATCGAAATAGTTATGGTGGTTTCTATGGAAACCTGTTACATGGTTTCCATCTTATAAATCACCAACACCCCCCCCCTCAGAGCTAAGACATAGCCATGTCAAAAATGTTTGTGTTTACTTCCCTCTGTCGGAAATACATCATGGATATGTCTAAAGGGAATGTTTTAAGTTCATATAAACAGCTGTTCTTATTATATTATATTTTAAAATTTAATACAATAGTTCTGGTAGTTTCTATGGAAACCTGTTACATGTTTTCCATCTTAAAAATCACCAACACCCCCCCAAAGCTATGACATATCCATGTCAAAAACCGAACTCAAAACGCTGAGTTTCCGTGCTTATGTTGAGGTACATACGCGCAGAAAGTAAAACAGCTGCCGGGCTGCACCACAAAACCCCATAGTGATTACTCTCCGTCCACAGAAAGTAAACGTTATGTACTGTTGTCGTGCAGAAGCGGGAATAAATCTATTTTATTAGTTAATTTTACGATTAGAAAGTGTTACTTTCGTGTGTAGAGTAATTAAAGTGTTTTTTTTAACATGAATATAAATAAAACACATCACCAAAGTCAGCTGCTTCTTCAGTCTAAATATTGTGCCTGACGCATCAATCTAATATCCCATTTAAGAGCATGTTCAAGGGTTATCGTTTGATAGTATATGTCTGAGGGTAATTTCTCATCTCTTAATGAACCTCTTCATTCAGGCTGCTTTACTGAACTTGTTTTGAAATTTGTATACCAGTAAGTAAATGTAATAATTTTTCCCGACATTATTAATGGTAGTAAGTCCCCATAATTTACTGGAGACATTTTACCCATGAAAATAAATCTCTCATTACAATGCCAGTCCTAAAGAGATTTTCAAAATAACAATGACATATTTTTTACTTTTTCTCTTTTACATAGTGTGGAAAAGTATTGCTGACATCAAATTGTAGTACATATTTGAAGAAATCCCATTTTTATTAAGCTCCTTTAATCCGTTAAAAGTGGTTTTCGGACTGATGTCTGCAGACCCCAAGACCACATTTTTGGCCCGATTCTTTTGATATTTTGAAATTGAATTGAAATGTTGTTAGTGCCTACATCATTTCCATATATTGTTTTTAAATAAAATACTACAATCTTACACTCAGTTCTCATTCATATTTGACTTAAAATACTACCTGGGTGGTCGCCATTTCCATAGGCAATATAATCTACAAGTAGCTTAATATAGTCCGAAAATTGGAATTTTAATATGCTGGCTTTAAAGTTAGTTACTCTGTTTCCCTAGTTCCTTTTACCGGCATTTTATTTCTTCTTCTTTTCATCATTTATCTCTGCTGCGCCGCATCGCGTCCATTACTTCCATTGTGCCGCTTAGTTTCCTAATAAATTTTAAGTTTTCAATTTTGTGATATACACTGTAAAACAACATCTCACATAAGATGACCGAAGATAAAAAGGTGATTGTATTACTCAAACATACACTTTCACTTCAAGTTGCTGGTTTAGATTTTTACGATGTCTGAGCCACTCACTGCCTTAAAATGTGCTTAGCCTACGGACATGCCAAAATGTTTATGAAAGCGTTTTTTAACTTGAGTCATAAGTTATTTATTCATTGTTATTATTAGTAATAAAAACACATAGCCTTAATGATTTTATCATGATAAATTTCTTTTGGTAGTTTGTAAGTGTCTTATCTAATACTGATCTAAAACTAAACCTGAGTTTACATTCACTCAGGTTTAGTTTTAGAAAAAGTTCTATTCCAAATAGGGTAAATAGTGAAATTAGATGGTTAGTTAGATTTTAACAAAAAAATATTTTGAACGATTTACAAACAATTACTTCCTTTTTCAAAGCTTGTTTCTCAGTATTTCATCCTAAGTTATTAAATAAGACTGGCTTAGTGTTTGGGCTAGCCACAGGTGATGGTGATATTGGTGGGTTGTGCAACGTCATAATAATCATCACTCTGCATTGTTATGTTGGTTATTAATTGTTCAAAACATATTCCTAACCAACTGACTTGACTCCACAGGGTTTTATGTCGTAATATGCAGCGCTGGCATATACGATCAACAACAATCAATCTAAAATATGACACTGAGAAACCATCCGGTAAATATTTAGAACACAGTATCCTACCAATCTATATAAAATTGATCTTTAACCTACTTTTAGCGAATTTCCCATAGGGAAGAAGCTATTACCGTAGGTCTCATGGTGAGACTTAAGCCCGGGACCATGTTATTTTTTCTTCTTTAGGTGCCCAGAGTCCAAAAACAATAGTCGTTAAAATTTTTATATATATGTGTCTGTGAACAAGATAACTCTCGTAAAAATGGTCCGATCGAGACCAAATTTGGTAGAGACATGTATTCCTACAAATGCTCGGACGAGTTCGTAAACCAGACATATCGGTCAATGGGAACGGGTAGTTTGGGGGGTTTTGTACCCCAAAATGGGGCTTTTTGCATGTTTCACATGTAATTATTAAAAATTTCTAATTTTATATTTCACCATTGGAATCAGCTTAAAAAACTACACAATTAAGTTCCTTAAAGTTTTTCTCTATCTTAAACGGTTACCGAGATATAAAAAAATCTAAACACAGTACGTTGTATTTTGAGGCTCCAATGTTAATCTTATGGAGGATTAGGAAAAATTAATTTTTCACTTATTATCTAATATTTTTTGATGAAACTTGATATTTAGCTTCATGTGGTTGAGATCCATACATTTGTGCTAAAAAATCATAGTTTATGTGTTTATCATGGCAGCAAACCTGCATACTCTTTTCCCATGTTAATCATATAGGGAATAGGCAAACTCCTTTATTTATGGACAGATGTTGATGAAAGTTGGTATAAATGTTAAGATAAAAATTATTTATGGTAGAAATGTCTAATTTCAGTGTTCCTCACAGCAGCAAACCTGCACACTCTTTGCCATGTTAATCTTATGGAGAATAGGGAAATAATTTTCATGTTTATGGACAGATTTTTTTTTAAACTTGTCATATAATATTTTTATATTATTGATTTGGAAATTCGCTGAGTACGCAGGTCTGCTGCGACGGGGGTATTTGCACTTTCTAACGTCTTAACAAATCTCCTGACCGCAGAAGAACTCGATCAGGAGATTTTAGACTCAAATATGACACTCAAACTAAACCGGCTAGCTAGGGAATTGTCAGGAATTGGGGTTCTGGGCGGGTTAAAAAATCACTCATAAGTTACACATTTTATGGTAGCCTAAATATTCCGAACACAGTATTCTACCTATCTATATCAAATTGATCTTAGACTTACTTTTTGCACTTTCTCATAACCTTTTAACAATGTTTCTGTCCGCGGAAGAACCCAATTTTGACATTTCGTACGATATTAGGCTGAATTATGACACTCAAACCATACCGTCTAGCTAGGGGATTGGCGGGAATTGGGGTTCTGAGCAGGGAAAAAATTACTCAAATAAACTTAGGTATTTCACTCTAATAACATATAAAAACCTAGGAACACAGTTTTTCCGATGTGTTCTAACATTTTTTGGACCGAAATGCGACTCTCTGTAACATTCAGTCAACATTGAGGTTGGCAGGCATCTGGCTTCTGAGTGGGGGAAACGGGAAATATTTGGGAATCAGGGATATTATTTTAGGGGTTCAGGGATTTTTTGTCCACGGTTCTGGGTTTTAGGTAGAGAGAAACGGGATATTTTAAGAGAATCCTGGTTATAAAAGGCTTATTTTAGCAGAGGTTTTAACAACGTTGGTAACAGCTAACTAGCTGAGAAGTATTAATAAAACATTTTTCCACAGAGCACCAATCGTCATAATGTCCCTTCACTATGCCGAAGCAATTATGGGATTCATATTATTTTATTATGAATATATATAGCCTATATTTATATATTATATATATATATATATATATATAATGATTACTAATATTATATTCTTACTATGATTATTGTAATATTTAGTCATGATTTTATTGTAGTTATTACGCATATATCACATGATGATATAGGCGATATTGCCGACATACAGCGCTCTGCGCAGTTAAGTTACGTTTTTTCGATACTTTTATGTCGTTAAATATATATTATACTATCGAAAAACCCTAACTCAACTCCGCAGAGCGCTGTATGTTGGTGACTAATAGGCTGTACGATATATTGCCGACATACAGCGCTCTGCGGATTCAAGTTAAGTTTTTTTCGATACTTTTATGTCACTAAATATATTTTATGCTATCAAAAAAAACTTACCTCCATAGAGCGCTGTATGTCGGCAATATTCCGTCTGTTACGATGTAACGCAACGTGTAATGGTTGCCTTTATACATTTTTTACAATTAGTTATATTTTTCAACGATACGGCAGATAACCCCATTTATTTTAATGGAATTGATTTTAATTATTTTTAATTGACAGACTGTTATGATTAAGACATAACAACTAGGCATTTTACGACATCTAAATACGTTAATTACAGGAAAGAAGAATTTTTATATTTTAGAAATCAAACCAATTATAAAATAAACATTCTTCAATTATTTGTGTAAATAAACAAATAAGAGGTACAAGTACAGAAACTACTTCTAGTTTCTGTACTTGTACCACTTTGTATATTCGTAATTACCTTGGGCTTAAGGACTAACAGATTTGTAATCAGCTGATTGTTAATGAAATGAACTAATACTAAAGATAGTTCAGCTCAGTTGATGATTTATTGCGCCATTTTCTTTCATTGAGAACATTCCCAACAAATTTATTTTTAATTAAGTTTGATAATTAATTTAAAGTGAATAAACAAATCTTAGACATAAACTTAACCTTACGCTTAACATCTCCAATAAAACAAGTTTTTCCAGTTCAAATTGTAAATCACGAGAATCTCCCGTTTTCCCTAAAATTACATTTTATATCCCAAATTCCCTAAAATATCCCTGATCCCCAAATATATCCTGTTTCTCCCCACTCAGAGCCTCGATTGTTGTACACAACGAGGTTGACTGGATTCAGATTCAGATATCTTTATTCATCATACACAAATACAATATATATGAATGGCGTCACAATACATCTATGAAAAAGACTAAAACTAATTAAAATATTTAAAATATAAAATAGTTTTGATAGTTAGTAGGATGTGAAGAGGTAAAACGTTAGAAAACATTGGAAAAAACGGTGTTCCGCGGTGTTTGTTTTTCTTAATGATGTTATTAGAGGGTTAAATAAGTGTATTTGAGTGATTTTTTTACCCCGCCCAGAAGCCTGATTCCTGCCGATCCCCTAGCTAGACAGTTTAGTATGAGTTTTAGTGTCATATTTTAGCCTAAAATCGCACAAAACGTAAAAATTCAGTTCTTCCACGGACAGGAACTTTGTTAAAAGGTTGTTAAAAAGTGCAAAAGTAAGTTTAGGTTGATTTTATATAGATTGGAAGTATACTGTGTTCTAAATATTTACCAACCTTCCAATTCGATAAGGGATTTCACTTTAAAAAAACATAATTAAGGATAAAAACTCGGTGGAAGAATGTTTTTCTAAAGTTTGTAGGCAAATTATACGGAACACCCTTCAACCATCCAGTGTAGCTTGGGATGTTCAGGACTCTGGGCGGGAAGAAACACATTATTTTAAATGATCACTTACCAATTGAATGGCATCTGCCCTTCAGGTGTCAATTTATTAAAATTATTTACAGGAACCGGTTTCGGTCTCTTAACAGACCATCATCAGCCGACGAAACAGGTAACACATAACACAATATATTTTTTATCGTTGGTGTTCAATAAGATGAAACATTTCAAAAAAAATCACGATACATATTTACAAATAATGAAAAATTTATTATTATTATTTGTAAATAACAATAAACACACATTATTTGTATATATGTGTCGTGATTTTTTTTGAAATTTCTTCATCTTATTGAACACCAACGATAAAAAATATATTGTGTTATGTGTTACCTGTTTCGTCGGCTGATGATGGTCTGTTAAGAGACCGAAACCGGTTCCTGTAAGAAATTTTAATAAATTGACAACTGAAGGGTAGATGCCATTTAATTGGTAAGTGATCATTTAACTATCTAGGTGTCTAGGCTCTCGAAATAATAACATTATTTTAGGAAGTCCAGAGTATAAAGAGTGTAAATAATTTAACTTCGCAGAGGGCTGTAAGTCAGCAGTACTGCATATATTACAATGTAACGCAATGTATATTTGTTGCTGAAATACAGCGCTCTGTGTAGTTAAATTAGGTTTGCTATTGGTATTTTTTATCTTGTTAATAATATTTAAAACCATCAATAACCAACCTAACTTAACTCCGCAGAGCTCTGTATGTTGGCAATATTCTGTCCATATTACGATGTCGCGATGTATAATAATATACCGTTTCTTCCCGCCCAGAATCCAGATTAATGCAGATCACCAAGCTTGACTGGATTGTTGAAGTGTGTCTTATTTCAGTAAAAAAACTGTTGAAAATGTTCTTATGTGGTGTTGTTCTTTTTCATTATGTTATTAGAGTGTGAAATAAATGCATTGAGCTATTTTCCCCCTTCCCATAACCCTGATTCCTGCCATTCCCCTTGCTAGACGGGTTTCAGTACCCAAAGAGCACAATAACAAATCTTTTTAGTAAATCAGTTAAACTAAACATGTTTTATACAGGCCATACAGACTCTCACTGTTATTTTTATGTTTATGGTAAAAACCATTTTATTTTACATCAATATTAACCATTTAAAGGGTAGTATTGTAACCATTCTGAGAACAATAAGCAAACTATTCGTCATAATTTTCAATTAACACATTCACTGCGGCTGGCACTGATTGGTGACGGGCTGAACACTGTTTGGGTGTAAACGTCACTGATAGGTGACATAAAGCAATATTATCTAGAAGTCCTCGTCTCTCCACCAGTGAGGGAATCAGCTGTCTTGTGGGGTGAAGAGTTTAAAAAATAAATAAAACTGTTGACACTATTAAACATTAGATCAAATGCAAAATATTTTTCTACGTTCTAATGACCTACACATTCAGCAGTAACTTCAGCAGTAAATGTGTGAAGCTAGTCCTAATTTTTGTTTGGCATTTTAAAACAAATTATAATAAGTATAAGTAGTAATTGAAGGGGTAGGCTCCCATCCAGTGGATGGTGTTTGAAATAGCTGTCTTTAGTGTTGATTAGAATTTATCGTCTTTGGCTGTTGGACATGATGACATTTCATTAAGGTGACTTGTTATAATGATGGCCAGGAACACATAATCATTTGATACAGTAAGCTGTTTGAAGAGTTTTCAGAAGTATTAATGTAGGCTAGAGCGACACAAGGTAACATATTTATGATCTGACTTTCACAAACTGTTAGTCTACTACTATTGCAGCTATTTTGTTTATTTTCAGGGACCAAGTACATAGAAATTTAATCAATTGTAAAATTAAACTAAAATTTCATTTTCAGGCGGGAGAAACAGAACACATTAACCTGAAGGTTATGGGTCAGGATAATGCAATTGTCCAATTTAAAATTAAGAAGCACACACCTCTGCGAAAACTTATGAATGCATATTGTGACCGTGCGGTGAGTTATCAGGGTTCTAAACAATTATGATATTTTAATTGTCTCTTCTAACTTTTTTTGTTGGTAGAAAATATAAAATATTTTTGTGTTGCGAAAAAAAAACTGAGTTTTAATACTTATCTTCATGCCTGATCCTAGGTCGGGCTAGCTTGTTTATCCCATTAGCCGATGCCCGACCTTAAATCACGGCCTTATGTAATTCCATAGCAACAAATTTTCGGCGTTTATTCGGGTTTAGGTACTTATAATGTATTCTTTAGTCATTAATATTTACATGTAACAGTAACTATGTAACTACATTTTTAGTTGAAGTATTTTTAGAATAGTGATTGTCGACATGCTGAGTTTTTTTCTTATTCACTCTCCAATTACTGTGATACTGTTTATTTGTACGATTTAATTTAACAGTTTGATTTTGTGCGTGAATGAGTTCATTTCATAAATACAATACTGATTTTATGTTTATTTTTTTATGATTTCTCTCCATGTTGTATTTAAAAATTAGCTGATAGTTACTTGTCTTTAGTCAGAGAAAATGCTGCATCCATCCAATATGAAAAAGACAGGGAAAACTAGGGGATTTCCTTATGATGACTTGCTAGACACTCAGAAACAGTAACAGTAAAATTTAATTAATTTAATTTAATTTAAAAGTTTTTATTCACGAATTTTTGTGGACTGTATTGTATTGCTACCACCACTGTTATTTAGTTTAGTTTTTTATTTTAGTTTTTCGTCCTTAGTGGTTTATTTAATATTACTGACAATCCATTGAAAATTGATACTATTCGGGACGTATTGTTTGATGTGATATCAATAGTGATAATGACGAAACTTACAAATTACTTAGGCCTATACAGATTTTTTATAAATAACTAGTTGACCAGGTGAACCTTGTAACGCCCAACAGTATTTACATGATAACTTTTAAATTGGTCATGTTCTGAATTCGAATAGCATTCGGCTTCGTTGTGAAAGATTAGATATTCTGGGCCTTGTGCTAGTTAATAACAATACTGAAACGATACAACATATTTATAACATTCTCACAAAACAACTAAATTTGAGTGGATTGATCTACAATTTTCTAGTCCAACCAAGAAAATCACAAAAAATTGGCCTCTGCAAATTCCACAATATAGTAGTGCCTGAATGATCAGGTGGCCATGTCCTGAATTATTTGCCCTTAGGAGAAGTTGTATGCTTTCACTCTTAGGTTGTGTTGTGTGTTGTTTTTACTCTCTTGCTCATAGTGATAGATCCAAGTTTCAACACGATTTACAATTCTTTAAAAAAAAACCTTTAATTGCACATAGATTTTTGAACTGTTGAATGATTTTAAGCTGGAGTTTTTTTTAATGTCTAATCATTTGTCTGGATGCCCTTTCTCGCACGTACTGCAACTTGTTATGGATAATATTATGGAAAACTACAAAACCTTACTTTTTCACTTATCGGTTCATCAGACGTATTGTCCCAAATTAACACTCTCTGAAATTCAAAAGAATAAGTTCCATCTTTGATGGTTGCCCACTGCAATGCTAATCAGAAACTTGACCCTTTGCGCTCGGATGAGTATTTATAACTTGTCCTGTGCACTCTGATGTCCAGCTGTACTGGCCGTCACCATTTTCTTGCCGAAGTCGAATTAATTTTTATATGGGCTGTCCTCACTGCTCGGATGGCCAGTGGCACTGGACACGATTAAATCTGAGTTGCGGTCAGAAGGCTATCAGTACTGGCCACTAAAGATAATCACCTGTTTCTTTTTTGCATATTATGTGCTAGGTTTGGGATGTGCTGCAATCTTTGGGAAACTAATGAACTAGCAAATTCGATGAATTTCCATTTCTAAAACCATACATGTGTTGGAAATTAAGGTTATGCTTAGTATGTTGTTCTGCTGTTCTACTGTTGCGTTTATTGAGAAGTGGTGATATTTAATGCTAATAACAGCTGTATTTTTTTGTAAATAACTGTACATTTTATTAATAATTCATTATTTATTTTAGTAGTAACCACAGTAGGTAATAAACGTAAACATAACAATAAATGATAATTTAAATTCGGATGACTTGAGGCAATTATTGGAGGAGTATGACGATCATGTTTCGTCATATTATTTAATTTTGAAATGGATAATGTTCTACAGTAGAACCTCGATTAACCGTCAGTCTCTGTTAACCGCCACCCCGCTAACGTAAAACAAATTATGTATACACGTCAGTGCCGAGCCAGATCGTCTTTTGAGGCTCTATGATGAGTAGTGACAACTGTACTGCACACCTGCAATGTGTAAATCATTGGCAGCAAGGGTAGTGACCCAGCTGGTTAATCCCTTACACTGTCTTCTGCATTCCACTGCTACTGTTTCATTTCAGTTTAGTATGGTGCTTGGCTACAGTGAACTTAAGTTATTGCCGATTTCGAGTGCACTGCCTATTAGTGTTTTACGTGCTTTACCGTTTATTGTTGCAGTGTTGCTTATGCGTAGTGTGTAATGCTCTTCTGTTATGGCTGAGAAACGGAAATGTGAAGTTTTGGCACTCGACAATAAACAATAAATTATTAAACGCTGGTGCTTCATCTCAGAAAAATTAGAAACATGACCGCCTGAAAAGCTCGACAGAGAAAGAAACAAATGAAAATGACGTATTATTTTAAAAACTAAATACCGGTAAAGTCAGTTTTGAGAGTAAAAGTATGAACATGTATAGTTTATATTTCATAGTTTTGTTAATAAATAGCTTAATAAAGTATTTTTCACTTGAACTGACGTAGTTTTGTTTTTTCTCATTTAAAATAAATTCACATTAAGTACTGCGCAGTAATCATGAAAATTAATTATGACTTACAATGGCGACGTTATAACATGCAAGGCAGTGAATTGCGATGTTGCCACGCCAAACACTGTCTTGGTGCTAAGTTGTATCGGCGCTATTATAATTTCTGTTATCCGTCTATTCGGTTATCCGTCATGGTCTCGATCCCGAGGGTGCCGGTAATCGAGGTTCTACTGTATTGACATTTTCCTTTATTTTCACTTGTTTTTTGCTTTTTACTGACCTTACAAACATTGTTGTATAAAAACCAGGTTTGACACAAAAATAATTCTGAGCTGGTGGGAAAGATTGTCGATCATGGCTGCCGAGCTGACAAAGGAATGTACCGCGGCCAGTACTGCTGGCCACCCAAGTGGGGAGGAAAACATCACAGGAATTAATTCCGAGCTGTCAAGGAATTGGCACGGCCAGTACTACTGGCCAACCAAGTGCAAAGGGTTAAGATAGGTTTGCACTAGCATGTAGCAATGGCACTACTTTTACTGGCTTCAAAGTGGCGCAATAATTGTACTGTATAAACCATAAATGACACACTTTTTAGTGGAGAGGTACAAAAGCGGTGACACACCACCTGTACTGACATGTTACTTCCTGTGGCCCGAGTAGACAACAGTGCTATATTGACAGACTTGTACCTAGCCGGTTATACTTTTTATAAATGTGCTTTTTTGTTGATAACTACATAGCTCTGTTTTAATCACTGTTCTTTATCACATTCCAAACACTTTCATTATAATTAGACATAATTAAGGTAATCACATAACTCCAAAAAAAAACATTCATTACACATGTTTATTTGTGTAAACCAAACAAACATGAGTTGCATGACACTAAAAACAGGTATGATTTAGTGGCACTACTGTTACATGCTAGTATAAACCTATTTTACAAACACTAACGAACAACTGTTCTACCTAATTGTTCAAACAATTTAAATAATTTTCTCTATAGACAATTAACACTGTTTTATGACTTAAATTACGTTTCAAATATTCTGTGACTAAAAATGTAGTAATGGCATATTCTAATTCTTCTACGGCGTAAACCTCGATTGTATTCATCATTGTTAACTGAGTAGGCCAACATTTCACTACGTACAAGATATTGAATAGATGGTCAGATGCCTGCATTAAACAGTTGTCAAATGTGTGTTCTTAAAGTTTGTTATGGATCAAGGCAGCTATTTTTAAACAAACGGCAATTTGTCTCTATACCTATTGGCCCTGCACATTCCTAATGGTGCAGGCTCATGTAAGGATTTTATTTTAAAAGTAATTTCAGTATTTTTATTTATTCAAAACTAAAATGTTACTCTTTTAACCAGGGAAGATGTCTAATTTAACCAATTAGGGATTTAATTTGTGTGCATAACCTTTGGTTCAGAAATTTGAATTTAGGGCTAACCAAACATTTTAGTTGATTTGAAAAATTAAAAATTGTGTTCAGTCTAGTAAAAATTAGAATGAAGTGCAGGATGCTGTAAGGTCACTATTTTATTTGATTTTACCTATTTTTTTATTTGTCACCATTTTATTTGAGCATTAAGTCATCTCCAGGTGTGGAGAGGGCTTAAGGATTTCCAGCTCCTAGTGGATTTTAAGAACAGATTATTGAGCATGGATGTAGAATAAATTCTTATTTTTATATTCATTGCAGGGTTTGGCAATGGCAGCTGTCAGATTCCGGTTTGATGGACAAGCCATAAATGAAAGTGATACTCCATTAACTCTAGAAATGGAAGAAGGAGACACAATTGAGGTTTACCAACAACAAACTGGAGGCCAGAAGTGTAAAACAATATTTAAATCCTTGTGATGTGTGAAATGAAGGGACTTATGAAAAATACTGTCTGATCTTATTGAGAGTTTGGTCATCGACATCATATAAACTATGTGTTGTTTAAATGATAGTTTTTTTAAAATGTGAAATTAAAATGTACACCGACCCACATTGTTTTTAAAAATTTAATAAGTAAATTTTTAAAATATTGAAAGTAGAATTACTGTTGGAGGTGTGCAATGAGGTGATTTTTCAATCAAATTCATTCCTACATCTCAGATTTGAGGTATAAATTACCATTACATGTAAGTTAAAGTAGTAAAAGTGGTAAACCATCTCAGTGTTTCTTTAAAAATAAGTTTTTTGATTACTACTGTACAATGATGAATTTTTGCCCAATCAGTGGCAAGAAGTATTTTCATTAGAATAAGTTTGTTTTGATGGTAAACATCGCATAGTTTGCTTAAATAATGCTGTACTTGTTTTAGTTAAAATAAATTCATTTTTTGTACTGATAAATTTTGATTTATTATAACCTTGAAGTAATAGAAACATACGGTAAATATTTTTATAGTAAGTTTTTTGAGCAAGGCATGTTGTATAATTTCGGCATTACAGTGGAATCTCTCTAAACCCTGGTAAGCATTTTTACCTTTAACTAACATAACTAAATAATTATGTTTTTCTTAAAGTATTAAGTACTAGCTGACCCGGCGAACTTCGTAACGCCTCACAGTAAACACATGTTAATTTTAAGATTGGCCATGTTCTGAAGTCGAATAGCAATACGGCTTCATTGTGAAAGGTTATATATTCTGGGTCGCTGCATAGTGAATAACAATACTGAAATGATAAAACATATTAATATCATTCCCATAAAACAAATAAATCTGAGTGGATTAATTCACAATTTTCAAATCCAATCCAAACCCAAAAGAAACCTAACTGTAATACGGCTTTTATAGGAAAGATATACAACAGCTGATTATTATAATAAATGTAATAATATAAACATTGCAATTATCATATAAACACGTGTCTTTAATCAGACAGAAAATAAAAATATAAATACATAATCCCCCTAAACCGTAAACTATTAACGTGGTGAATAAAGCTGTTCATTTTTTACAGTACACATTTACTTCATAGTTTAATATTAATGAATGATTCAGATGGCATTGGATAGTAAAGCATACGGTATTGCTAATGGAATGTAAACCAATCAGCTGTAGCTAAGAAATCAAATGTTTTCATTGTAGACAATTTGTAAACAAACTTACTCTCCATAAGGTTAACATTAGAAATTTAAAACGCCATAAAATGGAAACTTATGGGGTTTTCGAAAATATTTTTTCACTAAAACCTTCCCGGACACATATAGAGCAACTTCCCAAAATTTCATGGCGATCGGATGAGTAGTTTGGCTACGCATAAAGGACATACATACAGACAGACATACGTTCAATTTTATATATTTAGATAAACAAAGAAAACACAAAACATCCCTCTCTTAACCATACAATCTTAAAAGAAGTAAAAGAGGTGTCCACTGCAATCCTAATTACGTTTACAAATGCCATCAACACACACAAGCCGGTCAGTCTTAGAGGTGGATCCTCTCTCCACTATACTACACAATTGCAAGCTAAATTTGGATTGCTCATAGTCGGGATTCGAACCCGAGTGGCTTCTAACATTTTACTCGTCAGTGCCAAAACCACCTCGGTCACCGTGCATAGTCGGAAAAAGCGCTTACTTTGCTATAAAGCATGCTCTAGCAGCAGAACAGTGAACTGATGAGTTAGTTCCTGTATCATCTACCAGAGGGCAACACGGTCACGAAGGCGATGGTGTCTTAACAAGTTTACTAAATTGATGACAGATGCCTCCCCCTTCCACTTTTTATTGAATTTGTAAATGTGTTGTGAATTAAGACTTTACCACTTCTAGGGTTACCCACCTGTCGGATTGACCACTTCCCAGAAAATAAAAAACTCCCGCTGCAAAAGCTGAAGTTGTGGTGACAATTGTTTGACGATGTTGACAAAAATTATTGCACTTACTTCGCTGTGGGAAATAGGTTAGATAATGGATATGCCTTAAGGGAATGTTTTCAGTTCCTCCAAACAGCTGTCTTTGTAGCCATATGATGTCACCATCTCAAGTTTTGATCTGACCAATTGCCAATAACCCTTCCCCCCCCGAGCTAAGATGTAGCCATGCTTTAAAAATGTCAAAAACTGGAGAAAATTACCTACTATTTTGGTTAATATGTATTTACTGCAATCAAGTTTTTCTATGAAGTTTTATATGCTTGTTCTGTTTATTGAATGTTCGTGAGGGGTTATAAAATTAAGTTAAATGTATGTATGTTGGGGACCTACTTATTTTTACATATTACCATGGCTTATTAAACCAAGAATTGATTGGAAAGATTATTGGGTGAGGGATAGCTACAGTTCAATCTTTATGATACCATATATATCATTATCCAAATTTTTTATTGATATATACACCGCTTGCTGCTATTTCAAATATTATTCGGTTTAACCGACCTTTTCTGCTATCCAACCATGGTCCGGTCTCATATGGGTTGGTGAAGAGAGCTTCTACTGCATTGCATTTGTTTGAAAAATAACTCTAGATAGCAAAAAAATGGATATAATAAAAAGGTTCAAATATCATTTTTATTGATATTTATGTTTTTTCACATTCAAAGTTTTAGCATCTTTATTTTTAAAAGTATTGAAATAAATGTTAAAAAATACTCCAAGACCTAACACAGTGATTGTGGATATGACGGCGATGTATTCAGCTCTATTCTCAAAGGGGGTTCCACATATGGTATACCACTTAGCCTTTCCCTTTGGTACTCCTCCAGGAGCGCAATGAAAATCAAAATATTTCTCATCATAGTTTGTAGGACATAAGAAATCGCTTTTCTTCAAGACCTGTAAAATATTTTGTATTAAAAACTTATCACAGTAATTTATACTTTCGTTAAACTTAGACTAATATAAGGTGGGGAAATTGAACGGAATTACTTAATGCAAGGTACATCAAAATTTCCTGTCCTCATTTCTCTTGAACACATTAGAGAAGTTGTTTCTCACACATCCTCTTATTGAAATCAGAATCGGAAATAATGAAAATTCATACATTACATTGTACAAATACAGAATGACGTCAATAACTTTGTGAATAAATTATTTAATACAAAAAGGAAATCTTTGTTCTTTATAAACAAATTTTGAAGGAAAAAGATTTTTTCAATGAAGATTGTAACTTATTTTTAAAACTCTTTAACTTCCTCTAATGAATAAATTTTTTTCATAAGGTAGATGGTACAGAGATCTAGTTCCTGTAACATTAGGGGTTTCTTTATAGAATTAATTCTAATTTGTGCTCTTTAATATATGGATAAATTCTATGAGTTTTATATTTTTAAGGTTTAAACCACTAGGCTTAAACCATTATTGTTTAAATTTAATATCATATGGTTTAATTGAAGAACTGAAATGCTATTGTCTATTACAGATAAGTATTATTTCAAACATAAGTCAATTTATTCTCTCAACGTATGATCTTCTATCTAGTATGTTAATTACAACAACATAGTAAAGTTTTGTTTATATGACAAGTATTGCCGAGTTTGTTCAATCAATATCACCTTTTAATAAAAATATGGTCATTGACTAAGAGAATGCACAATGTGTAATGTGGTTTGTAGATTTTTCGTATAGATGAGGATCTGTTTTAGGAATGTGATTTTTCAATCCTGAAGTAAAGTAAATAATTGTCAGATATATGCTACATGTATTTTAGAGCACAGACAACATTTAAGTAGTGGTCAAGAATTATTTGAAATACCTTGGGTCATCCAACATTTTTTATGTAAATCTGACCTGACTGTCATAATTCTCTCTTATTAACTGTGTTTAGTCTAATCTGGTAGACAATGCCCTTTATGGGCCCTTATTAGAAGAATTCAAAAAGGATGATATTGGAGAAGCGATGAGACTATTGTGTCAGCCCACTTCCCCCAATTCAACGTTGTAGGAAATATCTATGAAAACATCATCTATTTTATGTTCCACGACTTCAAGAGGTTTTGTGAGACACATGTTATACAGATATATCTATTTACTTTACCACGGTCTGAAAAGTTGTATTACTGAAACAGGTATGTGACCAAAAATTAGCTCATGTAGTGTGTGATCTACAAACCTTTTCACATACCATGTTTCCTGTTGATCAATCAATTATTTTATTTTCAGTTATAATAATTTATTCAGGTGAATAAAATAATAATTACATAAACAAAACTTTGCTGATACCAAACCTAGATAAAACAACATATGTAGATAATTTCCTGTCTGAATTATGTTTGAAATTTTACTAATCTTAAGTGGATACCTGGTAACTTCTTCAAATCAAATCAAATAATTTATTTCAGAAACTTTAACAAGCATTGAATCAGTCATTGTATACAATTATCAACCTAATCTAACAAACTAGCGACATATATTTAAATTAACAGTAATTATACTTAATACACCTCTTAATCGTTTTTTAAAAAATTTACTACACTATCACACATGTACTCATCAATACTATAATAAGCTTTTTTTACAAGTGCACTCGTTAAATTGCATTTAAAAATCGCAATGTTGGGTTCTGTTTGTAGTTGAGATGGAAGATGGTTGAACAAAGAGATTGCTGAGTAAAGAGTGTGTTTTTTGAAAAATGTGGTTTTGTGAACTGGAATTTTTAAAGCAAACTTCTGTCTTGTGTTATACTGGTGAACTTGTTTGAAGCGATCAAAATATGACAGATTTTGCTTGTAAAAAACGAGAGTATTGAGAAGGTAGATGGATGGGAAAGTTAAAATATTGTTGTTCGTGAATGAAGGACGGCAAGTTTGTCGTTTTGGAATATTATATATCAATCTAATTGCTCTCTTTTGAAGGATAAGGATTGGCTTAGTTTTTGAGCAATCAGCACCCCATATTGAAACAGCATATGTCATATATGGAACGATGACTCCATAATAATCCATTAAAAGAACTTCTTTATTGCAAATTCGTTGAAGTCTGCGCAAAATAAAAATTCCAGAACTTACTTTATTGCATACATGTTTAATGTGCAGATGAAAACTGAGCCTATTGTCAAGCGTTACACCAAGGAACTTAACACTTGAAGAAGATTGGATTTTAACATCATCTAAAAGAATACTTAAGTCGGAAGAGTGAGCTTCCCTATTACGAATAAAAAACTCTATGAGATGAGTCTTGGCCAAATTAGAGCTCAAGGAGTTGGTTTCCAACCACTGGAGGAGGTTGTTGCCCTCTATAAAACTTAAACACTCAATATCATTCCTGCATGTTTGAAGCTGTAACAGTAAGAGATGAGTCGTCTGCAAAGAGACACACATTGGCACTTGTGATGCTAGTTGGCATGTCATTTATAAAAATGAGAAACAAAATTGGTCCCAAAATGGAACCCTGTGGCACTCCACTTTTCACCAATCCCCTACTAGACCTATGAATACGCGTACAACCATCTTCCCCAAACGAAGAAATCTCAACGATTTGGTGTCGACCCTTTAGAAACGATTGAAACCATGTGTTTGCCATGCCCCTTATGCCGATAGAATAAAGTTTGTTAATTAAAAGTGCATGGTCTACAAGGTCAAAGGCCTTAGTTAGGTCAAACATAAGAAAATACAGATAAGGAAAAACAATAACTCTGTGTATTATGTTCAGTGGCGTAGATACGGGGGGGGATAAGGGGGATATATCCCCCCCCATAACGATCACCTTTGCTAATAATTTCAAAACAAAAATATTCTGAAATACCGCTACGCAATAACAAATAATAGAATAAGCAGTGCGTTGATGTTATTGTATGTTGCATGTCGAAATACAGTATAAGAGAGTATTCGAATTAATTAAGCGATCTTCCCCGACTGGTCTACCGGTCATCCCTCCCGCCATCAAGATCGCTCAGCCACAAAATCTTATAACTTACACTGTAGGTCTAACCTAAACAGTTTAGATCTTGACGTTTGTGATGCATGACGTTTAATCTCATATATTATCCGTACCCTCTACGTTTTTTTTGTTCGGCATTAGTGTTTTTTACATTTTGAGTGACCTTACTGACAAAATGTTTTGCATTAGGCCCCTAAGAACAATGTTAATTTTATGACAGCATTACTAGCTACACGATGGTCATAAACAGATGTTTGAGGTGTCAAATTTAAGGTAAAGTGGCTATATAGGGAATTGCATTATTATTTAAAAGCATTTTTAAATATAATTACAGTACCTCGTAATTTTATTCGATAATTAATTGACAAATCGCATCTAGTTAACAAAACAATGAGTGTAAAATAACAAGCTGTAAATATTTTTTAGGATAAAAACATAAAAATATAATTCCTTAGATAATCACTTTACCTTTACCTTTATTTTGACACCTCAGCCATTTTACGACAGTCAATTAATTTGTACCGCTGTCCAAAAATTAACATTGTTCTTATGGGACCAGAGTCCAAGATGGCAGCGAAGGTATTGCATGATTTTTATATAGTATTTAACTCATCGAAATGTCCCTTATATACCCTACACTACATCCTCTAGAATAAGTTTAACTCGGAGGGGGGGGTAATTATATCCCCTCCCATGAAAAAACTGTATCTACGCCACTGATTATGTTAGCATATAGCAACATTTTGAACAGGAAACAATATTTTTATACAGATGTAGAATTACTCACAGTGCCTAGAGGTGTGCGCACAGATTTTGTGAGATTGCATGGACCGATCGGCTCATGTAAGCCGGTGATCACTTCTGTTTCAGGGTAGCCGAAGACAACTAGGCCTAAATACACAGAGTAGTGAACCACAAGAGATAGCAATAGTAGCCACCTCCACCTAAATCCTAAAAGAACATAAGATCTGTTAACGTTACTCACTGTTTAACCAGATGGTCAGAATGAGATGATCTGAAACCACTGTTAACCAAAACCTGTTCTATGTCTTACAAGAGACAATGATTTGCATATTTTAAAATGTATTTCCTAAGTTTTCACCAGACTATAAGTAGTTTTTGGTAGTTTTTGTACTACCAGTATACAGTATAAGTAGGCATTCACGGCCAGTGTCAACAATGTCAAGTTCATTTTTCGGTGTCAACCGCGTAGTCTTGTAGTTTCAGTCTTAGCATCAGCCTAGCCCCTGAGATGACACTTGACAGCAAGGGTGAAATGTTTGGCAATACAAACTACATGACGACACCGATGATGCCGAAAAATCAACTTGTCACTATGAATCATGAGGTTTGAAAAACAAATTTTTGGCCTCAAATAGTAAAATAAAGGTTTACTGTCTTGTTTGCAAAATTATTTTGTTACGATGATAAATAATTGGGAATTTATATCATTACAAGGCCTTATTGAAGTTGCAAGCTTTTTTCAAGGCAGAATATAGAAACACAAAAGTAAATATTTAATTAATAATCGTATGCAGCGGTATAAAAAATGCTATAGATGTGTATTCTATTTTTCCTGTGATATGAACTTGGCTTATGAAATACATAATTACTACTACAGTATATAATAAATAATATAGAGTAATGATTTAAAGTAAACATAGGATAATTAAAAACTCAAGAGTACACTGCTTACTGATTTCACTGTCTTTTGCTGCACTTTTCTCTCCAATCCAGACTATTAGAACAGCCATTGAGAAAAATATGAAAAATGTCACTTCGGAGTCTATTTTGTAGAGATCGTGCAGTGGATGGTATATTGGAACAAATAGGACAATTCCTCCCAACGGGCCGAGAACTGCAGATAATGTCATTGTAACAATCTCTACACTGAACCTGGGGAAATAGTTAACATATATCAAATAGTGCATTTTACAAACATTATATGTATACATTAAAGTGTAATTTCAATTAAAACAACATACAATAACAGGAATAGCCTTCACTAATCAATGATCCCTGACCAATCGTAAAACGTGCCAGATTGGCAGTTAACACAGGTAATACCTGATTGAGCTTTTTTTATCAGCTGATAATGATATCTATTTTTCTATTAACACCGAACATGAGGGAATGAAATAATTTGACTTATTCTATTAAATCACCTGGAAGCCTGCCACTTAGGGGTTTTTTTGTCCAACCAGTTTCGAATTGAATGAAACCAGAATGTAAAACTAGCAAAAAACGAAAGGTAGAAATAGTATGAGTTCCAAGGACACCAGTAATGACGATCAGCTATGTTGGGGTCGGTGTCGTGCCAAGTCCAGTGGACAAACTTGACGCTGACAATGTCATAAGGGATGTCTATCAGGATCATGAGAATTCCGACTGAAAAAGAAAGCATAGCATTGTGTGAAGATCAGAAAACATTTCAAGATTGTGTGTTAAGTTAAGTATGCTTAACAGTAATAACCACTCTTCTTATAATGTTTTAAAAATATCCTAAGTTTTATTTAGCTCGAGTTCCGTATGGTATAAAGTATTAAACCATAATCCAAACATGGAAGTATATCAGAGTATGAACAGTCACTCTTACCTTTTGCTTTGTGGCTATGGATTATTTCAGTATTGTGTCAGGTTTGTGAGGATTAGAATGTCCCAGCAAAATAGACTAGTCTTAAAATGTTCCTGATCAGATTATTGTAAAGCCACCAGAAAGAGAGGATTTATAAAGATGATAAAGATAGAATATTGAAAGTAGGTACATAACTCTTTGGCAAGTCAAAACCACTTTAGGTCCAGACTTGGTCTATAGAACATCCTAAGAGAATTCACTCTACAACCCAATGACCCTTGAATCCACTGGATAAGGGAGGGGGCCTATGATCCTCATTAACCTCAATCTTTTCTTAGAGATTACATATCATAATACCCAGTACATTGCCCTACTCTGCATACCCTCATCTTGTGCATTCCCCAGAGATGAATGTGTTTTAGAGACACAGTTTTATGTCAAGTATTTTTTTTTCAATATGTATTTTGCTAAAACACAAAAAATAAAAGTGTCTTTTGTCTTTCTGTTAACTTTGTTTATCTTTCATTCTGCCATGTTGAATAAAGTAGATTAGAGTCTGTGTTTAAGTTATTCAATCTTATTGTATTACAAATAAGAATATGAGGCATGCTTTTAACATACAGACTTCTGTATGATAAATTTGTATGTAGAACGAAAGAATATAATCCCACCTTTAAACTCCGTTAATTACCTGCAAAAGGCTCAGCCCACCTTGGAAGCCTCAGATGTGCCGCAGCAATAGATGCCTGATAGGTGTAGAAAGCATCTAAACAGACATTTAATAAATGGTAAATATATAGCTAAATGTTTATTTTTTACACCCAGTAACATAAGGTCTTATGCTAATAATAAAAATATAGAACAATATCTTTAATTGAAAATTTTAAAAAATATTGGACTGTAAACTTGTTTAGTAGACAAAAACCAAGATCAAAAAATTAGTGTTTTTGGGCCATGGCTAAATGCTTTGATAAAGTTCAACAATGGAGAATTTTTATTAATGATCACAAATTAGAAATACTACCTAAAAAGATGGAGTTTTGTAAGCTGATAAAAAAATGATGGTTAATAAGAATAGTATTTAACTTGATTTGATTCAAGCGAAACCATGGATTTCAGTAAATAGAGCATCTGATGTGTTTCATTTCCTGTAGGTTTTTTGAGAAACTGATATTTTTCTCAATTTCTATGGGATAGAAAATCGAATTTTAATCCTTTCCCAGCACAACACTATGAAGTACTGTATGCTAATTACCCAATTCAAAATTCAAATAATATATCTTATATGATTTATTAACATTTCTGAAATTAAAATTATTGCTTTGTAATCTTATTGAGTAAAGTTTAATGAGCAGCAGTGTGCTGTGCTTTACTTACGATGGATGACAATATGCAGAGGGAGCCTGCGGCCCAGGAACATGACGGGTGTCTGGGAGTGCCAATAGTTGTCCACATCAGGTGCCACAAAGCAGATGGCCTCTATGACCAGCCCCTGCAGGAGGGCAGCCAACCAGAGATACCCCCATCTTCCCTTTCCACGCAAGGCTTTAGCCAAAAGACAGGGGTTTATGTTAAAACATATTTCTAACTTGATTCCACCCCAAGTGGCATTCTAACTACTTTTTGTCTATCTAAAATCAATATTGGGTACATTAATAAAAGTCACAGTTGGGTATTTTAGACAATTTCCTCTGGCTTTTGGATACCTGACCTTTAAACCCCCACAAATAATAAATCCTCAATTCCAAAACTGTACTGGCAACTTCCCTAAGTCAAATCCCAACATTGTCATGCCAGTTTTATCATCATTACAGAACCCCTCCCCCTGTACTGTGTTGGTTAACTCTTACTTAATGTCTCGGTTAACTGCTTCCCACAAATCTGTAACCTGCGGTCAAGAAAATTCTACTCTGCTATCCTCTTAATTTTTTTAGGGGCTCCTATAAAAATATTATATTCTCAGGTGTCTCCAAAATAAATACTGCATTAATTACGATCAAAATGAGTTATATGTTAAATCAGATGTAGGTTTATAACTTAATTGATAAATGAATTAATAAGTAATTACTGTATAGATAAAGTATATTTTTATAAACTGCCTGTAGTATAAAACTATAGTCCTGTAGTAACATGTTTTAATAAGAAATTAAAGGAAAACTTGGTTGTATATATATATAATATATAGAAGGATCTCGATAACGGCTCTAACGAATTTCTTTAAATTTTGGAAATAACTCCTGTAAGATTAAGTTTAAAATCTAAATACTCCTGTCGCAGCAGATCTGCATACTCAGCGAATCTGTCGATAAACGTGAGAATTATTTGCCTCTCCATAAGATTAACATGGGAAAGAGTATACAGGTTTGCTGCTGTGAGGAACACTGAGAGTAGGCATTTATACCATCAAAAGTTTTTATTTTTAACATTTATACCAACTTCCATCAACATCTGTCCTTTAATAAAGGAGGTTGCCTATTCTCCATATTTTCAACATGGGAAAAGAGTATGCAGGTTAGCTGCCATGATAAACACATAAACTATGATTTTTAAGCATAAATGGATGAACCTCAACCACATGAAGCTAAATACAAAGTTTCATCCAAAAATATTGGTTAATAAGTGAAATATTAATTTTTCCTTATCATCCGTAAGATTAACATTGGAGCCCCAAAATACAACATACTGTTTTTAGATTTTTTAATATCTCGGTAACCGTTGGAGATAGAGAAAAACTTTAACAAACTTAATCGTGTAGTTTTTTAAGCTGATTCTAATGGTGAAAGATAAAAATTGAAATTTTTTAATTACTTATGAAAAACGCAAAAAACCCCAATTTTTGAGTACAAACTCGTCCGAGTAAATGTAGGAATACACGTCTCTACCGAATTTGGTCTTGATCAGACCATTTTTACGAGAGTTATTGTGTTCACAGACACATATATATACATATTAAACTCAAATATATATATATATTTACCAACTCATATATATATATATAAATTTTAACGACTATTGTTTTTGGTCTCTGGGCACCTAAAGAAGAAAAAATAACATGGTCCCGGGCTTAAGTCTCGCCATGAGACCTACGGTAATAGCTTCTTCCCTATGGGAAATTCGCTAAAAATGAACATTAAGCTTATGGAGAATAAAATGTAAACAATATAAATCAAAACATCTGTCTATAACCGTTTGACACTTGTTGATTGAAGATGGTGGTGAACAATATATGGTGGTAAACAATATATGGTGGTGTTCAATATATGATGTGAATAGAGGTGTTGCATAAATATTTATTTTATTTATGTAATAAAAAATTATCAAATAAGTAAACAATTTGTAAAAGCAAAAGGGTTTAAAAACTGTCCAAAATAAAACTAGTAAAGTATTTTTTTCCAAAATCTTTCATGTTTTGATCAAAAAATAAAAAATTATCAAATAAGTAAACAATTTGTAAAAGCAAAAGGGTTTAAAAACTGTCCAAAATAAAACTAGTAAAGTATTTTTTTCCAAAATCTTTCATGTTTTGATCAAAAAATGTATTCATTGTATTGCAAGTCAAGTACCTGGTGACCGAGCTTTGCTCGTTTAGAATAATACATGTATTATACAAATTAATTAGAAAAATTAAAACACATTTATTACTCAATGAAAACATTTATGTGGTTTAAATAAAACCGATTTAATACACCATAATTAATATAGCACTGAACAAAAAGTATTGACCCTGATGGAGTTTGTACACGCGACCTTCGTTCTACGAGGCCAACTCGCTACCGCTGGACCACGGCGTCTGCCAAATGAGAGACGCCGGTTAAGGTGTTTTAGCCAACCTCAATTGTTTTAGCCGATCATTTACTGTTTAACTATCCATACAGTTATTATTAGCCTGTGACCAACTGATTTTGATATAAACGGAATGAGGACTGAAAAGCAAAAGAGAAATTTAATTTACACATATTAATTGGTTTGTTACAGTGGCTCAAGCAATACAACAAATACGTTTTCTATCAAAACACGGAAGATATTTTGGAAATACTCTTTCCTGCTTTTATTTCGCACAGTTATGTTACCCTTAAGTTTTTACAAATTGTTTAGTAACCTGATAATTTTACATTTATTACATACATAAAATAAAATAAATATTTATGAAAAACCTCTATTCACATATTGTTCCCCGCCGTCTTCAATCAAGAACTGTCAAACGGTTATAAACAGCTGTTTTGGTTTGTATTGTTTACATTTTATTCTCCATAAGCGTAATGTTAAATTTTTAGACTTTAAACTTAATATTACAAGAAAACACGAATTTTCCTGGACATTAGACCTATCTAGAACTTATTTTCTACTCGAAAATTAGTTATTTCCAAAATTTAAAGAAATTCCTCGGCGCCGTTTTCGAGATCCGTGTGCAAATATATATATATATATACAAACCTTGCTCGTATTATAGTATTGGATTAGTGTAAATTATATTCCCCTTTTGCTTTTTAATCCTCATTCCGTATCTAACACAATCAGTTGACCTTGACCTTAGGCTGGTAATAATCGTATGGATAATTATGATAGCTCCAATAATTAATTGGAGTTAGCTAAAACACCCTAAACAACTTCAATGCATTCATCGCACGACATGGCTCAGTGCTAGCGCAAAGGACTCACATGGGGAAGGTAACGAGATCGATTCCCAACCAGAGGAGGCTACAGTTTTGATCAAAGTTTATACAAAAGCTAGTAAATCTAATGCTCCTCAATGCAACAACCCGATTAACATGGAAGTTGAAATGAAAAACTTTTATTTATTAATTAAGATGTATTAAATAATTTTTATTTAAATAATATAAACTGTGTTTACATTAAGAACATAATAAATGTGTTTTAATTTAGCTACTTAACTTATGTAATACATGTTTTATTCTATCTGAGCAAAGCTGGGTCTCCCGATACTGAAGAATATAAGCTTAATGGCACAAGTTTCATATATGTTAAGCCTTTACAAATTGCTTAATTTCCCTAAAACTGTTAAACACCTCAAAATTACCAACCTCAAAAATAATTTAAGCCTTAATTAATAATCTAAAATGGTCTGATTATAATCTATTTATTTTCTTAACTGTACCATGTATCAAGGTGACAAGCCCTCCGAAAAGGTGAGATGCTTGAGCAATCAGATAAGTCGGGTGATTCTTCAGCAAAGGCTCAACAGGGGTCACATAAACGAACCAGTCCCAAAACTGGAACAAAAATCATTGACTCTCATAAGCTACATAGAACTTCTTCTTACACACCATGGAGAAAATAATTTTCAAGTCATAAAGTTCTAAAGATTTATCCTGACATAGTTTAAATTAATTATGATAATGTTAATAAAAATTAACTATGTATGAGTAGTTAGTTAAGCTAAAGAAGTACAGAAATAAGTTAATTCTGATTTGTTCCCAAAAACATTTTCAGGCGATAAAGTTCAGAGTAAAAATTTCCATTTTCAATAATATGTATATATTCTTGGTTGTAAAATTATTTTATTTACTTATTAGTGCCAAATTTAATCCTTAGAATTTACTAAAACAGTCTTACCCCGTCAAAATGAATTTCATCCAGAACTCTCCCATCCATTGTGTTCTTAATGAAACTGTTAATACCTACAGGGTCTACAGTCTACCTACCTAAACCATCCACGAGGCAACTGTCAACACGTTTGAACAGCTGTTACCTTATCAGGCTCCGAGTTTATCAATGAGGCAATAATTAAAATTAATTTGTCGATGATCCTCTACCAATTATATCTAATCTTACTTCTAAGCATGTTTGATTTAGAGAATCATCATAAAATTGATTCAAATTATTATCTTTTATTCTGACATTTGACTTTTTCTGCTTTGGTCATCACTGATTTTACATTTAACAGGAGTTTTCTATCTCATAACAAATAAATTAGACATTCTTTGTCAGTAATGAAGCTTGTCATAAAATCCATTTCACTCGTCACACATTCACGCTTTACTTGTTATTCACCCTAAAATATACTTATCAGAGTGGGTCAGTGTCTCAGTAACTATGAATATGAAACTACCTAATTTAGGTTTATATTAATCAGTTTTTACATTTTTACTTTCTCCCTTATACTCTTAGTACTGTATATGGAGAAAGTATTGTTTTTGTCAAAATATTTGAATTTTATTGAGAGTGGATATATATCCATTTTAGGGTCCCCTGAATCTAAATAAACATTATCAGTGGACTGACATACCTTCTAACCTAAGAAAATTTAAAAACGACAATCTGAAATTTGCAATACAGTATTCTGGCTTGGGGAGGGGCCTCCGCCTTGGTGCTGGAACCTTTGGTAGTATTACAGAGATCCATTATAAAAACTATCCAACACAAAAACCAGAGATATCCAACCAATTTACTATTTCTTGAATTTCCCGTTCTTAATATTAGACAACTCTTTTTGAGGACTTTACTAATTTACATAAAAGAAAACAAAAATTCTATTTTTACCTTAACTACGCATCTCTATGAAACCAGAAGGAAGGAAAATGTTGGATTTCGATATTCCTAAACTAATCCACAGAGCAAATTTATTCAATTCTTTTTATCTAGCACATCAACTTTACTGTAATCTTCCCTTATTGGCCGAGGGAGACAGTCTCGCTATTTTTAAGCGAAAAGTGGAGGAGTGGCTGCTCCGTATCGGTTCCGTGGCTGCAGAACAACTTATTATTTCTCCTTATGTGTAAAGTGGTAGACTATAACCAAATCTAGTGACTCGAATAATTTTCATTCTTTTTTTAAATTTTGTTAACTTACATAACTTTATCTTATCAGGTCCTACTCAACAATTTCTTCTTTTCATATTTCACCTTTGCAATTTGGCTACCTTTTTGTTCTGGTGACACATATTTACGCTGTTGTATTTTTTTCTTTATTTCTTCACATTAATAGCATCAATAGGATTATATTTGTTTTCCCCTCTAGACGCTATAATATTCTAGATGTATGTTGTTTATTTTCATTAAACATGAACTGAGAGACTGTTCGGCTCATCCTCACACTCAGACGCATAGTCTTGTGAGGATTTTCCAGTAATAATAATGTGTTTGTTATGACAAAATTTGTATATTTTATTATGGAAATAAACATATTGAATCTTGAATCTTGAAATAAAACTATCATATTCTTTAAAGTTAATCTAAACATAATTTCAAAATTACTTATTGTTTCAAAAATAAACTTGCAATTTCTGAAGATAACAATAAGAGAAACAAAGTTAAACTAATTGTTAGAATTTTATGGGGGGGACCCTCCCTCAGTAATATCAAGTTTTTTGAGTGACTTTTTGATTGGGTGATGTGACCTTACGTTTCATACCAAGTTTCATGAAAACGGTTGGAAAATAAGGAAGAAATTAATTTTTTAGTATTCTCCATAAGAATAACATTAGGCACTCTCAGACGATGTACTGCATTTATATGTACATTAAAATTAACTTTTCTCTGGAACTGTTAGTCTTAGGCAAATAATTCAAATTACTTATTTATTTTCTTTTTTAAGCTAGTTTCAAAGATTCTTTCGACACTTAAAGCCTATAACTTTTGAACCGTAATCCTACAAACATGTGGGTGGTGTCATTTTGTTTAGTACTCTATGCACTATTAACTACCAAATTTTAATCAAAATCGTTAGAGCCATTTTTGAGACATTTTGATTTTTCATATTTATTTAGGTTATTACAGGTGAACTACTCTTAAAAATCCAAAATTCAAATAAATGAATAAAACGCCTGGAGATAAAAAAATAAAATACTGTGAATATACACATACATGCCAAATTTCATCTAAATCAGACCAACGGGGTAGACTGTGGCTCTGTACACATCCAGACACACACACACACAGACAGACACACGGACGGACAGACATCATGTCGAAACCCACTTTTAAGGATTCAGGAGACCCCAAAAAGGATATATCCACTCTGAACTCAAATACGAAAATTTTGACGAAAATAATACTTTCTCCATATACTAATGTATAAAGGGGAGAAAGTAAAAAGTGGGTTTCGACAAGTCATTCGACCCTGTGTCTGGATGTGCACAGAGCCACATCCTACCCCGTTAGTCCGATTTAGATGAAATTTGGTAATGTATATTCACCGTATCTCCAGGCGTTTTTTCACATTTTTTACTTTTTTTAACATTTCAAAAACTCACACTAATGTCATCTTGGTTACAATACTAACCTATATAGTTTTGCAAAGACAAAACTAAATAAACAGTACTATACTAATATAGTGCTGTAGTCGGTAATATAAGTCTGTTACTGACTATAAGTCAGTAAAATACATAAGGGTGGTGCCATTATGTCAGACAATATGTGGAACCTCGATCACTATAAACCATAAAATTTTAATCAAAATCGTTCAAGCGGATTAAGGAAATTGGGATTTTTTATTTTAAAGACTTTTTAAGAGGAAATTTTGCAGGTACTTTAAAAAAAAAGAATGAAACACTTAAAAAATGAAAAGAATGAAAAACGAGATAATACACAGCATGCTGTCATGAGTAGAGCGAATTTCATAGAACTTATTCCAGTAATTCCATAATAATATAATTCTAGTTATACAATTCCAGTAATCAAATTGTACTGAGTATGCAGATTTGCTGCTATAAAGATTGTTTATATATATATATATATATATGTGTGTGTGTGTGTGTGTGTGTATATATAATTTTGAATGACCCCCAAAACGTGTTCAGGGGGTTGAGTTATGAACTTCTCTACCATGGTCCTGTGCTTACGTGCAGGTTATGTGAATAGCTCACTTTTCATACAAAATCAGCTTAAGATTTGGCAATTTTGCTAAAACCTGAATATATAGCCAAAGTGTACCTTTGTACTAAATTTCTTAAAATCGGACCATAAGTGTAAACTCGAGATCTATAGCACAGACAGATTTTAGTTCACTTTTTTGGATTCGGAAAGCCTCAAAAAGGATATTTCGACTTACAACTCAAATTCTAAATATATATGGTGAAAGAATTTTATTTATTTAATTCGATCTAATCCGGAATACGATTTTTCACATTTAATAATGGTTAAATGTAAAATAAGGAGTTTAGTGTTAAGGTGTAACACTAGCTGCGACAGTGCATAAATGCATTTATACACGGTCGCTGTTGCTAGTGAAAGGTCACGTTTCAGAAAGTTCTGCTACAGTATTAGGAAACTCGACAGTAAAACATTTTGCCCGAGTTCTCCAAATACATTTAGTCAAATGGGACCTTTTATGCCCGGCATTTGGCAACAGCGACAGCTCACTTTTCGACCGGTGCATTCCCTCTAGGATTCTTGGGATGTAAGGTTTTTTTGGCTGTTGTTTAAAACCGAAGGGATTTAGTTTCCTTTCAACCAGTGAGGAGTACGCAACAAAATGACCAGTCCCACGATGAAATCTGTTGCCCTGCGATGAGATCGTTGGACGTTGAATTGTTGATTGATTGTGTGAAGTGAAGTCTAGAAATGTGATATGGGATCCCAGGCATGTGGAGTACAAGAACAGGTATGTAAGGAAAGAAGAATGGGCTGCTGCATTAGCAGAGTACCGGTATTCTATGCAGATTTTGACGAGAAAAACAAAGTATGCATGTAAGCATACTTAATATCAATATTTTAATATACCCAAAATATTCTAATAATATCAAATAACTTGTTAAATTTGTAAAGGAATTTATCACTGTTGGCTTTTAGTTCCTGCAAACAACGTGTGAAACACATCTCGCTAAAGCCTTACACTATTAATCGGGTGAATATACCAGAGACTTTTTCTTGGTTTTCTGTACAGTATATTTTACAAAGTGACGCGATATAGGGCGTTCTTCCATTACCAGACTGGAAACGCGTCAATAAAAACGCCTGACCGATTCGATCACAATATTCTGTCGCCCGGCGACATTTACTGCCTATCGCTGTTGCCCGTGCATAAAACCGGTCTAGATTCTGCGTGCGAAGCGCCTAGGACGAGAAGCACCGCGACACTTGATACTACGATGACTGGAAATTACAAATATATTGCGTCATGTTAGTAGTTTTATATTTGCATAATCCGTTCCTCTTTGATATTTGCTATCATTTTGCTTCCTTATAGCTAAAAAAGTGTTTTTTCTTCCAGCTCTTTAAGGGAGTAAATAGGTCTGCGGCGACCAGCTGACACGTTGCCTGGCAACGTGTCAGCTAAAATGTTATTTTAAAATTGTTTTGGCTGAGAGGTTAGGTCATTAAAATACATTCACTCAACCTGTTTGTTTATGAGTTCTTATTACGCCTCATCCTGGTGACCCCGACATGATAGGATCTAAGTCTTGCATGATCGAGCATTTTTGAACTTGGTCTTTTCTTGTCTTATTTCTTTAGGTAAGCTATTGAATAATTTAACGGGAGCAACTGGGAAAACTGAATTGTTTTAAACAGTCTGCAATGTGGTACCTATGTCGATGTCTTCTGCTCTCCTAAGTTAGTGGCAGTATGTATGCATGCATACATACTGCCATATGTATGCATCCTCTATTTTCTTGAATGCTGAAAGGTGTTCTTTAATGAAGGCTAAAGCAGGGAATTATAAACATATTGGCCGTAGACGGTTAGAACATCTAACTGTTGAAATATAGGCCTACAATGGTCTAAATGACCAACCGAGGCAATTATCCACAAGACTTTCTTCTGAAGCATCAGGATTTCAGTGCACAAAGCAGAGTGACCCCACAGATGCCATATGTTATATGGCTTTGGGAATAGTGTGCGGTAGACTGTGATTAGATACGGTTTGGTAACCACATATTTAAGTTTCCTGATTAGGTCAATTACCCTTGGAAAGCTTAATACAAATCTGAGACACATGGTGATTCTATCCCAACTTCTAATCTATCCAAAAGCCCAATAGCTTTACCGCTTCGTTGCCATCTATATAGGAACATCTCACTTCAGTGTAAAAAAAATGTGCTGGTTTATCTCCTCATTCGGCCTGAGTTTGTTTGCAGTGAACCAGTTCTTTGCAGCTGAAAGCAGATCATCGACCTTTTCAAGAGCAATGCTAAGGGTTTATTCTAGCTACTAGCGTTCACAACAAACAACAAGAATACAATCGTTCTAGAAGGCACCGAACTTTTAATTACGAAGCGCTCTGCGCCAACCAGTTAAGTTGAATATTGTGCATGCTAAGTGACAGATCAGTGATCAGTGACAGCAAGATGAAAGTGAAAGTGACAGTAGGTGATTTGTAAACTCCTTTGAAACTATTCTATTTCTATCGAAGTGTGCGTGTATTTAATAGCAAAGACTAGGAGTATTGGAGTAATTAGCTTAGCTTTAATTAAGTAATAACTATTAGCCAGATACATCTGTCAATCCGAACGGGTGGTTTGTATCCAAAAAATCTTTTTCCGTTTTTCTTACCGGTATGTATTTTTTATTTTAAATTTTATCTGTTACCAGTAGAATCAGCTCAAAAACTACACAATTTAGTACTAATTAAAGTTTTGCTCTATCTGCAATGGTTAGGGTACCGATATATAAAAAGTCTAAACAGAGTATATTGTATTTTGGACCTCCAATGTTTTTTGGAGGATAAGGAAAATACCGTAAACTTATAGTTTTGGATTAAACGTTGTGTTTAGCTTTATGTGGTTGAGCTATAGCCTACATTCATTAAATTCATGTCTTGATTATGGCAGCTAACCTGCATATTTTCACAGTACTAGAACCTTTGACTATCCAAAGACTAGAACTTTATGTATCCAGTTCATTATCTGTGATACTGTACTATTCTCCTACTATTCTACTGTTTAATTTAAAATAAATTATGATTTAATAAATACTATAACTGAATAAATACTATTTATTTCATAATCAAACCTAAAATAATACTAAGTTCAATCTTTGGTAAATATTTTCTCAGATATGATAATCTATTTAGGATGAGGAACACCTAACAGCAGAAAGTAAGACTAATGTAGTATACATAAAAGAGAATGCAAACTGTGACTTCATTTGATATTCACACTATATTAGTATTCTGACTACAGAAGTACAGGTACACCGGAGTATTGTTGAATACTTTTCAGAGCAATTTTGGAATATAACGCATATATTGTAACGATTTGGAATAGCAGCACAGTTGCTGCCAGATTTGTGGCTATCTAACTATAACCTTTGACTATCAATTTTTAAGTGGACAGTCAAAGCTATAACTAAATTATGGAAAAAACTAATTTATAGAAATATATATATAAAATTTATACTATACATAAAAAACTAATTTATAGAGAAGATTCTACTAAAGAAAGTATCTTGTACATGAGCTCTCCAAACAAATCTCCACTAGTAAAATAATTCTTGTGTTTTAACTGCAGAAGTTTCACTTACTAATGAAGAACTGGTATATTTTACTGTTTTGGTACTTGCCACCCTTTTGATTTAATCCTAAAGACTTTGTTTCATAATATCAGCAGTCTTATTATGGCAGATAAGCATAACATTGCCATAATTCTATTTAATATTATGTGACTGGGACGGTGGCGGCGTCCTGTAATCCAGCTACTTGGAGGCCACGAATTGTGGATAGTTGTGAGAGATGATCGGTGGGTGTAGTGTTCTCTTGTGTGGATTAACATCCGCACTATCAAATACTACATTAATCTGCAAAGACCATCCTCATAAGGTACCATAAGGTTTTGGGCTATTAATTAACAGTCCTGTCTAAGAAACATGTCAGCCTTAGTCAGTAACAAGACTACAAGATCGCGCCTCAATCATCTTACACTCAATCCTCATTCATACTTGGCTTAAAATACCTACATTGTAGTATGGTTGCCATTTCAATCATCTAATCCAATATCACTATATTACTGCACTCAGTAAATCTATTGAGAGTTGATTTTTTCCATAATTCCACTTCATGCTGCAGATATAAACATTTTTTTGTTTAGATATTGGTTCAACAAGATTCAACTAAAGAAAGTATCTTGTACATGAGCTCTCCAAACAAATCTCCACTAGTAAAATAATTCTTGTGTTTTAACTGCAGAAGTTTCACTTACTAATGAAGTACCAGTATATTTTACTGTTTTGGTACTTGCCACCCTTTTGATTTAATCCTAAAGACTTTGTTTCATAATATCAGCAGTCTTATTATGGCAGATAAGCATAACATTGCCATAATTCTATTTAATGTTATGTGACTGGGACGGTGGCGACGTCCTGTAATCCAGCTACTTGGAGGCCACGAATTGTGGATAGTTGTGAGAGATGGTCGGTGGATGTGGTGTTCTCTTGTGTGGATTAACATCCGCACTATCAAATACTACATTAATCTGCAAAGACCATCCTCATAAGGTACCATCAGCTGTTGGGCTATTAATTAACAGTCCTGTCTAAGAAACATATCAGCCTTAGTCAGTAACAAGACTACAAGATCGCGCCTCAATCATCTTACACTCAATCCTCATTCATACTTGGCTTAAAATACCTACATTGTAGTATGGTTGCCATTTCAATGATCTAATCCAATATCACTATATTACTGCACTCAGTAAATCTATTGAGAGTTGATTTTTTCCATAATTCCATTTCATGCTGCAGACATAAACATTTTTTTGTTTAGATTTTGGTTCAACTTTGCTTTACTGTTACAAAAAAAAATACTCTAGTAGCTTGTAGAACTGTGTTGTGACAACTATAAACTCCTTGTCTTCGACCATGTTACACTCAAATCACCACCTCAAATGACAATTTGTTTTTTCTAACTATTCCTGTTGTTTAAAATAATCAATGTGTTTTGAATGTTTTGATACATTATATGTTACTTGTTGCTATAGTAACTACTTTCAATACTTTCACTTTTAAACATTTTGGTAAATTAAAATCATTGTGACATAAATAAAATTGCTAAGTTCTAGCTTTTTTAAGTTTTTTTTTATGAAACCGCTGTTTTTAGGAAATAAGCATCAAAGTCTAGCAGTTTTTAAAGTTAAATACCATGGTAGTACAGTACTAAAAACTAATTAATGTTATTGTAGCATCAAGCCTCACATAGGAACAGTGTGTATCTTTAAAAACATTATGTTCTTTTTGTTTTAATTTTATCACATCTTAAGAGAGTATTGAGATTACTTTATTAGTATAGAGTAGTATTAGTATATATGTATAGAGTGTAAGTTATACAGTGTATATTTGCTAATGTACATAAAATATTCATTGGGAAACTAACATATAACACTGACCTTATGCCAACATTGTATTATTTACAATTTTCTTGAAATATACAGCTGATTTTTTTTATTTTGGAAATAGTTTTATGTCTTTTCAAAACAATATTCTTTATCTATCCCTTTTGTCATAAAATCATTTTGTATTTACTTCTCTGTGGGAAATAAGTTTAGGAATAGTAATAATAGAATAAGTAAGGGAATATTTCTAGTTCATCTAAACAGCTGTTCTTATGTTTCAAATTTTCGTCTTACAAATTACTACCACCCCACCCCCAGAGCTAAGACATATCCATGTCAACAAGAGGCTGATGTTTTATGTCAGTATTTTACGTAACGTGTTACAGTCGCTGACAAGACCTGCGCCGTTCAGTGATGACCCCGAGGCAGTGTTTGAGAGGAAACAATGTGACTACAACTTGCGCATCAAACATGACATTGCCAAGTCTGGCAAAGGTAAGCCAGACTCATCTCAATATGATTTACAATGTACAAATTTTTTCAGTCATCTAAACTGCAATGTCAATTTTCTAACTAGTTCATTTCAAAATTCTTAACTTAACATTTTGAAATTAAGTTTGAGTCATCATTTAGGCCTATTTACAATGCCATCGTCATACCTTACTCATAATAGCTTAACAATAAAGATATGAATTGGTTATAGCGCCTCGGAGGATTCGAGTGTACTCAGATGGAGTGTACGATTTGTTTCACCATGGACATGCACGCCAGCTAATGCAAGCTAAGAACATGTTCCCCAATGTCTACCTCATCGTTGGAGGTTAGTCAAGGCTTTTAATTTAAAAACTTGGATTGTCTATAAGCAGATGAGTTCCATTAATTACTATGGACACATAGAGGAAAACACCAATTCTCGGAGTAGTTCATTGTTACTATCTCAATGAAACAATGTCATCAATGCACGTATGTTATACAGAAAAACAGGACTTTAGAACATTAAAGAGATTTGTTATATGCCTATACTTATCCAAAAGTTGTAATGTATTAGTACTTTATGACGGGGGGCACACTGGTGAAGGATTAGAGCATAGGACTTTGGTTCCAGGTTCTGGGCTCAAATCCCGCAAGCCTCCTATATGACAAATTTTATCAATATCTGTCAATAAATATGAAAGTTATTTTCCTATTCTCCATAAAACTAACATGGTAAATATAGTATGCAGGTTTGCTGCTGTAAGGAACACTGAAAGTAGGTATTTCTAACATAAAAAATTTTATTTTGATTTTATACCAAGTTTCATAAACATCTGTCCATAAATAAAGGAGTTTCCCTATTATCTATTTGATTAAATTGTGAAATGAGTATGCAGGTTAGCTGCCATGATAAACACATACACTATAATTTTGCACTCACAAGAGCTTAACCTTGGCATTCCGAGTTGATTTTAAACAGACATAATTACATGTTTCTACTAAATTAGGTCTCAATCGAACAATTTTTATGAGAGTTATCATTTTAACAGACACACATAAATATATACATACAATTTTTAACGATTGTTTTTAGCCTCTGGGCACCTCAAAACAAAAAGGCCCTCGAGTTCCTGGCTTAAGTCTAGCCATGAGACAGCTTCTTACCTATGAGAACCCCTTCTCCCTATGTTTCTTTTCTTTCTATGTGTCTTTTCTTTCCCTTTGTTTCTTGCAGCAGCAAACCAAATGAAACTTATGAAACCAAGATACTCATTGCCCAACTAATTCTAATGGAGAATAGATAAATTGATATAACTCACTTAATTACCGACATAATTTCAAAGGATTTGGTATGTATTTTTTTAGTTAACAGCCTTTATATATAGCATGTAAAAACCCTTTATTGTAACAAACCTACATTCTCAGTACTATTCGATTACTATGTTGGGAATAATTTAAGTTCTATGAAATTCGCTCTACTCACGCTAGCGTGCTTCGTGCGATCTCGTTTTATACCTAAAGCACCTGCCTTTACTTCAATATGTCAAGTACATTTAGATATGTTAGCATTAGCACTTGAAATATCTGCTTCCGTGTTTATGTGTGTGTGATCTTAGTGATTTTACAAAATTAAGTTTTCAAACAATAGTGAAAAGAAAATAACAGCCTAAATTAAAATTTTCTTGAAAATATAAAGTAACATAAATTACTGAAATAGAATTTTAGGTTATTTTTATTTGATGTCTTAAGACAGAACTCTGCAAATTTTGAATAACCCAGGTAGGCATCAGGACAAACCTTATTATTTCAATCTGAAATTTCATATGTGATAAAATATGTTGTTCAACTATGATCAACTTTGATGGTTTGACTACTTAAGTAATTTTTGCACATATAAAACAAAAATTTTATGGTAATAATCTGTACACTTGTATAATGTTTTTGTTGTTCTATGGTCAGTTTGTAGCGATGCGATGACACTCTCACAAAAAGGCCATCGCACAGTTATGCACGAGAGTGAGCGATATGAAGCCGTGAGACACTGCAGATATGTGGACGAGGTGGTGAGAGATCCTCCTTGGGAAACTCATGACGAGTTTGTAGAACAACATAAGGTTAGTTTAGTATCCAGTATTACAATGTTAAGCACTATGATTACAAATCAATAAGTTTATGAATCGTTAATTCTTTTAAAACAATTTGTTTTAGTGCTCCATTAGGCTCTAGAGCCATTAGTGCTCCAACTCTCATTCTGAGCGCACACTATCTTGTGTCACCCCGCTGGTTTGATGGTGTAGTGTTGTGTTATCTATCAATACACTTTTTGTGTTGTGCATGGTAGATAAGTATAATATTAATGACAATATTGTATAATTAATATCTGTAACCTAAAATTTAATTTAAAATTTTTAATGTAAATTATTAGGTAATCACCTGAAAACAGGAGGAATTTCTCCACCTCCGGAAACGTTTGTGTAGTCAAAAACACAGACACATTGGAAAAGGCTGATAAAATGTATTGAATAAAACAATTTGTTGACAATGTATTTTAATAGTTTTTAATATTAATAGGCTTTAGCATAATTGCACTAATGTGACCCAATAAATTGATAAGAATATCTATGAATTGTGTTGGTTATGTTAGCATACTAAAACTTTAATTGTTCGTTTGTGTAATATGTATGATGTAACATAGAATGGCGGGAAGGACCGGTTTGAAATTCACAATGTATATTCTTCGACACACAAAATATCATGAGTTTGAAATGGATTATTTATTAAATTGTTTTACTACCATTGAAATCAGTTTAAAGAAACAAACAATGTAGTATTTAAAATCTTCACTCTATGTTGGATGATTACATTACATAAAGGGGTGGAGACAGCCAAGTCCCTAGGTGCGTCAGCCAAATTGGCTTTTTCCGCACCCCTGATAGTTGTGATGAAAGTTAAGGTTCACTCCAGTCTATTAACCCGCACCATCTAAATGCTGAACCCCCAGTGTAGAATCCCAGCCTTGCCAGGTGCTTTCTCAAGGCATGGACATGCCCTGTGATGAGACCTATGATGTGTCTTAACTACGACCTACCTAGTCGTAGATCTCCCACAACCCTCGCGGAAGGGGAACTAAGGGTCAACTTACTCACACTCATAAGGGGGCGGTTTGACCATCTTCTGCGATGACTCTGGCATGTGCACTAGAGATTCCTCAGAAAGGTTGAGAAACCTTGAAGGGGGTGACTGCTCCTTTGTTTGCCAGATGATCCGCTACTTCGTTCCCGTCAATACCTGAATGACCAGGGACCCAGCAGAGGGTGACGTATCATCAGGGGAGTATCTAGTGTGTAAATGGTCAGAAGGCATAACAAGTTCCTCACCGAAAACACTTAGAACTATAATGGAGTGTCCAATAGATGGTCGTCCTCACATTGGAGGCGAAATGAACACTTCCTTGCCGTTAACATGAACATCAATTGGCAAAATGTTGAAAAGACATTCCAAGGAGGCTCCTGGAGAGGTGCTTAGGGCCCCGAGACCATACGATTTGCTAGCCTTTGAATCCCTGCTAGTTTTCTCACCGTAGTTCGGAAGTTCATCTTCAGCCACCAGGCAATGGGTCCATAAGCAACGGCAGGCCTCATCACTGAGACATATAGCCAGTGCACATTCTTAGGCTGCCCCAGAGCGACCCTACCATTCGCCTACACAGACCGTAAGCGACCACTTACCCCAGTCAATCACCCTTTGCAGATGTGGTTCCCACTGTAATGTCCTGTCAAGTATTACCTCCAAATACTTCATATAATACTCAAGAGGTATTAAGGCTTATGGCTAATACACGTTTCCCTGGATGTGTAATATTGCAGCAAACTGACAACCTGGATGGTGGTGCGCTCACTCACAATCACCAGATAGATGGAGGCAGGGCGTATTGCGACATTCAGTAGGATCAAGTGGGCTGTCAACTCACTCAGTCCTTTCAAGACGGCCCAGATGGGATCAGACCCGTCTGTCTGCAAAAAGGTATTGAGGAAATCTTGTTTATTCTCTGTAAACTGTTCAGAGCTAGCTTGACTTTGGGCCATGTTCCTTCGGCATGGAGCAACTCTAATGTGATCTTCATTCCGAAATTGGGTAAGACTAGTTATATGAATCCAAAGTCTTTCTGGCCAGTCTCCCGGTTCTCTTTTCTTCTGAAGACGTTGGAGAAGCTGTTTGTCAGATTCGTCTGGGACGGTGGCCTAAGACGCAATCCTCTGCATAAGCATCAGTATGTTTATACTTCAGGTAAATCCTGTGAATCTACCCTTCACCAGCTCGTGGTTTGAATAGAAAAGACCTTGGACAACAGTGAACATGCTCTCAGAGCCTTCCTAGACATTCAAAGAGCCTTTGACAACATATTGACGGATGCTGTGTTGAACGCTGCGAGGTCGCATGGGTTCAGCAGGGTGCTCCATGGGTGGATTGAGGGACTACTGTTCAATAGGAAGGTAAAACTCTCTCCATGGGGAAGAAGTGGTGGCATAAACCACTAGATGCAGTCTACAGGGTGGTGTACTCTCACCATTACTGTGGAATTTTGTGGCGGATGACCTCATCTTACCTCAATGACTCAGGTGTACTAGCCATAGGATATGCGGATGACATTACCATTCTGGTTGTGGGTAAGGTCACACACACAATCAGGGAACTCATGAATGGGGTGATGAGGCTGGTTGGTGAGTGGTGCCATCAATCCCTCAAAGGTTGTTGCAGTTCCGTTCACTAGAAAAAGAAACTTGCAGGGTCTGGGGCCATTGCAACTTCAAGGAACTGAAGTGTTCCTTCAGGACAAGGTGAAGTATTTGGGGGTCACACTTGACAGTGACCTCAAATCAATGGAACCCCCAGTTCATTACAGTGGAAACCACATCTGCAAAGGGTGATTGACTGGGGTTAGTGGTCGCTTATGGTCTGTGTAGGCGAATGGTGGGGTCGCTCTGGGGGCTGCAGCCTAAGCATGTGCACGGCTGTATGTCTCTGTAGTAAGGTCTGCCTGTGCCTATGGATCCATTGCGTGGTGGACGAAGATGAACTCCAGAACTATGGTGAGAAAACTAGCAGGGATTCAGACTAGCAAATCTTATGGCCTCAGGGGCCCTAAGCACCTGTCCAGGAGCCTCTTTGGACTGTCTTTTCAATATTTTGTGAGCTCACCATTGGTACCTTCAACAATGACTAGATAGGAGGAATTGTATTAAGCAAGAATCTTGTAAATTCTAGAGGTGTCCCTGACCCCCTTGAGATTGCCAAAAAAGTTCTTCCAAGAGAGCCATTTTGCCCTTCTGACAATGAGATTATACTCTGTCAGCAGTCTTATGGTACTTATTCCGATCCATGATGCGTTTTGCTTTTATAAAGTTTGCTCTGACTATCTTTCTCATTTTAGTCAGCCCAATGGTCCATCAATTGACTCTACCCCCTCTGCCCTCTGAGAGCGGACATGACGTCTCAAAGTCTGCGACTACAATCGACTTGAGATAGCGTATGCTGAGAAATATAAATTATTATTCCTCGTGGCAGCAAATCTATTTTCTTATTCCTCATATTATTGTTACAGATAATAAGCGAATTGATTTAAGTTCCTTATTATTTGAAATATTGTATTAAAACTTGGTATACACGTTCATACAATTACGGTCTACCAATATATTTCAAAATCCCAATTTTAATATTTCCCATGGTAATAAACCTGTTATTTACTCATTGTCTATAATATTGTTATGGAGTATAAGTTTATATACTCATTCATGGAGTATATAAGTTGATATCTCGTATCTTCCTTTTTTTTGTAAACATACTGTGATAATATTTTGTGCATTGCTCAACCTATGATCATGCTTTGTTTGTATCACTGCAAATGTTTCATAAATTAATGCAAATTTGTGTGTGCATCTACCGCTACGGGATATTGTTTTAATTTTATATATTTTTTTAACAAATATTGATTATTAATTAATTAAACTTAATTATTTAGTAAAGCTATTGTTGATTAATTTTTTGCTCATAAGGATTATAAAAATATTAACACTTGTATCAAAACATCGGTCTGTGAGACCGATAGGCTACCTATTTTAATTTTTTTTTTAATTCAATACAGTTACAGCTTTAAACACCAGCTAGTAGCTTACTAAAGTACTCTCATAAGTAACATAATACAATTCTGTTTGATTTCATTCATTAACTTCTTTTTTATACAAGAATTTGTAAAAATGCTGGTCTGATAGACCAGATGTTTCGGTTAGCGTAGGTAAGCATTAACAATGTTTCAGATGGGAGCCGGTCTCACAGAGACTGGTATTTCGGTTAACACAAGTGTATCTTTTTTCTGTTATAGACAAAAGTAACAGTTGTATTAATTATACAGATTGATAAAATAACAATTTGATTCATAGTTTGTTAACTGAAAATTGTTATACAGTGGAACATGGATAATTTGAACTTATCTAATTTGAATACTTCTTTATTTCGAAGTTTTGACTTGGTCCCTAAAATTTTATATAAAACAATGTTAAAATATCCTGGTTAATTCTAATAATTTTGGATAGTTCTAATTTTTTGCAGCGTAAATCTATAAAGAGAACAAGTCATTGTGTGCGATTTTCCCGGAAACGACATTTGGACTTCCTGTCCGTAGACTATTTTTAGGTAGATCAACGCGCACACCCCCGCCAACCCCTCACAGCATGTACACCTGCTGTTGACTGGTAACATGATACCCCTCCCCTTCACCAGTCCACTACTGCTCGTGAATCACAACATTGACATCTCTAGTCTGTTACTACACAGCTCCGGCGCAGTTCAGTACCTTGTGTATCATTGATGGTGGTTTGTTCCGACATTCGTTGTCTTTATTTCGTGTTAGCATCTGTGACTTCGTCTGCGTTCATGTTAACACGTCGTGTGTATGAACTGGTTCGCTTCGTCAAAGCGAACCTACAAATCTCTGACGTTGCAAGAATAAATAGCGGCAATCAAGGAGGTAGAGAAGGGATTTAAGAAAAAGTTTGAAATAGCTAAAGTTTCGGGATTCATCCAAACACATTATCGACATTTAACATAAAAATTAGGATTTTTAATCAATAATATCTTCATTAACCTAACCTTTTTTTAATATACAATGTTAAAACATCATGTATGACTGTTTATTTCAACCACTTGCAAAACCTTTTCTAATTCAAATTTTTGGATAGTTCAAATTTTTTCTGGTCCCTGGAGGTTCGATCTATCCAAGTTTTACTGTATATATATACAGAAATAGTAAAGTGTCTCCTTGACCGGGTGTTTCTGTTGGTGTTTTACAAAACATGTTTCGGTATAAATAAGTGTTAAGTAATAAGGCTATGGACAAAAATAAAAGTACTGAAATAGACTTAAAACTATGTTTCTTCTGAGTTTGTCCATCTCATTACGTGAATATTTTTGTTTGTACTCCTAGTATAAGTGTTGGTGTGTTAATTTAAATGTAATTTTTGTCGTTAGATAGATTTTGTGGCACATGATGATGATCCATATCCTTCCTCTGATGGAGGTGATGTATACGAACCTCTGAAGAAGAAGGGAATATTTGTGGCAACAGAACGCACCAAAGGAGTGTCAACAAGCAATTTGGTCGCCAGAATAGTCCGAGACTATGACATTTACGTGTGCCGCAATCTAGCACGAGGCTATTCTGCCAAGGAACTCAACATCTCGTTTCTTAATGTAAGAAATTTTTGTGAATGTTTTTAAGGTCTACAGCCAGTATGTCTTGACCTGTATAATACAGGTATGACTCTGCGTGACTAGACAGAACACATACCCTACAATACTTAAGAGTCGCCATAAGTGAGTGCTCGCTGAGTGCTGCTTTTTGATAATTCCGATTCACATCAGACTTCTTCTTGGCTGTTAGTATAGTCGCTCTTTCATTTTAAATCTCAGGTCATGTATAACAATATACAAACAGAAGGAAAATGTAAATAAAACCTAACTATGCCTAGTTATAGTGACATCCATCACTCAATCAATGTGTTATAACCAGAGTATTTACTTGTAAATTTTTCCGCCTTATTTTAGGAAAAGAAGTTTCATCTACAAAACAAAATGAGAGAATTGAAAGGCAAGAGAACAAATATTATAGAAAATATGGGTGAGAAGCAACTAAACATGTTTCATAAGTTGAGGGAGAAGTCACAAGACCTCATCAATGCCCTCCTATTAATATTCGGCCGAAATGGACATCTGGTTAGTGGATTAGGTTAGTTCCAGAATTCAATTTGCCTACCTGTCTTATTTAGCACGTAAGGAATTGTAAATCTATTCAAATATCTTGGAAAAAAGTTTAGGTAAACAGATGTTCTAAATTGTTTGCTAATTTGCAAATTGCTAAATTGTTGTAAGATTGGATGTATGGATCAAATTTAAATATGTAAGGGGTATCCAGTACAATCAGATTAAAATTACAATTTTCAGATAGTATAGAACAATAGTAACAGTATGATTTGAAATCCTTTATTGGGATTATACCTGTGCTGCAGTATTTTTACTGACATTATAATAAATTGACTATATAAGCTGCCACCCTCTGTAATACAAGAATGCATTGATCAGTTGTAAGACACTTTTTGTTATGTCAGTTACCAATAATTTTAACACGGTATTTTAATTTGTAAAACAAAGCATATTGCCAGTTACAGTTACATTTAGTGGTGGAATACATGTGGTTATTATTCCAAGGGAAAATGTTTTGGCAATAAAATCCTTTACTGAGGTTTTTGGTGTGATTTTGATCACCATACAAGGCATGACTTATCATAATAATTCATTTTTGGAATGGGATTTTTTTAAACAAAGTTATTTAGAGGCCACACAATCCAAACATGATTCACCTCTAGTCAGTTGATAACTCATAAGTATTACACATCACTATTTCATGACTGTGTAGCAGATTGGTGAAACCAGTTGAGTTAGCATTCAATATTACCTACATCATGTTAGTCAGAACCTAGATGGATTACACGGTCCACGGAAATCCATCCAGAGATTTAGGAGAATTATGAAGCTAATTAAAAAAAATTGTCAATATCACCACCATGGAAGGGGGGGTTTGTACACAGAAATTACCAGGACAGAGCTTTCACTAAAATAACACTAGAGAGTTCAATAAACCCTTCCATACAGCAGTCCTTGAAATTAACAGTTTTATATTTGAAATCTGTCTGAAGATAAATAACAGTACCCCCACAATTGCATAAGACTACAGTACAAATCATCCACTAACCGCAGATTCTCAATAGATTGGTAACTATGAAGAATCAATAATAATAATCATGTAACTTTCTGGCCAAGGTCTAGTGTTGGAGTTTTCAGGTCACACTAGTACCTCTAACATGAACTAACGACTACTTATGTAGCAGGGACCAACATCTCAATGTGCCTTCTGAAGCATGGTGGCAGTCTGAGAAATTAAATTTCATATGTGTCTTGACCGGGTTCAAACACGGGTCTTTTGGATGGAAGGCCAGTTCTCTATCCACTCAGCTATGACTGCAAAGGATCAATCAAATTACTTAGCCAGTGTTTTGAAATACACAAAACGTTTGGTCCATAAAACAGATATGAAATTTAACTTTAGTCTTAAGATATTGGACAGTAACAAAATATAAGTTAGTCCCACTTCTAACATACTTAATGAACTAGTAACATCATACTTGAGAATAGCTAAGATCTTGAAGCAGGACTTTCACGGTTGCTTGTGAGGCACAACGCTGGCCTAACAAGTTTCCACTTGCTTCGCAGGATTTTTACAATAATTATAATACTGATCAAAGTTCCCTTAGATCTCATGTTAGGATTTACGACCAAGTCCCTTTTGTCAACAGAAACAGCTGCTTTAAATTACTTGTAGTTGGGGAATCTAGTAGGAATTTCTTCATAAACATCATTGGCATCACATTAGGGTATTGTACCTAATGTGATGCCAATGAATATGGTTCTTCAAATCATTGACATTAGCGGTGACCTCCCATACACAGATCAAGTAAAATATTTATTATTTGTTACCACAAGTATTACTGACAAAGATTAAAAGAAATAATCATTGTAAAATTAAATTATTTATGACTATGATGATTTATTGATTTTTTATCCCAACAGACCAAATTTGGAATGAGGGAAAGGACAAGCTGATGCAGGTGTTTTCCCGTTCCAACGCTCAGAACGGCCAGACAGGCTCCACTGATGATGAGGGAGCTAGGTGGGAAAAGGATGCTTATAGTTTAACATTGACTTTTAAAAATATTCAGGTAGCCTATAAAGGCTACATGAATATTTTTTAAGGCCGCTGAACCCTGCTAAGGTAGTTTTTTAACAGAGTGTGGCATAGTCCACTCACTCTCATTTGATAATAACCCTACATCATCTTGGGCCAACCAATGATCTATTTCACTAGATCTAGTCATCATAAAAACTACTAAAATCAATAATAATAGTCTAAAAACTATCCACCCAATTTCCAGTTACAATAAACTGGATCACTAACATTACACTTTAACGTATAAGCGTTTGTCACAAACACATGACTAATTTACATTTCCAAATAAAAAGAGACTCAGTAAACACCTAATTATCCAGGCAACAGGATAGAATATAATTTGACGTCAGTTTCCATCATGCAGATTATAAATATATGCCAAAAACTACAGTAAACAGGACACATAAGCCCCAAGTGACTCAACGAATAAAGACTGTCCTTGTAAACAACATATCTATCTCTGTCGCACTCACAGCTGATCTAAATTGGTTGGAAAATGTTCAGAAACTCATGAGCAATATTCTCCTCACAGTCCGAGTTCGAAAAAGTTCTCTAGGACGTCGCTAAAATGCGCCAGATGACAGGTTGCGTGATGACGTGAAACTCACGTCAAAACGCAGCATTGTCTTTTTTTGTGTGACTAGAAACTCACGTCAAACTGCCTTAAAGGGTTAATAGACTATGTCTTATCTCTTATCAACTGTATTAATCTTATCAAGTAAGACTAATGGAACCACATGCAACTGACAAACTTTGGTCTTGGTTGCAGCTCACCTCAGAAGTCACGACACAATACAGTCCCAAACTTGATGATGAGATGTATCTTGCCACACCTCAATGATGATTACTCTGATGATCATGCTTCAAAGTAAATCCTTGTTTTTTACTTCTGGCAGATTATTTTATGTATCATTAAAATGGTTTTTCCTTTCTTCCACCAATACAGTATAAGGACGAGTATGAGTAACAGTATAAAGGCCAACGCACACAGCAACAGACGAACGGAGAAAAAATCTCTCCTCAGGTGATTAGATGTAAACATGTGCATACACAGGTCGGCAGACATACGGATGTTAGTTTGCATTAAAATATCTAATAACCTGAAGAGCGATTTTTCCTCCGTCCGTATGTTGCTGGGTGCGTTGGCCTTTCGGAGAGAGTATTTTTTATTGTAACTTGGTAAGTATAGTTTAAGTTAAGTTATTAGTTAATGTGACTTTTAACTGGACATAAAATAAAAAATATGAATGCATAATTCATAAAAACCGTAAACTATGAACTTGGTGAATAAAGCTGTTCATTTTGTACAGCACTTATTTACTTCATAGTTTTAAATTAATGAACGATTCTGATGACATTGGATAGTAAAGCATATTGCTAATTGAAAGAAAATCAAACTTGTAGCTTAAGAAATCCAATGTTTTGATTGTAGAAAGTTTGTAAACAAACTTATTCCCCATAAGGTTAACTTTAGACAATTAATGGCCATAAAATGGAATTTTATCGAGTTTTCAAAAAAAAGTTTTTGCTAAAACCTTCCCGGACACATATAGAGCAACTTCCTAAAATTGCATGGCAATAGGATGAGTAGTTTGGCAACGCATAAAGGACATACATACATACATCAATTTTTATTTATAGAGATGAAATCTATATGCTAAAATTTGGAAGCAAAGAAAACACTTGACATAGATGGTTTATCAACTTCGCTGATAAAAAGCTGTTTAGATTCAATTTGTGAGCCACTATTAAGGGTCATAAATTATTCATTTCTTAAAGGTGTAGTTCCAGATTCCTTGAAAATAGCAATGGTTATTCCTATATTAAATAAGAAAGGGGATCAAACTTTACCAACAAACTATCGTTCGATTTCAATTTCACCAATATTTAGTAAAATTTGTTTAAAGGTTTTTTACATTTGTTTCATAAGTTTTGTTAAAAAATACCGTACAGCATATTAAATAACGATCATTATGGTTTTAGATATAACAAATCCACTATTGATGCAAACACAAATTTTGTTAATTATTTAGTTTTTACTGGTCTCGAGAATCAAATCCACAATTGGAATTTTTCTAGATGAATCCGAGGTATTCGATTGTGTCGATCATCAAATTCTGCTAAATAAATTTTATAATTATGGAATAAGAGGACATGGATGGCTAAATTCATATTTAAGAAATAGACAACAGCAAGTGGAAATATCTAACAAATTATCTCAAAAGCTAACATTAAACATTAGGGTTCCACAAAGTTATATTCTTGGACCACTGTTATTTTTACTATAACTTAGTAATGACTGCAAAACATCAGTTAATTTTTCAGATATTCTCTAATATATACGCAGATGATACAACTCTCTATTTAACGGGAAATTCTATTTCAGAATTTGTAATGAAAGCTTATAAAGATTTGAATTCATGTATTTAATATTTTGACACAATCAATTTAAAAACTAACAAATCAAAATCTAATTACATTAAATTCGCTTGCCATTCAAATCATTATGATAAAGACTGCCTAACAATAATGATAGATGACAAAATTTTAGAAGAAGTAACTTGTACAAAATTTCTTGGAATTAGTGTTGATAGCAAATTAACTTGGACCGAACATGTTAATGTTTTATCCAAATGATGTCCCAGAAAATATACATTTTTATCATATAGCATTCCTCTATGGGGGTGCTGTGTACGGAAAAAGTTTAAGACTATTTATTTTCCAAAAAAAGACTATACGAATTGTTGGCAATGTACCACTTAGAAATTCATGTAAACCTACCACCAGGGATTCTGGAATTTTAACCTTGCATTGTCTGTACATATATGAAACCACATTTTATGCACAATTTAAGTCTGAACAAATGAAAGATAATATACATAATTATAATGCAAGAAATTCAAAGACATTTCGCCCTCATCAGCACAGATTAAATTTTTTTTCAAACTTCCAGAAACTGCAGATGTAACGTTAATGAATAGACTACCAAATTACATATAATTGACCAATGGAAATGAATTTTATACCCCCATCTCAGCAGACCTGGGTACTCTAAATTCGAATTTCTAAATCCATGATATAACAATAATAATAATATATGGCAAGTTTTATTAATATCTGTCGATAAATATGAGAGTTATTTGCCTATTCTCCATAAGATGGAATAGAGTATGCAGGTTTTCTGCTGTGAGGAACACTGAAAGTAGACATTTCTAGCATAAACAATTTTTATTTTGACCATTTATACCAAGTTTCTTAAACATCTGTCCATAAATGAAGGAGTTTGCTTGTTCCTTAGACAGAACTGTTAATTAGCAGCCCAACAGTCAATGGCATAAAAAATCTAAGGCACCTGCAGTTTAAGACGTAGTCCAAAACACTGCCACTGTATTGAAAACTGGTTTAATTATGAGAATTGTATCTTCAGATGAACTTAGTATTCAATTTAGCAGATGTTAATCCACACCAGAGAATATCCCATACACTGACCCCACACTGATAACTATTCACAATTTCTGACCTCCAAGTAGCTGGATTAGAGGACCTAGTCCCAGTCTTATTAGTAATGAACATAATACAAATGTTTGCCTAAGATTACTTCAAGATCTTTTAGCAGCAAAAATAAATATTTCAATGTATGATTGATGCATTTGTAAAAATATACTTTCTTCTTAATTTTCTAAATTATTCTTACAATCATATGTAATAGACAGGACTCCATATCAAATTTGCCTAAGAAAAGTGGTTAACAGCTTACACAAGTTTATTCAAGTTGAAAAATTAGTCTAAAAACCTCCGTCGCAGCAGACCTGTATAGGCTACTCAGCGAATTTCCAAATCAATAATATGCCAGTAATTTGTCGATAAGAATATTCTCTTTAAGATTAACATGGGAAAGAGTATACAGGTTTGCCGCTGTAAGGAAAACTGAAGGTGGCCTTTTTACCATAAACAATGTTTATTTTAACCATATAGGCCTACTGTACCACGTTTTATCAAATTTGTCCATAAATAAAGGTGTTTTTCTAATCTAGATATGATTAATATCGAAAATACAGGTTTTACGTAAGTATGAGGAGTTTTATCAATATCTGTCTATAAATAAGAGGGTTTGCCTTTTCTCTATAAAATTAACATGGGAAAGAGTATGCAGGTTTGCTGCTGTGAGGAACACTGAAAATAGGCATTATTATCGTAAACAATTTTTATTTAGACCACTTAGCAAGTTATAACATCTGCCCATAAATAAAGGGGTTTTGCCTATTCTCTATATGAACTTGGGAAAAGAGGATGCAGGTTAACTCCCATAATAAACACATAAACTATGATTTTTAAGGGAAATGTGTGGATACGATAGTGTCATCCAAAAATATGGATGATAAATTAATTTTTCTCTATACTCCATAAGAGTAACATAGGAGACCCAAAATACAACGTACTGTGTTTAGACTTTTTGTTACGGGTCGCGGACATCATATCGCCGCCACCACTGCTCATTGTGGGGAGCAGTCGGCAGTCCCAGAAATAAGAATTTCAGTGGGGTAGGGGTCAAGTCATTTGAAAAGCTCGTAAAGAAACTATATATTAATTTAATTTGGCAAAACAAACATTAGATTATAGAATAAAAATAAAAGTTACATGATACTATTACAAGGTCGGGAGGGAAGGACAATGCGCGCGAGACCCCCTCCTTTCTGTGGTCAGATCACCCATCACGTCAGATCACGTGACTGGACGGGAGTGGCGTAATTGCTGACTATTAAACTACTCGGTTGCTCATAGCCGTCCACAGTTGGAAATTAAAACTTTACTTTAAATATATGTTAAATAAAAACGATTAAAATAATTATGGTTCACTTCTCTGAAAGCGTGACTCGTTACATTTTTAATACCTCGCTAATAGAGCAAAACTTAAAATTGCAAAAGTACTAAACTGTGTAGTTTTTGAGCTGATTGTTAAAGATCAAATTTAAAATGTTTTAAAATTAAATATGAAAAACCCCATTTTGTGTTACAAAACCCTGCCAAACTAACTGTTCCGATTTATCGATGTATCTTGATTGGGTACTCGTATTTTAATTGCATGATACCGTATATGATGGTAATTCAGATATTATCTGGATTACGTACTCGTCCGAGTAAATGTATAGGAATAAACATCTCTACCAAATTTGGTTTCAATCGGACTATTTTTAAAAGGAGTTATCGTGTTCACGGACACTTATCTATACATATAAATACTAATAAATTATATATATATATATATACATATATATATAGGGTGTTCATTAAAGTCGGGGACAAACTTCAAGGGGCGATAGTACTCATTAAAATAAAAAGAAATTTCTAATAAACATATGTCGAAAAATCCTTTGTTTAGCCGCTAGCCGCCATTTTGTATTTTATACAAAAAACGTTATATATAAATAATTATATAAGATACAGAATCCAAACTTCGCACATATATTTAATGGCTAAAGAAAAATATATTCTCAAATTATCAATAAGTTTGCTTTTATATTTTCAAAATGACGGCGGTTAAAAATATTTTAATTTAGACAAAAAAAAACATTAACTTTAAGTACCGCCGCCATTTTGAAAATATAAAAGCAAACTTAATGATAATGATGATACTTTGAGAATATTTTTCTCTTTGACCAATGAATATGTGTGCAAAGTTTGGTTACTGTATCTTAAATAGTTTTATATATATAACGTTTTTTTGAATAAAATGCAAAATGGCGGTTAGCGGCTAAACGAAGGATTTATCGACATATGTTTATAGGAAATTTTTTGTTTATTTTGATGAGTACTATCACCCCTCGAAGTTTGTCCCCAAATTTAATGAACACCCTATATCAAACAAAACATCATATATAATGTATTTTATAATTAGTAATTTGTTTTATTATAATTTTAAAACGTTAATTAACGTTTTAAAATAATAATTTAGGAATTCTCCAACTGATTACTTAATTAATTATTCATTTCTTAATACTAAGTAAATACAGTAGTATTAAATTAGTATTACATTACTAAATAGTTATTTTTAGTTGCTGGTATTTTTGTTACTAGTCTTTAAACATTTCGATAAGGAATCCCTTATCTGGATTAAATAATCACTAAAGTACTGTATATGAATACATTTTTCAAATCCTAATCTGTTATGTTGGTGCTACTATTAGCAGACAAGCCGTGTAGTCAATGCATCTTCTTCTCCAATTTGCATTTTTTTCTGTTGTTTTACATTTTCTTTCGCAGAACGAGAAGTCTTGTTCTTAGTGACCTCTGTCGGACACATTTCTACAAATTTTTGCTGTACTTTAGTAGGAATAATGGCTTCGTTAAATTTGTGTGGTCGACTATTACTGCGTTGTGCAACTCGATCAACATTGTCGATTCGCAGCATTTCTAGAACAATCACCAAGTTTGACAAATGTAAGTTTTTTACATAGCCTAATTTCTCGTCCACCCGAGAACCAAATTTTCTCGCTATTTTATCCACGTTATTGAATCATTTGTTTTTTTAGTAGCCTTACTTATTTTGCTCTTTCATAAATTCTATTCCTTGGCGTGTTTGTGATTATAGGCCCTACCTCTAAATTATTAAGTCTTTCTATATGTACTAAGTTACTAGTCACAGTTTCCTACACTATTCTCTCTCGATCCAATTAGTTGGGATGGTTGTGAATGTGCGTTATTATCTTGTGCGTTTTGTAAAGATAACTAAATTAATTTCACATATTAGCCCCTGTTAAAAGTTTAACCCTAGAAGTGGCAAGCTTTTTACTCTTAACTGTAACATAAAAATAATTACTAATATCTTCTTGAAATATCAAAGTTTAAACAAAAAAAGCATAAAACATGCCCCCCCTTATAACCACTAACCACAAAAGCAAAACAGGTGTCCACTGCAATCCCAATTAAGCCTACAAATGCCGTCAACTTCCACCCAAGCCGGCCACCGTTTATTTAAGGTGGGTCCCCTCTCTGCTTACCACACATTTGCAAGCCAAATTGGGATTGCTCATGGTCAGGATTTGAACCCTAGCACTTCCGAATGGCTAGAACGTTATGCTCGTCAGCGTAGCGCCTTAGCCGGTTCAGCCACTCAGTGCATAGGAGTAGAAAGCGCTTACTTGGTTATAGACCTGCCCGGTGGCAGTCTAGTGCACTACAAGAGCAGGTTAGGTTGCTTGTTCCCAGAGGGCAACACGGTCACGTAGGCACTAGTGTCTAATAAGTTCACTAAACTGACGACAGATGCCTCCACCTGCCACTTCTTATTGAATATGTAAATGTGTCGTGAATTACGACTTTGCCAGTTCCAGGGTTAGTAAAAGTAGGCTCTAGGAGAGGTCGATTTCAGTATGCAAATTTCCTTTACCAATTCAGTTTAAACCTTCCAAATATTTAATTTTTTTAATGTCTTTACACCCTTCCATGGACCTCAAACTCTTAAGATTCACCGCCACAGCCCCTGAGGCTTTCTCGAAGACGTGTCTTTTCATAGGACAGCTGTGAAATTAGATTATTGAAGAAACTGTTAACTGTGGAAATTATAATGAGTTGTCAGAATCTTTATTTCTTTAAAGTACAGTAAATACCGGCTTATCTGGATCAGGGAAAAATTTAATAACAGAGTTATAATGTGAGTTTAATTTCGAGCACTTTTAAATTTCAAATGCAACCAATTAGTTTTTAGCTTCTAAGTTATTAAAATTAATAAAAACTTGTTAACTCGTAAAACGTCTAGGATTTTTGCGGCTATTCAGTTGTACGGTTATTATGTGCAGTTTGCTACATTTACAGGGTATTTACAGGTGCACGATCAATGTCAAAGCAACTTTTACGTCCATCCTATTATATTTTCAGATTATCTGGATTTACAGGTAAGTTATCCGGATTCGGACTCCACCACATTAATCCGGATAAACTGGACTTTACTGTTTTCAAAATTATCGTTTAATTATACAAATTTCATTACCCTGGCCTAATGCTAACATTGGAAGATAAATCAAATAAGTTCTGATCCTTTAGTAGGGATGGGCTACTAAATGGAACAAATAATTGTTGTAGGCCTATTTACCATATTTCAATTCATCATTAAGAGGTCTAGATAAGACCAATAATTTTAACAACTACAATCTACAAATATAGGTATAGTAAGTTGAAGTTACATAATGACTGTGAATGAAGAAGGTTGATATCTTCCTGATAAACGTACCAAACCCCATGCCTGGCTAGTCCTTCAATATTAGCTATGTAGTGCCAGACATTTACATTTGGCGGATTTCCATTTATTTATGACTTAGGACTTGAGATGATGATACGAGGGTCATTCAATAAGAGACAAACAGGTCTGGAGAGAAAACTGTTAGTAGGGTATTTTTTGTTCTTTTACAGCTTTAAGTTGGCAGCACTGAGATAGGTCCTGATCAGCTGGTTAATCAACATTGTTTTGTTTATAACCTCAAAAATACATTTAATGACAGCAAGTCTATTTGAAAGCTCCACATTAGTTGAACAACATTCTGTCATTCTTTTTTTACTCGCTGAAGATGGAAAACCTCTGAATATATACTCTAGATTGACTAAAGTGTATGGTGAACATTGTTTGAATCGTGCAAATTTTTACAAGTGTGTAGAACAGTTCAAAAATGGCCAAGACTCAGTGACAGATGAACACCGACCTGGCCGACCAGTTGAAGTTTCAACTCCTTCACTCAAAAATCGAATTAATGACATAATTCGTGCTGACCGCTGAGTCATAGTGGAAATGATCTAGTTGAAAAAGTCCATGACAGTGTGGGTACAGTTCACAAAATTATTAAAAACAAGTTG